>JAPZDY010000021.1:18145674-18155757 GCA_029783645.1 Ctenochaetus hawaiiensis | reverse complement strand
ATAGACACCATCTCTATATCTGCATAATTTGCTAAGTTCATAATTAACAGTGCATCACTTTGTTTGTTTCAGCACAATATGAGCATTTACCACTATAGACACAACAATAGGTCCTTTGATGATCCACCAATAAGGCGAGCCCTCGTTGATGTCCCAACATCTGTGGCAAAGAAAGGTGTTCGTAAGTCAGTCTGCAGAAGTTCAACAAATAGTGAATATTTTTTAAAAGTTTATGTAAACTCATTCCTAAGAATCTACACTAAATGTTGTAAATTTACATTGTGGCTCTAACAGCTGCAGCACTCACTGTACGTGTGAATGCAATGTTGCTCATCAAGTCTATTGCAGTGTGTTATTGCATAAAATGAGTAACTGTGTTTGTGGAAGTTAAGTTTGTAGTCTTAGTTTATACACACTCTGTATTTTCAAAGTACACCCTGGATCCAATCCATAGGATGATGAAAAGCACAGGTATGCCTGTGGAAAGGCAGAAAACCATGACTTACATCAGTGAAGGCACAATCAATTCACTGTTAAATCATAATCAGATAGCTGAATGTCAATTTTTTTAATATTTGCATTGATCCGTTCAGCATGAATTCAAGGTAAATGGAGGCTGTTAACACTACAACAATTCTTGCCTCACCACCACTGGGACAAATTTTTCCATATTTGTTAAAGTTGGCATGTAAAGTGCCGGTGACCTTTCTTAATAAATGAGTTCTTAAGGTATCAATTTGTGCATTTTTTAAAGAAAGATTCAACCCACAGATATAATGTAATACATTAGTAGTGATTTCCACTGGGATGTAAACTTCCATTCAGTTTGTTTGGTAATTACAGACGATGCCTGGAGAGTTTTAGACTGTATTTCAATACTAAATTAGAGATGCTGGCTGATTAAAGTCTGTCTGCTTCTTGTTGGCCCTGAAAGACAGCTGTGAATCTTTTTTGAATTCATGAACCGGAACAGATATCTACCTGTTCAGCTCAATAGGTTTATTAACAGATTCGATTTTGGAGAGTGATCTACATCTTTTAGATGGTATATGTGATTTATCTTAGCTATTTATGTTATGTTTAAAGTTAAAACTAACAAGTGATTTATAAGTAATTAAAGATTAAAATGTTTATAGTCTTCCGGGATTAAACCTTTGAAGACATAAAGTAAAAGTTAAGATTTAAACTTTTTAGATAGTAAAGCCTCTGACCTGATGCCCCGAGACATAACAGCATTACTGTATGGAGCCTAATTTTACATAATAACAAAAATAATTATTCAAATTCAATGTGCTGCATTTATTTCTAGATTAAATAATCAAGAAACCTGGCACATTAATTGATAAAGTTTCATAGCTGTAAAGCAAGGTAAGAGATTTTAAAATAAGGAGTTCATGCAAATCACTTTGATGGGCTTCAAACTGCAAATCTCACAGAATACTTTTGTACTTCAAGACAAGAAAAAGTCTTTGAAGCATCAAATTATAGGGAAAGTGATAAAAAAACCCATTTATTTTCTAAGATCAAAAAGCAGAAAATAATTTAGCACATAATGTACTGGTTGCATAAACAGAACAAATAGCTGTGCTTTAACCCACAAAACTAATGTGCTTTGATAACTGTTTAACTTGTGGATTGAAGCATGTCACTAAAACTTTTTACTTTATATGACTTTTTCTCTTTTCTCTTACTTTATTCTGCTAATCACATAAAGTGTAATTTACCTCCAGCTTGTATATATTTAATATAGAGTTTAAAACAAAAGTATCTGTGATGAGATGAAAATATCTTTTATCTGTTCCTTTATTACTCAACAGCCTTTTAGAAAAACCTTTTATGTAGTGTTTTTCTTTTTCAAATAAATATAATAAGGATGTTGTATTTTAAAATTGAGTTATCTTGTTTAAAGCAAACTATACAGCTCAGGTTCACAACTGTGGGGAGAAATTGTGAGTCAAGGTTTCTCACCCCACCCCAGCAGGCTGAAGCTCCAGAGGCAACGACGACTGTGATAGAAGGATGACAGCAGCAGGGAGTTGAGGTACAGCGCCTCCACCAGGAGCCAGAAAAAATTAGCCATTACACAGTAGTGACAGAAGACCACAGAGGCTTTACAGGCAAACTGGACAGAAAAAAGGAACAGAGGAACATGTAGTGAATTGTATGGAGCAATAAAGAGAAAAGGTGCACAGGCAATATTTGATGAAAGGGATTCATAATTGAGAAAATGTTCCCAGAGGAATGTCTTTAAATGACCCAAAATTCTCTTGGGTTCAAGATCATAATCTTACGGTTGAGAGGGTGCAGTGGTCGGTGTCGTCATTTGAGAACAGAGCAGCGTCCTTTACGAACACTGCCACAGCTTTTAGGATAAACGTGATGAACAGCTGGATGTGAATGAAGTTTCTGGCACAACGCAGCCTCCTGTTGAAAAATCAGGTAACACACATGCAATAAATTTAATACAATGTTCACTTATTCACAGAAAAATATATATAAAAGCCAGACTGTTTGATCAGAGTGGGTCAGATGATCAAAATTACACTACAGTCACGGTATGTTTTTCCACCTAATTTTCAATGAATTGGTTTAATAAGGTTTGACTGGCAGTTGACACACTATGATGCCAGTTTAGGGGCAAAAAGTGTGAGAAAAAAATTTAAAAAAGAAAACCAGTAAGCAAGTAATTAAAGACACTAAAAATGTACAGCATTATAAACTTTTAATAAACAAGAATAAAAAGGAGAAAGAAATTATGGTACTGTGGTATTAAGTGATCATTATTTCTTGAAAAACAGACTAAACTGCATATTATATTTAGTCCACAGACATGAAACTGGTATGACTTTTTTTTCCTCTCACTCTTGACACTAAAAATCATGTGCATTTCTCAAAATGCAGAAATATTCCTTCAGTAACCTAAGGCATAAAAACAAAATTAGCAAGGCTATAAGTATGTCATGTGCAGGCTTCAGAGAGAGCAGCAGGTTCCTATCACATGTCCAACACAGACTTAACAAAAGCCCAGAACTGGTGAGTCAGCCATCATCAAACTATTGTTATTATGACTAATAATGCCATGAAAGCACCTTTTTCTTACACTATAATGTGATGATTGCCTTTGCTTGCTCTCTGTGGAAAATGAATTGTCCTTAAGTCTTCCAGAAATACGCTGGTTATTACTCAAAAATGGAATAAAGTCTGTATGTCTTTTGTCTGAACAACTGGATCGCATCTAAATGTGATCTGTTCCCACCTGAAGAGCAACAGGATCAATACAGCAACAGCCAGCACCACCAAGGAGATGCTGTAGCCGATGGTGTATATTAGCTTCACCGTGGCAAAGTATGACTCCTCTGTCTGAAAGCAAGACGAGAAGGTCTGTTAGCTCTTAGAAATGCTGTCAGGCTTCAAAATGAATGTAATGTCTCAAAATAGGTACAAATTGCAGACAAGCTTAAGACTTAACTGTATTAAAGAGAGGACTGTAGTGTAACTGCCAAAAGGCTTTTTCTATGTTTCGAGGCTGAGTCTAATGGAAGTATGGATGAACTAAGCAGACTTCTGTATCAACCCAAAAAGAACATGAAAAAGCTACATAAAGTTCCTCCACAGACATGTTTTAAAGTCTGTAAAACTGCTCTGGTATGATTAACCCTAATATTTTAACAGGCATAAAAGGTTGTAACAACTTTTTCTCCCTCACTGAGAAATTTATCAATCACAGGCTTTTGTCCCCGTCCTCCAAAACTGCTTCTATTGGGTTGACCGGTGACAGAGCAGAGATGTTTTCACGTGATAGTTTCTCTCCAGTGAAAGCTGGTCAGTGGCACATGAAGCCAAAAAAAGTTTAAATTTAAACCTTTTTATTTTATTATCTTAAAAGCATATCCTCTGCCTGCACAGTTGGCTAACTCCTTATTGAACCCTCTGCTACCTTGAATGTGAATGAAATTATTTTTGCAATTCTTCAAGATTTTTCAAATGTCATCGGACCAAGTGGATCAAATTCTAGTATCGAGGATGAATGACTTTTCAGGGACTATGACATGAAAAAAATGTCCACAGTTTTAGCGACATTTCCTCTAAATATAAGCTTAAGAGTAAAAGTATTTTTTAACTCCCATGCATCATGTTACGTGTAATTACACAATTTGGCCACTATGACAAATTGCCTTGAAAGCATGGCGCACCTTCTAGGGTTTGATGAAGACAGTTTGTTTGAAGAAACACTGCCGAGATTTAACCAAACATGTCTGAACCTCAGTCAGACTCAGTTGATGATGATGATGATGATGATGATGATGATGATGATGATGATGATGATTATGTGAAAGTGTTAGTGGTTGTGCTGATGCAAACACTCACTCTCTATACTGACAGGGCCACCCTGCCCCACAGGTTTTCAGGTTTTTAAAGTCAAGGTCTAACATTTTAGAGGACATAAACAAAAGGAAAAAAAAAATTAAATGGATCTTTAATTACTTTCCACCCCTGCAACTGAAAGACAAAAAAATGTCTTACAACTCAAGACAATAGATGCTTTGCAAACCACCAAAAGTGGTTTTCTAGTATTCTCCAAAAAGACTGCTGAGTATTATTAGAACCAGTCTCTCTTTGTAAAACAATAGAAATTTGCTATTGACAGGCGACTCACCACCTTGCAGAAGAGTCTTCATCTGAGGCACATTTACAGTTGAGTAGATTTTATTTTCTACAACTACTGCCACAAATACTTGTCCACTAGAATCTAAACTGCTAAAAAAGAAACAAGCATGAGCTGCAGTTTCACTTCATCACAGTCTGGCAAACTGTGCTAAAATTCAGATGAGAACCTCTTGTGACACGGTACACTTGTCTCATTTTGTATGTTCAGTGTGTTGAATCCTGAAGTTGAAGTTCTCCTCCTGTTTCTGTTTGTCCTTTTCTCTTTTCCTGTTGGATATCTGCTTGTTCCTGCTGCCTCCCTTCGCTCTTCTCATTCCCTCCCTCTGGAGTTTCCCCATTCCCCAGTCTGTCTTCTACATCACTCCCGGTAGCTCTCACCTCAGGAATGTCATCATCCACACTGCAGGCGATGTGGTACGGGGGTGAAGGTTCGGACCAACCTCCACTGGAGCAATTACGGCTCACTGAACCTGAGGTCAAAGGTCAGGGCATCAGAAAGAGATAATCATCTTAAGAGATTTCTTACAAATATAGACATAAAAGGTTTGATTTGCCAATGTTGTTGGTTGATTGGTCATTACGTCTATCACTGTGGTGAATGAAATATCTCAACTTAAATGTCATAATAGTATTTGGTACAAATATTCACAGGTGAACAGGATGAACTCCAATGACTTTGGTGATGCACTGCCTTTGCCTCAGGAACCATCAGCAGGTCAACGTTATTACTTTTCCTGTCAAATATCTCAACATCTGCAGATGTATTGGCTCAAAACTTCTGAAGCCTTTAAATGTTTCAGTATCTTTTAGGTGTTTATTTGTCTTTAAACTTATTTAAAGTAACTCAGATAGAAATGCTTACAGATAAGTTAATGTATTAATTTTTCATCCAGCTGAAAGCACTCCTGAGCCTGAGTAGAGCCTGCTCGGGTTGTTAGCATGGTTGTTAGCATGGTTGTATGTTCTTAGTCTCTCTCAGACACTGTTATATATTCTAACATACACATTATGCCAAGGTCTTGTTTGTTCATTTTTTAAAATATTGATTGGAGTTTGCTCTAACTGCTCTAACTGCTAAGTTGCTTGTTAAGAAAAAGCTAATTTGACTGCAGTCTCCTGTGACAATTTATTGAGCCTGAGCACCAAGCGTAGGCATGAGTCAAATTCAGAAATCACAAAAAAAACAAATGAGTTAATGAATGACTGAGCGAATAAATAAATAAAAATAAATCAGGTTCATTAGATCAGCGGTTTTACTTAATTTTTATCTGCAGGTGAACTTGCTCCTCTTATCATTATCTCAGTCTGAACCCTTTAATCACCTGTGTTGTTTCTGAAAAAGGAGAAGACCGCGGGACAAGCTATGTGGACCGTTTCATCAAAGACCGCATGAGGCCAGCAGGCAACCCTGTCCCAGAACGGCAGACAACCTATTCAAAGAAAGTACAGGAGGAGATAGAAGGTTATAAAAAGGTAAGTATGTATTTATCAAGGTCTTTAATCTGAAGAGAGAATAATGAGAGAATTAAACATACATTTATGTTTGTTGTCATACATTGCCGCCCCAAATTCATATAATTATAATATATATTCAAGGAGGAAATGAGGTGTATCATGCAAAATACCAATAGTAATTTTCCTCAAAGCATAACATCCTCTTCAGTCTGTGTAAATTGTATTAAGACAAGAATGAAGAAGTACTGAAAATTCTCCAACCAAGACATTAATCTTTAGCAAGATTACACATATATTTTCTTATGTAACTATCCTTAATGTTCTTCTCTGCAGATGCCTCACAATGATAGATTTTAATTCTGCAGTTGAGATGCCATCAAGAATCTGCCCTGACACCTGACGGTTCCTTGCAAAGCATTTTTTACAGCTCAGACTCTTGTACTTAGTGCTGCCATTTGCAGCGTATTTCATATCCCAACTACAGCCGCACTTGAATTTATATGAGCTGCTGCTGCGGGGTAATTTTAGAATAGAAAACACACCTTCTGCGCTTCTGTTGCCCTGCTCTGCAATGTACTGAAGGCATTTACGCTCCTCTTTCTCCAGCTGAAATATGAACTCACATTCAGGGTGCGGGCTTGACAAAGCCTTAAAGGTAGGAGGAAGGAAAGAAGGAGGAAAGGAAGAATACAAGGAAGGGATGCTGTATTAGAAATAAGCAGACATCAAGCAAAGAATACAGAAATGAATTTAATGTGTCTGATAGAAATGCACATCAATTTTAATTTCGACCAATCAATCAGTTTGCTCCACCTTAAGCAGGAAATCTTTACCCACTACAACAGTAACCTTTGCACAAAATGCATCAATTTTCATTAACTGATAAGCAGAATGAGCTTGAAATTCATTAAATGAGTTTGTCCTTAAAACCACAGATGATTGTCTTTGGCTGTGCCCTAACACAGTGAGCATGCTGTGATAATAAATCTGCTACTCTGTCTGCACCAGTGAATAGTTGCTATATTAAAGAGGTTATAAAAAGGTAATGAGGTCATATAATACATACACCTTCAGTGAGAATGCACAAACATTCTTGTTCTACACCCGAAAAGAACATAATGTGCTCTTGAACGTCGGAGCTGATACATCACATGTTGTTATTGACAGTGGGAGCAGTAGAGATAAACAGAGGGCTGTGCTTTGATCATTCTCGTGGGAAGTATTTCTTATTAAATCACAGTATGGATATGACTATACAATGCTAGTGTTTGACAGAATTGATAATATCCATTGTTGCTTACAGGTTTACGGACATGAATGGGTCAAAGTGGCAAAACAGGCCTGACCTGAATTTTGCCATTTGACTCTCCATTCAGCATCACACGGCCCTTATTCATAAAAAGTCAAACTTTCATTTTGCAAATGAGCCAATATGGCAAATCAGCATTACGGTGCCAATCATTTCCAGCTAGGAATGTCAGAACTGAGGTGAGCATGAATTAACATCGAAATAAGTTGCTGGTGGTCCTGAATGTAAAGGTCAGAGCAGCAGGTGGGTTTTTTTTTTATTTATTATATTTGCTTCAACATCAAACTGCAACAGTGCTGCTGGTTTTGGCATCATACAGTACCTTTATTTATTTTCTTTAAATCTTATTATCTTAATTAGGCAAGTGAATCAAATGTAATGTACCATTCTGGTACAGAAAACGAAAAAAATATATATAGATCACAGATGAAAAAAGGAAATTTATTTTCTTCAATTTAAGCACATGCTCTTTTTTTTAAGGGCCTTGAAGGCATCATTGTCTGGTTCTAGTGGTGAGGAAGTGAAAGGCACAATGTGACGCCAGCAGGAATGAGAGAAGCGTGCAAGTCTTAAAAAGACGAGAGAGAACATGCAGACAAGAACAAGACAATAAAAGAAAAAAAGGAGAAAAGGAGGCATGTCTCAGTAGTCATGTAATCCCAATGCACCTCCATCTTCAAAATTACTTGAAATTTTGAGAATGTTTTGCATATTGTTTTTTTTTTTTTTTTTTACCAAAGATGAGCAATCTTGAGGCTGTTATTTGAGTTGGTCCTTTGGTTTTAGAGGATACATACTTGACTAAAAGAACTTGGGGTCTGCAGATATTCACCGAGGCTGATAGTGCACTGTGATGTGCAGTCTGCAAGTGGGACCTCTATCTATGTATGGATATATTTTCAAAACTTTTAGAGCCACCATCATCTCAGATGTGCATCTATCATGTACTTTGAATTATTCATTGTTCTCATGAGGCATAAAGTAAGATTTTTTTTTCATAAAAGGTATTATATGTAAGATTTTAGAAAAAATTACATTACGTGACTTTGAGTCAAAATATGAAATGCAGTGTTGAGTATACAGGTTCTACATGTATAGAGTATGTAAACTTATATTCTAACTAGTGCAAGACCATGGTTTACACTAGACCTCAACTCTGTTAATGCAGTACTGAGTACAAGTTTGACCTCTATATAGGATCTGTACTGTTAAAATGTTACATAAAACACTTTTACCAACTCTGATGTAGTTTACTGTAGATATCAACATCTGGACATGAGTAAGAGTATAATCAGTTGCATGATATGTGTGCACTTATGTTTCCATGACCACAGCTTGCTTCAAGAAAAGAGCACCGTCCATATCAGTGTTGTAAAGGTACCAGTTCTCTCATGACACTGATGTCTCTGAGTGCTCTGTAACATCTGTTTTCTGTAGGAAGTTTGAACGACTACATGTGTCAGCCATCCTCGAGGAACAATGCTACTTATGAAAGTGGATTGTGATATGGAGTCATTGGTTTTTAACAATTAATAAAGTGCATCACTACTGAACTTTACTGTCGTCTGCTGAATTTTAAAAAGTGCAGCATTTGGCCAAGGACAAATTGTCCCATCTCCATTTGTTAACAAAAGTGAAAAACAATTTGTGTTTCTGCCACATGATTCCTATCAACTCTACTGAGTTTCATGAAAATCAGACTGGTAGTTTTTCAATTATCTTGCTGACAAACAAATGAAATCAAAAACAAAACCTGCTGGGCAGAGGTGATAAACACTAAGGACATCACAACAGGCCGTGGATGCAGCTTTATTAAAGTAATCTCAGTTATTGATAGGGATACAGCACAGACTTTTGACCTTGATAAGGCTCAGCTACGTTTCATTTTGAATGACCTGAGGGAAAACGAGCAAAGACCAAAGTCTTAATGAAAAGAAGCTACAGAAGCTAAACTCCTCTGAGACCACACACACTCCCTCTGGAAAAGTGTGGTTATCCCCTCACCACTTTTTCCGAGTGGCATCTAATAGAACGCTCTGGAAATGTGCTATAAACATTTCCATTAAAAGGATCTATCGTTTCTCTGAGGGGGCACACAGGAACATCTGTGTTTGTACAAACCCACCTGGAGCCATTTCATGAAATTACATGACTGAGTATGCCTTGCATAGATATCGCTTTTTATTACCATAATGTTGTGCATTGATTAGAAGCAAAAAAAGAGAAAAACAACTTAAATTCAATCCTGCTGACAAACTCAAAGTTGAAATTTGAAAAATGCCAAATATGTAATGGCAGTTTTAAATGGTAACATTTTTAATCATAGAAATAAGGTAAGAGCAAATGATAAAATTGATTCTTAAGTTTCCTTGAATGTATAGATATAGATTTACATTTAAAAAATATTAATTTCTTTAGGGAGACCCCCACTGATAACTACTCCTACAGCTTCTTCATACAGAAAAACAGTTTGCCTTCAAGATTTTTATGAAGAGCAAAGCTAGAGCATTTGAAGGATCTTGAGCCCAAATGCTGTGTATACAAACAGAAATTCATTGGGTATGTTGAAAAATAGAAAGCTGCAGGTGAAATTGGTTTGGACCACAACTTTTCTTATCTATTCATTCAATGTAATCATTTTTCTTAGCCCC
>JAPZDY010000021.1:18123490-18135356 GCA_029783645.1 Ctenochaetus hawaiiensis | reverse complement strand
GTTTTTTTTGTCATTGTTTGCTTGTTTTTAAATGGATGAGTTCAATTTGACTGTTGTTTAGAACTGTTGTCTGTTATGTTAAATCACACAGTGCTAAAAATTAAAAAAATAAAACTACTCTGAAGGCAGATTAAAGCTGGTCAATCTGTAAAATAAACTTTCTAAGCCTTGTTGTTTATGTGGTATGTTTCCCACTTTGGTGTTTTTTGAAGACTCTAAAAATAAAGAAAGCCACAAACTTGGACTCAACTGTAATTTCATACTATGGACACCATAAGCAGTAACAGAGGTAGTAATAATAATAACAATAATATTACTAAAAATCTACTTTAATTTTAAAGCATTTCCACACAAGAAATGCAGCTCAAGGTGCTTTGCAACAAAAAAATGCATGCACCAACAGAGATGGAATACTATAATTAATGTAATATTAGATAAAATAAATATCAGTAGCGAAAAGATAAAAATATGGATGAGAACAGAATATAGAGAATTTAACAGAAAATAAAGCCGACTGAATAATAATGATAAAAAACAAGTTATGTTCGCCTCATTTCCCCTAGTGAAACACTGAAGGCATGCAAATACAGACATGGAAAAGACTGAAATAATGTGGGCACATCCCAAAGGAGTTGACTTTAATTACTTGCATTTCATTTTATTTCCCTTACAGTATGGAAGCTTTTGAGGCAAACAGTGGTTGCTCAGTCTAGCAAAGTATGATGCATGCTGTTGTTCTTTTAAGTAGAGACTCTCCATCACACTCCATTTCATGGTGGCACCTCACTATTACTTTTCCTGCTCTCTTTTCCATCAAAGTCTCTCACAGGAGCCTTTTCCCCTCCTGATCCTGCACCTGGAACCTAATTTTCCCCTTATCACTGTCAAGTATAACAACATCAGAGAACTGCTCTTACTGAGAGTATATATGTTCCCCTGAGGTACCATCAAAGAGCAGGCAGCAACTAAACAACAAGGCATAGACATCCAGGGAGAAAATGATCATTTTCCCCTCACATCAGTAGGAAATGATATGCTTGGTGCAGCAGATGGCCTTGACCCTGATGACTGCTGTTCCAGAAACAGGACTAACCTTATAAGTTCAATGAGTCGCTCCTCCAGGTTGGTCTTGGTTCGATTGAGGTCATCAATCTCTGCAGTCATCTTTAGGCACTGACTCTGTTTTTCAGCTTCTGTTGTGCTGAGTTTTAGCTTCAATTCCTCGCAGATCTTTTGTTCAGCCAGGTGTGCTTCTTTAGCGCTACAGGGATTGGGTGCCATGAATATGGGTTAGTGGCTCTTTTCTTGCAGAAAAAAAGAGTCAAAATATCACAGGTATTTCTGGTGCATAAACACACCTGGTTACTGCATCTCTCAGCTGTTGAAGATCGCTCTCACCCGCACGAATGGTTGCTTCAGTCTTTGTGATGTGTGCGTCTTTCTCACCACTTAGCTGCAAGTACTGCTCGTTCACAGCCTTTATTGATAAAAACACACAAAAATACCTGTCTTATTGTTTTGATAACACACATTTGTCTGGTATTTCATTTTTCAATAAATCTCAGTTTTTTTTAATTAAAGTTAATATATTATAAAAGGGATATTTTATACCTTTTGCACCAGATGACATTTAGAAACATGTCATTCACTGTAACCCAACAAGAGTTGTTAGAGTGATCCAGCTTCAATTAAATGTTAAAAACATGCCTTCACATACATTTTATTAAAATATATTTAAACAAATCAAACCAAAGATGAAAAAATCGAATATTTCACTGAGCTACTGGTTGAATAAGGATCGGTACACTGCAGTGAATTTGCATCTTTTCTACTTTCTGCAATCAAAGAAAATTCTTCAGGCAATCAAGGTGTCTCATTATAAAAAACAAAGATCCAAAAAAAAGCTTGCATGTAATCATCTACTGTTAATATGTACTGAACAAATAATTTGCCTGTAATTATGCCTCATGTGGGGTGAAGCTCATTTTGCTCCACTAATAATAAACGTGTTGGTGTTTGTTCCATGCTATATATAGGATTTCAAGCTCTTGATTGCTATCTACAATCTTTTCTTAATAATCTGTTTTTTAGACTTAGGTAAGTGTTTTGCATTTTTTTCTAATGATGTGTATCTTTATATTGCACTTTTTTTCTCTAATCAAATACACTATACAGGGACTATGAAACTACCTCCACCAAGTATCCACCTCTCATGTATCAATGAATTACTGCATCTGATGCACAGAGATTACATACCTCTAGTTCAGACACTTTAGCTTGCAATCCAGACACATTATTTAGCTCCTCCTGCAGCTGGGCTTTCACCTTGTCCAGCTGCTCATTCAAACTCTGAAATGTAAGAGCACCAAGGGAAATAAAAAGAGTCTTCAGCCACGCTATGAGCAACATATCTGATAATGTTTACTATGTTCACCCGATTAATTTTGAGTGGCAGCATGCTAGTATTTGCTAACTATCGCTAAACTCTAAGTACAGCTGTTGGGAACGTCATTAGTTTTGAGGGTAACTGGTCGTAGATCAAGTTGTTGCTAACTTAGATTTTTATCTGTTATGGTGCAAGATGAAAAGTCAGGGAATCACCACTGGGGGGAACATGAATGTGAGTTGATTATTTCATAGCAAATTCCATAGCAATCCATCACATGGTTCCTAAGATTTGTCAGTCTGGGCAGAGTAGTGAAACCAAAGAGCAAAAGTAAAATATCCATTTTAACTTAACTGATTTGATATATATGTTGGAAGCTACCCTTTTTAGTCTATTCTGAGTTTTGATCACAAGCACAATGGAGATTACAGGCATGCCTCTTAACTCCAGGTGTGTAAATGCAAAGACCCATCGGGTCAGATTTCATTGTCCAGGTAACCTTTCCTGACACAGGTGTAACTGGGGCTAATATGCTTAAAACAGTGGGGTGAAGAATCAGCATAACAAAAATGACTCACTTGAGTGTAATACAAGACCTGCTCAACAGGTTCTGATGAACTCACCTTCATCTGGACCTGATGATTCATGCTCTCTGAGCTCATCTGGAACTTGATGGCCTCCGTCTCCTCTCGGCTAGAGTCCTTGGCAATCTGCATTTGGCTCCTGGCCTTTTCCAGCTGCTCCTGAAGCTCAACAATAGTTTCTGGGAGTGTCTCCTTCTGTATCAGCTCCTCTCTCAGTTTGGCATTCTCAAGTCGTAGTTCAGCCATACTCTCTTCTATTCGCTCCACCTCTGTCTCCAGCTCCTCAATCCTGGCACTGTCCCCTTCCCAATGCTCCCTTGCCTCCTCATTTTCAGCACTTAGTTTACAGATGGTCATCCCCAGCTCTGCCATCTCTGTGTTCGCTCTGTGTAGACCCTCACGAATCTCACTGTTCTCTGAGACTAGTCTGTTGTTTTCTGCCTTTAGGGTGGACAACTCTTCTCGGAGGGCAGCAGCAGAGATAGCTTGCTCGGAATGGGCAGCTACTTCTCTATCCCTCTGGTCAGTCAGTGCCTCTTCTTTGTTTTTGCACTCCATGAGCTCTGCTATATGCCTCTGATTCAGTGCCTCTGTCTGGGCTTTAAGCTGCTCGGTCAGAGTTCTGAACTCATCCCTTTGGGCCTCAGTCACTTTAAGCTGTGCTTGTGATTTCAAGGTTTCCTCCTCAGACCTCCTTAACTGCACCTTGAGGTCAAGGATGTCTGCCTGGAGCCTGGCCACATCTTTCATGCTCACCTCCAACTGACCCTCAACCATAGTCAGTTTGCCTTTAACATCCTGGTTCTCTTTTGCTTGGACTGCGCTCCTCTCTAATTGAGATTTCTCAATGGCCTGCTTCTCAGAGGTAACCCTTTCAATAACTTCTGTCTGTTTAGCACAGGTTGCTTCTGCATCAGCTTTGGCAATCTCAAGCTCCTTTTCCTTGGTCTCCAGAGCTTTCAACATGGACTGCAGCTCAACAAGGTTCTTCTCGTTATTCTTTAGCAGGGCTTCTTTGGATTGGAGCTGTTCCTGGAGGTTTGCTTCATTCTTGCGTGAAGCTCCTAAGTTCTTTTCCAACTCTGCAATCTGCCCGTGAACACTTTTCAGGTCAGCTTGCATGCGGCTGAGGGCTGCCTTCACAGTGTCCTGCTCCTCTCTCAGACTCTGGTTCTCCTGCTCCAGCCGCTTTGACGTGCCGTCTGAGAGCTTTGCAGCCATGGTCGCTCGCTGCAGACTCTCATCCAGCTTGCGGTTCTCTTCACGCAAGTGCCTCTCTTTTTCATCCACGGTCATCTTGGTATCTTCTAACTGGCCTCGAAGCTGTTTCTCAGAAGCCCTTAGTGCTACTAATTCAGTTTCAAGCACTGTTCTGTTTTCTGCCATCTCTTTCTTTAATTCTTCATTTCTCTTCACTGTGGTCAGCAGTTTTTCATTTAGTTCCATTAGATTGGCGCACTGTGTCTTGTAGTCTTCTATCTTCAAGGCTTGATCTTTAACAGTACCCTCCAGCTCAACAGTGTTAGTGGTTAGTTTGTCCCTGTCTTTGGTCAGGCTTTGGTTCTCGGCTTCTAGCTGTTGTAGTGTCTCACAACTGGAGGTAAGTTCTGCCTCCTTCTTCTTTAGGTGCTCTTTAAGGGCAGTGATCTCTGCTTCTAAAGACTCCTTTAAGCCACCAACGTTCTTCTGCATTTCATCTTTATCTTGGTGTGCCCTCCTCTTCACCTCCTCCATCTCCTCCTCCCTCTCCTCTAGAGATCTCTGGAGGTCCTGCAGCTGCCTCTGCAAGTTGCTTGCCTCCTTCTCTCTAACAGTCAAAGCCCCCTGCAGCTTATCAAGGGCACTGAACTGTTCCTCTACTTTTGCCTCCAACTTGGCCTCCTCCTCAGATGCAGATGCAGCTAATGTTCCCAGCTTTACTTCACCATCCTTTACAGCTGCTTCCTTGACTCTCAGCTCCTCCTCTAGCCGCTCTGCCTGTCTTTTCCTCTCCTCTACCTCAGCAACAGCTTCCATCTTCCCTTTCTCTGCCTCTTTCAACCTGTCCAACAATTCGTGTATCTTTTGAGCTGAATCAAAGTAACTGGCTGCTTGCTGGCCCTTTTCATTCAGAACTCCATCCAACTTGGCCAGAAGCTCTATGTTCTTTCCCTCAGCAGCTGCTAATTTTTCCTGGAGCAGCTGTTGTTCAGCCTCCCTGTTTTTTTCCCCAGTCCTGAGCACTTCCACCTCTTTGGACAGGGTCGTCTCTCTCCCCTGCAAAGCCTTGAGTTCCCCATGCAAGTGCTGCTGCTCCTCTTGGGCAGAAAGGGACACATCAAGCTGCCTCTGAAGCTCCACTACTACCCCCCTGAGCTCCGTCGCCTCCTCGCCCAGCTGCTGCACCTTATCTAGGAGCTCTCGCTGCTTCAGCTCTGACTGGTCCAACTCTAGACGAAGCTCTTCAACTGTGCTGGCATCTTCTCTGCAGGCAGGCAGAGACTCGTTCAGGTCATTCATCAGACCCTGACCATAGTCAGGGCTAGATGGGAACTCAGGCGCTTGCTAGATGGTTGCAAGGAAACGAGAGGAGAAGGTAAAGCACAGAGAAAAAGTAGTGTGCCTCATATTGTCATTTTAAAATTATGATAAAATTAGAGGACATTATTTTAGACTTAAGTCCGTTACCTGGGAGTAGGTGCTGGCGAGACTGTTGATACTGGAACTGCGACTGGGGGGTTTCCACATGTGGCCAGGTGAGTTTGCACTTCCCAGTGTTCTTCTGTTGATCAGAAAAGAAATGCTTGCTACATTTTTAACACAATCATATCTGTAACAATGTCTTGATGCTTTGTTGCAATTTTTATCTGCTCTTTTATAGTTTGTCTACTTTCTCACCTTGCAAAAGTTGGCCAGGAAGCATCAAGATCATGACCTCTGGAAGCCACATCAAACTGGACTTCATTAAGTTCATACAAGTGACTGATTATGTCGACACTAAGGTGGGGCTTTAAGAAGGGACTTCTTGCATAGTACCAGTCACTGTGGAAAGAGAAATGATTTAGAGGTTACAGGAGGACATAGCAAAACAACTAGAAATAATAATAGTGGCTAACAAAGGAAGTTTGTTCTGATATTTGAATCTCTAACAAGAAATTGACCTTAAAATCGGGAAATAAAGAACGTCCTCAAAATGAAGCTACATTACAAGCAAGAGAAAATAGGAATCGGCACTTATGGCATTTATAGAACTGACATGATATCAATATTTTTTTTTTTGAATAGATCTGTTTTTCTCTGCTTAGTGCAACCTGGTCCACAGCAGGGCTCACACATCCATTGTCCCCTCTGGTAACTCGTTAAAAAGAGTGACTAAATCTTTAAGTGAACTGTTCCTCATATTAAACCACTGATACTCACTACCAAAACAGTACTACAGCGTAAGAGAGAGGAAAAAACGAAGTAAAACACCGCAACAGAACATCACCACTCAGTTTTTTAAAGTGAAAATGGAGAAATGACACACATAACCTGCCTAGTAAAGGTAAACAGTGTTTCGTGAGCTCTACCCACGTATTCCACAAACAAACACAGATCAATTGTTATTATCATTGCAACTAAAGGCCACCATCCTTAAAAAAGCGAAAGAGAGACTTTACCTTGTGACCCTCTGGTTCATAAGGCACTGCTGCAGGGTGTCAGCCAGTCGCTGGTGTACAAGGGAGTAACGGATAAATGCCCGTCCTTTCCCCAGAGATGTCTTCAGCTATCAAATGAAAGAAAATAGCATATCAAGCACAAAAAAGTTAATGTCAATTTACAATTTAATCTACATGATATTTTTTTGAGCCATCTTAAATGCAACACCAATTTATTGTTTTTTTTCTACCAACTATACAAAATGTAAAAAAAAAACAAAAACAAAAAAAAAACAAAGAAAAACATGACATGTTAAAATTAAAATATACAATTTATTGCCTCAAATACTGAAATGCAAAACATCAGATACAAATGAAGTTCTTTATGTGTTCTGGGGTCACATATTTAGGGTTGATTAGATTTGTGTATGACGTGTCATGTCCAAGAAAAAGAAAAGGAAATGGAACTGAAAACCCTTTCAATTATTGCGGTTGGGAGATAAAACAGACAACTATTTTCACATGAATCCAGAGTTTACATGCTATCACCAGTGATAAGTGTGCAATCAGTGCTTCTTAGTAGTGTCATTGTAAACAAAAAACAACAAAAAAATCTTCATACCTCAGTGATGCATTTGACAAAGCGGATCCCATCATTGGCTCCTTTGATCTTAGCCAAACAGTCATTAAAATAATCCCAATAATCCTTCTTTGTGCCAAGAAATGTTGTCTTTTCCTTCTGGTCAAACTGCAAGATAGATAAGATATACATTAGAGATACAGTCGAAACATATACCTGTCAAACGTGGATTATTTTTTAAAACATACTTTGATTTAAAGCCATAACTGAGAAGGAATATGAGCAAGTTGAAGTGTTCTCCAAGCAGCTTTCTATTTTATTACAAATTACAAGGACTAATCATTAGATAGGAAAAAAAGCATATTACTAAGTCCTTCATATTGTCTTTTAACAAGAGCAGACATTACTCTCTAACTAGTAATGGAAATAATTCATTCTTTTCTATTTATTCACATCTTTTTGAGTAATCGTGAAACATTTGATCAGATATGACAAAACGAGCAACATAACACCTGTAGTAGGTACTCTAGTTTGTAGGAGAACTTGTGCAGGTTGATACTGTCATCGGTGATTGGCTCTCCACTTTCCCTGTACTCCTTTGCAAGCTCTGCAACAGCCTCTAGAATGAACAAAAACGAAAGATGATCAGGAGCTAATAAAACAGCACACAAACCAGCAAGTGGAATGTTAATTTCCCTAGGAAAAAACACATTTAAGCACCAATAACAGAACAACTCCTCACTTGAACTCTTGTAAGCTTATTCAAGTGTGACTAAATCTGCTTCAAGTCATTTGACCCAATCCTAGTAATGGGTCACAACATAATTTATAATGTTGTTTGTTGTCTAAAAGAAATCAAAAGAAGTGTAAAATTATATCTTTATAATTTTCCACCTTGGGGTGGTTTAGTTACACCCTAACATAAACAGGCCCCCCAATCTCCAAACGTTTCTTTTTTTTCCATTTCAACACTCTTCATCATAGCTAGTCAGTAAATCAACCACTTGCCTCGTATCCATCGCAAAAACTGGAAGGAAACCTGCGATGGATGCACCCTCAGCAGGCACTTTCTGTCTCGCTGCATGCTGACAGAAGCTTCCACCACACCCTTACTACAGGGATGTTAAGTCAGATGCACGTTTTTCCAAATGATTTGATGAGCAGAAGATGCCAATTATTCCCAGACGCAACGATTCTTGACTTTGACTTGACACTGAGCCTAAGGTCACGACATCATTGCAAATCTGTCTGACTTTATTTTCTCTTTCCTGTAGTCACATCATGACAGCCGACAACAGCCTGCAGTGAATCTATTCACACACACGCTCATACACACATACAGCTGGCGTACCATGCAGATCTCGGATAATCCTCTGGAGTTGGCTCTCCCCGACTGAAGCCCCAACAGCCATGGCCCCACCGTTCTCTCCCTGGCAACCAGGGGTCACAGGGTCACATCCAGTCTGCTGAATCAGAGAATCAGAGGTGCAGTTGGTAACAAAAGGTTGACACAAATGCTCCAGCATACTGTACTCTCTCATGGCTACAAATAGGCACGCATGATACACATAAATGTGCTACCACTGATCAGAAGTTTCATGATGGTGCATTGCCAAAACTGAATGTCAGTCTGATTGACAAATGATTGTCTGTCTCATGTGCAATATGATCTAATACTGTAGAAACTGCATAATAAGTAAAAAATCTAACACATAGTAAAAAAAGTATTTTATTTTTTAATTAATAACTACTATTCAATTGGTTGTAAATTTTACAAAACTTCGCTCACAACAACTGCAAAAAAAGATCAGTTAGGTGAGGTAAATAACCTACCGTGAATTAACTAATCTAGAGACTAAATTGACTAATCTAAGTCCTGCCTTTATCAGGTATGATTTTGCAAGATACAATGTGTTAAGCAAAGTTACCAAGAAAGATGTGTTGCCAAATGCCAAATTTCTAATCTTGTACACAACAATACAGTGTCTAAATATATGCATATTTATACATAAAATTAATTATAATACAATGTATATTAGCTTATTGGTTTGTATGTGACATATACAAAATTTTCTTTACATAATGTACAGAGTAAAAACATCTTTCAGACCCAACACAATCCATTACAGTATCTGTAAATGTACATCTAATTACCAGTAATGAACTTATTGTATTTGTAAGACTAAAACTTTAGGAGAAGTCCTGCTTCAACCCTTAAGTACATTAACACCAAAATCTTAAATTATAGCTGCAAAGATTACTGTGAGTGAAACAAACACTTCTCTGATACAGTGCCAGCTAAAGTGGAAATGATTACTTTACATATGTACTTATCAAATATTACATTCAAAGATTTTGTGTTTATTTCAGATATTTGTATTTGGACACCAGTGTTCAAATTCATCTCCTGCAAAAGTGATCTTAGTTAGCTTTGTGAAAATAGGCAAAGCCTACAGTAAGTCGTGTTGCAAGTAATCTTAAATTACGTTGCAAAAGAGGTTCGACTGGCTGAAAACTAACAGCTACATTTTAAAACACAAATATTTTATATACAATCATTCACGTTGTAGAAACGCTAGCTAAACCACTTTGTGATTTGTTAACTTCAGGTTTGTTTAGTAAACAGTTAAGCTAGCTAACAGCTAATGGGGTTGACAGCAGTTGTGTTTACAGTTTAAAAAACGCCAGGTATAGTTTTAAAACACTAACCATTGGATCTTACAGAGCTAATGTCAATCTTCAATATCGAAGAAAAGCCAACAATATTACACATCTGGCAGCTGTAGCATTTACAGATGTCTTTTGTGCTTCTGTAATGTTAGCTGTCTAAGTAACGTTAACGTTAAGTTATATTTAAGTTAGCTCACTTGCAAACTGTTCTTATGACCGATATTTTAGAAAAAAACATGCCATCGCCGATAAAGGTAAATTTAGTTATTCTAACATGTGTCTAAATGGTTGAAGATGAAAAAAATAATAAAATTAAAACAACTTTGACATACTTTCACAATTATGGCTCAAATCCATGACAACACAGATCGGTTTTTGCGAGCATACAAACTTGTTGAAAGTACTGTGATCAGTGGTGTCCAAAGACGAAACTACGTGTGGTTCTCGAACCAGTGACAAGGTTGGTAGGCGGGACCTTGAAAATAGATAGTTTGGTTGTCGTAGCAAGTAAATACAAGTGTCATGTGATCAAGACAGGCACATATCTGTCCCATATTTCTGTCGTGAATTCGGTCAAGGATGTCAGGTTTCATTACAGTAAACAGCATAAGAGATCTCTGTTAGCTTCCGCTGCACGTCTATGAAATATCGATATAAAACTACCTCACTGTTCACCGTAAAAGCTTATTTAAAATGTATGTATCTGCTTTTTATCATGTGTAAAATAGCCTTACATTTATTAAGACAACACCAACAATACGAGCCAATTTTCGTGAGGTCTGCTGACCTTCAACTGTCTTTATACTAAAATAATTTTACTAATTACTAACAGAACCTTCTTTGTTATGTGTTTTCTGTGGCTCTGGAAGAGATTTGTCAAGTTTAAAAAAGACCTGAAATAAGTTTGTGCTCAAAAGACAATGACTTTGAAACGCCTGTGGTGCAGACTGGGGACAAAGGGCACAGATCTGTTGTGTAGGACTGGATGTTGACACCCCCTATTACATGCGTGCTTGAGGCACCAATGAGACTCTGTGGGAAGGTCAAGTGAGTGGTTGTATCCTTTGGGTTATGAAGTGTTGTGCAGGGGCATGGCTTACTTCCTAAGCTAGTTTTGTAAGAATAGGCCGGTTAAAAAGGCCATTTTGCGTCCAGAAAGTGGCGGCCAGTTTGAAAGAGGAAGGCAGAGTCAGGGAAAGATGCCTTTGGGGGCAAAACTCTCACCCGCAGGACGGGGCTGTGCACTCTACCTCGCTCTGCTCCCTGCTACTCCTTCTCCATCTCTTGCCACCCACAGCTGGATGGAAGAGGACCAAGACAAGTCCCAGTGATGCAGTGGACAAAATGGTACACTTTCACAAGGTATGTATGTCTCATCTGTTAAAATCCAACAGGCCAGTTTTTCAGTTATATTAACTCAATTAGAAACAACTTGCAAAGGCATATTCTTCCCCCAGAGATGTATGTTTGCAAGAAGAGAGGACTAATCTGAATGTGTGAAGGTTGCCTACTTAAAAACAATTCCTCTACAGCGAGTACTTCTTGGGGACACATGGACACACACACGTTTGCCATGGCCTGTTTAGCAACTCAACTTTTCGGGTGTCCTACAGAACCAAGTATGCAGTGAGCAGTTGAAAACTTGCTAGTTTAAGGTGTTCATGTTAAAACTGTCATTATTCTGTTTTTAGTCATGCTGCAGCATCAATGAACACCTGCAAGGAAGAGAGGGTAAGCAACCATATATCCTTGCTGCTGGCTGAACCCAGAACAGGATTGACACTTTCTACATTGTCGTGGACAAACGGTTCATCCCCTGCCAAGCTACCGGCTCATTGGGTGCTTTTGATGAACTATTTAAATCCCACTACGTGTCCAACCTGTCTTATGATGAGTCCCTGGTCCAGCTCTACACTTTCGTGCAGACAACAACCTATAACATCGATGTTACCACAACAGATGAGTCTCCAAGAGTTTGTGAGTTTTGTGCAAAACTCATCAACTAAAATAATGAAAAAATGTTTGTGTT
>JAPZDY010000021.1:18099253-18115206 GCA_029783645.1 Ctenochaetus hawaiiensis | reverse complement strand
GGCAAGTAATCATTCCATTTCTTTATTATTAGGTAGTAACTGCATTAATCAAGTGACAATGTATACTTTAAGCACTTAATTAATCAATTTAATTGAATATTCAATTGAATTCAATTTCACAGCCTCAGTAAGTTTCCTCATGGATGTGACACTTGCTTTAACTCCGTGTTTCTCCTCAGGGCTCAGCTGTTAGTAAAAGAGGCAATAAACAATACTCTGAGATGAGTGTTAACTGGACAGCACAGGGAGAAAAGCATGACATCACTTTCAGGTATTTATACACTTGCACTGACCTCCAAAAAATAAAATACACCTACCTCTGTTTTCATTAATATTTAAAATGAATATCTGTGCCTGTCTGTTCTATTTCAGAGCCACAATTGTTCAAGACTTTGAAATATTCTGGGAGAGAATGGATTTCCCTGTTTTAATGCCTCCACCCACCACCTGACCATAACCAACAACTACTTAACCAAGAACTACAACCAGGACTACAAAGTCACCAACAACTATGCCAATAAAAATGCCACTGTAATTACAAATACATGCTCATGCCATCCCTTCAATCCTAAATTTCAGAAGGAGCTCAGTTCAGCCGAAGTGGTCTCAACTACGTCTTTTGCTGCACTGGTCTTTCCTGGATGCATTTTCAGCTTTTTAGAATGAAGACAGATCAAACCGGTTTCTGTAGCCAGTATCACTAATCACATTTGCCTCGAGTGGTTTGCAACCTGTGTGTCACACAAATCTCTCTGTCCTTCGACCTGTGAGTTAGATGTGCTGGCCCTTTATTAGCATGTGATTGACAGCCGTTATTCATGTGTTTTATTAATTATATTACATGTTCTCATGCCAATTTGAGTGTTTCATAATTTTAAATTCCAGTGCAAATAACATCTTTTATGGTTGTTATCAAAGATCTGTTGACGATGTGTATCCATGTTTCCGAGTTGGTGCTTAATTCACTGTAAAAACGACACTGTGGAGTCCAAACAGAAGACAACCATGAATAAACCTCATTTAAAAATGCTGGGTTAAGTTATTAACATGTAACACCAGTACACAACCAGAATAAAACACAAACAAGTCTTTTAACACACTGACTTTAAAAAGAAATTTTTTTTCAAGAGTTTTATGATTCTCTGGAAGGGAGCAGCCTTCACCCACATCAGATAAGAAATATAAAACACTTGGGAAATGATTAAGTTGCTGTAATGTCCGCAACAATGATACTGTGTTTTCTCCCTTTGCACTTCCTAGTTTAAATTTACACACTTCAGTTTCAAATACATTTAGATTAGTTGTACAGTTGAGTAACAGTGTGTGTAAACATGCCTCAATCATGAAAACAGACATCTGAACTCTTTCACTCTCTCCATGTTACCTTAAAAATTCAGTTGTCTTCAGCACTGAGTCACACCTCTTAACCACCTGAAAAATGGTTGATTTCCTGCTTTACTGTATCCTGGTTCTGAAGCTGGATACTGTAGTCTTAACATGTTGTTTCAGGAGCACTCAATGTCAACAACATGTTCATTTTCTTAACAATATTATCCCATCCTGGTTCCAAAGCCAGATACTGTACACTTCTGATGTTGTGGCAGCTTTCCCATCACTGTAAAAGTACCTTATAAAAACAGCTGGTTCATATTCTCAACAACATTACATGCGGTAAAGTCAACTTAATCCTTTTGAAAGCAAAAATATTTTGTTACCTAACTTTTTAGAATGTGTACAAGCTCATAAAAACCAGTGTCACCCTTTAACACATAATGCACAATAAAAGGTCAAATTTCTCTCCAGTCTTGTGCTAAAATTACAAACGTCACCAGAGGGCGACTACCTCGGCTCCAGAAACGTAGCACGCAGAAAAGAAGCGGAACTGTTAGACAGTGATCTCTTATAGGTATCAAAATAATCTTTATTGAAAATGTACATATCAGCACAGCAAAAAAATAATCACAGAGGGATAACATAGGAGGAATATGCTGTATCAAATGGGAAAAACAAACTTCTGCATTTTGAAATTTAAATTTGCACGCATCTGTCCTCCAGAAACTTTGAGTTGTGATGTCATCAAGATACAGTATCAAACGACTGATGAGTGTTTTGATACTTTTCAAATATATAATCTATTCAAATTCAGATGAGTCTTTAAGGCACATTGTGTGATTTTTTTACTTAAATTTAGTCAAAAAAATTTACAAATTCAAATCACTTTGTGAGAACCTGCAGGTTTCCCAGTTCAAAACATAATATGTATATTTAATAGTTTTTTTGACAAACTTTTTATATCCAATATATACACTCAGATATCAAAAATATTCCTATCAAGGATAGAGACACCATTTCACAAATATACAATTTCAGAAAAACAAAGGATATAAAATATTTATCCTCTTAAAAGCCATTAATGATAAGATAATAACAAAGAAAAACAATTTTAGTGCAAAATTAAACCAATCTTGTACACAGGAGACCTAAATGAGAGGACACACATCTCAGAGTGAGTGGGAGAATGAGTGAGACAGCAGTTATCTGGAAAATTGGAAACAGGAAACATGAAAGTCCAACTAAAACAATGACGCACAGAGCAAATGAACAATTTTCTGTTACTTTTGAAAAACAAGCCAGTGTAATCCATCCTCAAAACTCTCTTTAGATTTGAAATGTCTGCTAAAAACTGTTAAACAATGCGCTGTTGATACAAATTTATGATACAAATAAACAAACAAATCAAATTACAAATTGGGTGTCATATGCTAAATCTGCAAGAGAATGTGCATTTCATAAGCTACTTTGGATGTGGATGATGGTGCAACACCACTTTTTCATCCTTATACAAAGCCTGTACATGTATACATATGTTAAAAAAAACAGTGCTGAATATTTTTGTAAGAAATGAATCTGATATCTAAATCTTCAACATTGGACTGCAACTTGAGAACATTTTCATCTGAGAGAGAGAGTAAAAAATACAACCTTCAAACTTTTGACCACAAGTCTAAATATGAAATATAACCAAACACAAGTTATATTTACATTTTACTTCTCTGTTTCAAAGCTGCCTCACAGTGGGCTGTTTCAGAGTGGTATTATGACTGACTGACTCTTTGATTCCTATGTTGTTTATCAGCATCCTTTCAGCTCCACTTCCTCCTCAGGCACCACAGGCAGGATGAGATGGGCGACGCGACTCCACAGCCCACTGAACTTGTCGATGTCCATCTTATTAAAAGCAGTTTGACTGCTGGAGCCCACCAGCTTTTCCTTCACGTGATCCTGCACAATCTCCTCCACATCTTTCATACTCAGCGTAACACTGATGTCATCATCAGGCAGTAGCACAGTAAACAGCAAAAACACCCGCTTGTAGGCAGCAGTTGCATGGTCACAGTAGCGATAAAAAATGAGGGTGGAGCCTGGAGGTAGTTCTTCAAAGCGATGAATGACAGCCACGGGTTTGTCTCCCTCAAAGGCTGCTCGCAGCTGACTGTCGATATCCAGCTTCACCTCATCGCTGTCCTGACTGGCTTTGCTGGCTCCATCGATGTGGAGGATGGAGGCGTTAAGGGCAGACGCGAAGGAGGAGGCCAGGCCCTGAGCCAGGCAGTGCATTGTCCTCTCAGCTCTGAGACCAGCAGTGAAGATCAGACTGACTGGCTCTGTGGGCTGAGCTGTGTTAAGGTGCTTCTCCAGATGGATCTTGCTCCTCCTCCACAACTCAGGCCTCTGACTGGGGAACTGGGTCTCAAGTAGAGACAAGTGATCTGCAAACTTTTGCGGCTCTACAGCTCTGGATGGAAGCTCTCCAACATCTGCAGTCTTTTTGAGTACAGGAATGATCTTGTATGCCAGCAGGGAGAACGATACACTTAGCAGGAGCAGCAGCAGCAGCAGCAGCATCAAACGGCAAAAATACCACATACATCCTGAAGGGACACATGCCAATTATCAGTATTAAGAGGGAATATTGTTCAGTGCAAAAATAAAGAAATAAAAATGACAATAGCTTACCTCTGGAGGAATGATCAGAGCTTTTCTTACTAACAGCAGTTTTCTTTATCTCTTTTAAAAAAGACAGTTTCATTAAATCAATGTCAAAAAATGTCAGAGTGACATTTGATGTCACTATAAACTGTAACATTTGCTTGAGACTGAAATACCTTGTTTTTGGAGTTGAGAAGTTACTTTTTGTACTGGAATGTTATTCACATGTTGTCGTGTTGTGTAGGATTTCTCCGAGATCGGATACCTGGCTTGGACATGGTGGTTAACTGTTGGTGAACCTAAAAATAATGCAGGATTTATTATAAATATACATATATATGTTATATATGTTGTAAAAACAATGAGGAGGTGCTAATTGCTAATTTCTTAAAAATGTCCTTAGTACTAATGCTCTCGGCTTTGGCCTCCATCGTCCTCCTGTAATCATCCATGCTGGTGATCTTAGGTGCTGACACATCATGTCTTGTCACTGGTGATCTGATTTGCGCGGCAGATCTGGTGGAGACTACAGGTCCTTTTGTTGATTGTTTTACTGAAAACAAACAAGCGAGATTAAGAGGACTTTGTCTTGATGTAATCACTATCATGCAGAGTGAAGCTAATGAGCTTTCCTACCTCTCTTGACCACCTCATTTTCAGCAGGGCCAGAACGACAGCGTTGACCGAGGACAACACGAGGGGATAAATTCATATCTCCATGGGGACCTGATATACCCCGATAAAGAAACAAAAAAAAAAATTTGACATGATAAAACTGATTAAGTGCCTATGAATCAAAGGTCAATAATATCAAAGTAGATGCAGAGAGAAAATGTCAGATGTGTCATTTGATAGCACCTGCATGCATTAGCTGACACACTAAAACACACACGAGGCCATGTTATTTTCTGCCAAATATCATCTGCAGGTGTTGAGGCTCTGACTAAGATCCGAATTAAAACCAGACAACAACAACATATTTATTAGTTGCTAATTTAATATTATCTGCTTTGGTGAAAATACAAGACACTGTATTCTGATAAAGTTTATTGCTTAAAATCACAAAGCATGTTGTGAAACTTCGGCCACCGCAAAATAAGTCAATCATTAAACAGCTTAACCAAAATATCAATAATGTTTCAAGCCATTTGTTGAGCAACGATGCTGAACATTTGCTGGTTACAGCATCCCAAGCAGGGGAATTTGCTGCTTTTATGTGTGTTACTTAATTGTCTTTGTTTTACATTTGCAGAAAACAAGCTAAAGGAAAATGCTTTTGCTCAACACAACTTTAAGTTACATTTTCCCTTTTTCATACATTAAATTAATAACAAATGTAAAATTAAAATAGGCAGATTTAAACATAATGAAAAGATTAATCAGTTGCAACACTAACCTTGACATAATTTTGGTTGATGGGTGCCACGAGAGGAATCTTGCAGAAGATCCGCTGGGCAAGATTTCATTTCCTGGTCTTCATTTTTCTCCTGATCCTGAACTGGTTCCTGGACATCCATCTCATTCTCGTCATCACTGCCGCCGACATCTCCTTCAGCTTCCAACCGACTCTTTTTAATTGGGGACTCTATCAAAGGAAATAAAAGTCTCGGTATTTTACACAGCCTTGAACTGAACAAACTGACAGTGAACTACAGTTAAAAATATGCAAATACCGCTGAATAGAGCATCTCACCTTCATCCTCTGAGCCGTTCTCCACATCTCTGGATCCATTGACAGCTGCAACTGGAGCTCGGTTTTCTAAACCTTTTTTGGTTCTCTTAAGAGGACCCCTAGGGGTGGGCTCGATCAGCACTAAGTAATGAGCAGAAAGAAATTATTGTAAGTGAGTAAGCGTCTTCAGCAACTTTGTCGTAAAAGTAAACTACGAAATTCTACAAGTTAAATTAGAGCTCATTTCCTAGCAACTTTTGAGTCCGAGGACAGTCTAAATTATCAACGTCACCTTATGTTAATGAAAGAAAAAAAATCAGATGTGCTTAGTTATTAAAAGCAAGGGGGTGGGCTAAAGTAGGCTAGCTTTGAGCGCTAAACCCGTAAACTCTCAATAGACACTTTGTTCACCTTTACCTTGGGAGCGCCTTTTCGATCGTGTCAGCGGGGGGTCTATCTTACTTTCTGAGACCCTGGAAGCCATTTATGATTAGCTACGACTCAACTGATGGATAAAACAACAATTAAACCATACGGCGATCCATTGCGTTCACATAACGGCAACACTTCCCTGTAAATGTCGGGGGAAGCATTTTGTGACAGGATGTCGGTCTTGGCCGGAAGTAAGTTCCACTACATCATCTTCGTAGAAACACAGCCAATGTTTATCGTTCCGCCTTCATATTGGTGATCTGTCATCGCATCATACGCAACTGCAAAGATAAGGAAACCTTGTGTTGGTCAAATTCCACGGCAATGTAATCGCAGGTACGTTTTTTAAGAGTTATTATGTAAATATTGAAAAGGTTAATTGAATTACATTCAAGCAGTTCATGCAAACTGAAGCCACGTATTATTTTAGCTTAGCTTAGCAACTTGCCTGTCAGTTAACCGGCTAGCTAGTTAGCTAACTATCTGTTTGTGTTTACGGCGTCAATAGCTTCGTTGACAGCAAGAATGTTTTGCTAGCAGTGCTGATAATTAATTATAAAGCCAAATTCCACCGAAACTTTACCAGCGAGATCTTTAAACTACAGTCTTACGATTCCGTGGTAAGCTCAACCCAAAATATTAAAAAGAAAACTCAGAAAAACCTCGAAACAGGCAATTCAGTGATTTTAAGTTTGAGTTTCAGTGTTTTGTATGGTTTGTTTTGTATTTTTGTGTGTTGACAATTTCATTATACATTCGTTTAACCCTTTTATTAAAAAATACAAGGTCAATTGAAACCTCGTGGAATTTAAGTTGTCTGTTTTAAAGAGTTCAGGGGAAAGACTTCATTTTAGCTATCCCCTGTTGTAAAACAAAAGTTTCCCAATACCTCTTTGAAAATCAGACGGGACTACACCCAGAACTAGTAAATGTGCTTGTGTTTTAGTATTAAAACAAATTTTATTCACCTATTTTGTATGCAGTCCAAACCGTCTTGAGGAAAGTGTCCCTATCGCAAGACATGGCCGAGCAAGACATCCATCAGCACACAGCAGGTGCAGTAACACTGATAATGAAGTCCAGCTATCAGTAATATTTGGACTAAAAAATTAACAGAAAATTACAGAAGGGGATTAAATGTTTCTAATATGTCAGTGTTTTCTCTATTTACAGATGTCAAGGAAGGAGAAAGACTGTCAAACAATTCGGGTCATGTCTCAGAAAGTGAAGAACACAAACAGGAGGAGGCTGACAAAGCTCTGAATGCCAACAACACAGGTAAAACATACACACAGTTTCAGTAGTTATCAATTTAGTATATCTTAATCAATTGTGTTTCTGCATTTACTGTGCTAATTATTATGGTTCCTGTCCCACCCATTAAGATTTAGGGTCTTCTCTTGCATCAGCAGTTGGAGAGACTAAAAATGACAATGGTAAAGATATGGAGCAGGCTGACAGTGAAAGTAAAAATATTATTATATTAATGCTTTTTATCCATCATTTCAGCATCATTTATCATTTTAGCATGGACCGGGATAGAGATGACAATTAATTTCTGTTTTTACCACAGAAAGTGATTCACCTGAAGAGATGACCTTTGCAGAAGGATGTTCTTCTCCAAAGGAACCCAGAAAGTTAACTGTGGAGGACATCAGCATCCCACCACAGGCTGGTGATGAAGGTCAAGGTGATAACAGCAGACCAACACCAAGCAATGAGCAGCTGACAATTAAGGGTGAGATTTTCAGTGAATTTTCTTAAATGAATGTAACAATAAGTAATTAAGGCATTTTTATTTATTGTATCATGCTTTTTTTATGCTAAGGCATTTATATTGTAGGCACTTTGGTACATGTTGACAAGAGTCATATGTAAGTAAATTATCTTTAAGTAAATTTCAGCAACTTACCATGATTTCAGTGTACATGTTTTTCATGTGAGTATTGAGGTGATGGACGTTAAAAGAAATTATGTGTCCTTTAACGCTCAGCGATTTTAAAAACAACTCTCACTGAATTTGACTTTTTAAATCCCACTAGAAGTGTTACTGTGTAACTGCTTATGCTTTTGTGAGTAAAACTAATCTTATTTCATCAGAAGAATACCACATGGGGGAGAATGAAGCCCTCAAAGCAACAACTTCAACAAGCCTGGCTAAAAAAGAGGAATACCAGGTAGATGGACCCAATGTTGAACTTAAAGAAGAACCCACAGGGACAGAAAGCAGAGAGCCTGAAGCTGAAGAAGGTAAGGCTGACTTTGTTCTTAAGCTCTTTGCTGTCGAGTGTTTAGCTTCTGTGCATGCCAGACTAACACAACAGGCAGTTATCATTGGTGGGATGCCAGTGAGAGAGCATGAAAAACAGTCTGCACCAGTGACTTGAAGTGGTTGAGATGTCTATTGGGTTTTTTTAAATGTTTCTTTTTTTTCCTCTCATTCATCAGATGATGAAAGCAGCTTGGGTATACAGGAGTGCACAACCTCCTCACAGACAGCTTTGCCTGATGAAACCTTAGATAAGGAAGAGATAGATACACAGGGAAAAAACATTGAAACAATCCAATCAACCACTCAGGAGACCTCTGAATCTGCTCCTCCTGTTGATGGAGGTAAACTTGTTGCATTTTACTTACATTGTATCTTCTCCTCTGTTTTATTAGCACCATCGTAACTGCTAGCCAAGCAAATGACTGAAGTAAAAGTTATAAATTAAATGCCAAGATCATACCACCTCACTGATTTTATAGTTATACCACTTCTTGATACAGAATTATAAATAACTCATGGATGATTTGTGAAGCTCCAGTTGAGATGATGAATGTGTCTTCTCTCCACAGGAAGTTGCAAATACCTGATAGCAGTGGCTATAATAGTAATTGTTGCCATCCTGGTGCAGCAACTCCTCAAACCTGAGACTCCACCTCAGAAAGATGACGTCCGGCAAATCGACATCTTCCTCAGGCAGATGGATAAACTAAAGACCCACTTCCCTAAGCAGCGTGCTGAGCTCTGGAGCAGGAGCAAGATCCACCTGCTGAGGCACCTCCAGACAGCTCAGCCCACAGAGCCAGTCAGTCTGATCCTGACTGCAGGCGTCAGAGCTGAGAGGACAATGCAATGCCTGGCTCAGGGCCTGGCCTCCGCCTTCTCTTCTACCCTAAACGCCTCCGTCCTACAAATCGATGGAGCCAGCAAAGCCAATCAGGACAGCGACCAGGTCAAACTGGACATTGACAGCAAGTTGCAGGGAGCTTTTGAGGGTGACAAACCCGTTGCTGTCATTCACCGCTTTGAAGAGCTGCCTCCTGGCTCCACCCTCATTTTTTATCGCTACTGCGATCACGAAAACGCTGCCTACAAGAAGACTTTTCTGATCTTCACAGTGCTGCTCGAGGAAGAAGAGGAGATTCCAGCCAAGAGTCATTTGAGTACTGTAGAGGAGATGGTGGACGACCATCTTCAGAAGAAGTTCCTCTCTGATAGTCATCCTGTATCTTTTGACAAGATGGACCTCGACAAGTATGGAGGACTGTGGAGTCGTATTTCCCACCTCATCCTGCCAGTGACGGCAGAGAAAGTAATTGAACTTGAAGGATGCTAGGGAAAAATAAATAATTACCCTTGTTTCAGCTTCTGATCTCAGCACTTAACTTCACCTTCAGCATATTAAACACCGGATGACTCTGGTCAGGCCAGCAGCAGTGGTTTCAAAGACCTAAAGTTTCCTAGACTCAGGCAGTGCTGAAGGTCACTTCAGATGAAGGCATCAAGTACAAAGACACTGAAAATTATTAAAAATATGGGTTACTTGTAAAAATTTCATAATCCAACATTATAAAAAAATTGACAAAAAAGGCTGTGGTGCTCCATTTGTTTAAGTATTTTGATCAAATGTAATTTCAGACAAATTGCAAACTAAAAAGCAATTCAGCTGGGGGTTTCTGAATTTCACATTTAATGTGCAATTGTAATGGTAACTACTGCAATTTGTTAACATTTTAAAAGTTATTTAATGTAAGACTTGATTGTTCTCCAATGGATGATGATCAGAGTAATGAGGCAGAACTATTCTTTTGTTAAAATACAGGGATTGTTATTTTATGACGAATGTCACAATTCTCAAACCCACACAGAACCATGTGCCTTAAATTCTCTTTCTCCATTTTCTATATACATGTATAATACAACAGTCGAGGTTTGATGAAGTGTATAAATGAGTGAATGAATGAATGAATGAATGAATGTGCCTCAAAGTAGAAATAAACAAGAAAACAAAAAAAACAAGCTTTTTGAAGTGCGTTTTCATTGCTGTGAACACTACTGCCGCTAGAGGGCAGCAAAGCACAGCTGAACCTGTGCTGCTGTGAGGTGACTAAGTGGCACAACAGGTTGCTTTGAATGGACTCGTAATGTGCTGTAGAAACTTTGTGAAATGCTGATTTGACCTAATTTATTTTAAAATTAGAGTGAATCGCTCAGTATACATTTTGCCCACAAGCTATAATAATGTGCTGTACATCATGTATGAGAAATCGTCTGGAGCAGTTCAACTCCTCCTTGCAGTTTGTTCAGATCCGCCTCCTATCTGCGCTGCTGCAGCAGCAGATGCCGGCTGCTCTCTCACACGGACTGCACGGATACTCCACACTCCCTATCACCCCGAGTTCACTGAATCAATGAAAAATGATGACATCGCGTTTCAAAGCCTAATTTCGCTATCTGATGACAACTTTGGATACACCTCTTTAATTTGTGAGCCAGAAGCAGGCAATGACATTTTATTTGCACTGACTGGTGACAGGCTGTGCCTGTTTGTATAGGCTACTTGGAAGATTGTTTCTCTTTTCGGCGCTCTGAGCCTCACAACATGTACAAGTTATGCATTGCCATCCTTGCGTGCTGTGCGTTTTTTCCATGGGGTTCCGCAGTGCCAAAGACCCTGGGTGAAGGTCCCAGGTCACGATTTGAGAGCATGGCAGAGCAAAATGACACATTGCAGGAGGAGATAGATGACCAGGAGAGCATCCTCTCTAAGGTAGGAATAATATCCCTTCTTTACTTCTTTATTTCAAATGCTTGTGGAAGTTTTATCATTTCTTGCGCAAAAAAGCAAACGTGTTTGATTGAGTGTGGTGGAAAATACCTCCGTCCTCTTCTCTTTGTAGCTGCTGGGTGATTATGACAAAGTGAAAGCCCTCTCGGAAGGCTCTGACTGTCGGTGTAAATGTGTTGTCAGACCCCTGAGCAGGAGCGCCTGCCGGCGGATAGAAGAGGGGACCGCCACCGCGCAGGACTTCTACACCGTGGAGACTATCACATCTGGACCAGAGTGCAAGTGCGCCTGCATCGCTCCTCCGTCCGCAGTCAACCCATGCGACGCAGAGTTCAGGCTGAAAAAACTTATGGAGGCTGGAAACGAAAATGTCAAGGTGAAGTGTCATCCTGTCCCTTTTCTACGCAAACTAGAGCCTCCAACACACACAATTCCCCACGCGCCAGAGCCAACAGGCCAAAGGCTGCTGTCTTGCCCGCCTGTTGATTTCTAAAGAGGCCTGGATAACTGGGGGCATGGATATCATGTTTTATCAAAGGAAAGCATAGCCTCACACTTTTAATCCATAACCAGAGACTCGGGGTTGTGGATGGAGGGGGTATATGCGTGTTTTACGCATGGCATGTCTTGAATCGGTAAACCCTTTTGACGGAATCATCTCGATCATTCCAGCTTTCCACCATCCTTGAGCTGCTGGAGGGCTCCTTCTATGGCATGGACCTGCTCAAGCTGCACTCCATCACCAGTAAGCTCCTGCATCGCATGGAACACATTGAAAAGGTACAGTATATACCTTTTATGTTTGTCATACATAAGCACAAAGTACATGTAGCAGGTGCGCTCATACTGGTTGTTTCTGGATGAAGTGGGTCCAATTAAACACATTCTTTGGGCTAGTTTATTTATTATTTATTATTTATTTATTAAAGGCTGGACCTGGAGAAGTGATAGGGTTTCAGTCACATGTAAGAGTTTATCTACTTTTTTTGTACTCTTCTCAAAAAGAGCTTATTTACTTGTTCTAAAAGTTATTATATTGTTCCTTTGCACTTGTGCATAAGTAAATTAGCCTACTCTAGTATGTAAGGATAAAAGTATTGACCAAAATGTTTTACGTTGATGTAAAAAAGTATTTTAAACTAACTATTTGTATTTAGTTTAATAAAATGCCTTACAGCTTTACGTATAAACTTTTTAAGGTGAGAATGTGTTTGATAAGGAAATAAAAAACAATTAGTAATTCCCTCATCATCAGTAGATTTGTTTTGCCACTTCGATAAATCACAAATATCATAAATCATAAAGTTGTCCATCTAAACAGGTGCACCAAAGCTAACCTCAGAGTAAAATGCCCAGACAGAGAGGAGTTTACACTAATTATCCAAAATAACAGAAAACACCTGCGTGAATGTGCCATGCATTATGTCATTAAATTGGAAAAAAGAGAGAGGAAAAAATAATCTTGATTGGAACAAGTTGCAAGAGCTGGATTTGAAGAACTGATTAAAGTCTTTCCATACCACACTATTAGGGTTTTACTATCTCACTGCTAGAAAAAACAGCTGGCTGAGACTTGAGCTGCCTCAGTCAAACTTGGTTGAATTAGTTGTGACGTCCAAATCATCTACAACTGACACCAGATATGCTTGTGTGTGTCACAGCCTGCAGTTACTGAGTCACTGAGCAACCTGGACCTTAACTCTGGTTAAGTAAACATTGATTTGAGTTACAGAGAACTACTGCATAATTAAGAGTACTTGATATATATTGTCACGTATAATGCTCTGTGTCTTCTTAATGCTGGACAGCTGTGATGTACGAACTCCGGGGGCAAAAGCTGCATTTGTTTCTGGTGTGACCCTTTTCACGGACTTGTCTTGGCATGAAGAAAACAGCTGAAGTTAATAAAATGAATGTGCAAATGAAGCGTAACCAGTATTGATTTTATTAGTCTCAGCTGTGTCCCAGTATAATGTAAAAAGGTCAGGTGCAGTTAAGTGGAGGTGTAGTGATGTCATAGTGAGCAAAGATGCTCAGTGCATTTTAAAAATGCATTCTGGGAAATGTAAGGGAAAGAAGTATCCAGTGCGCTGAAACTGTGAAATGAAAAAATGAAAAGAAGAGCGAAGAAAAGCACAGGCAACAATGAAATGATTAGTAACGCTTGTGCTTTTCCTTCTCTGACAAGTGAAAGTCTGCTGTGAAAACGCCTCGGATGACTCAAGATACCCTTCTACGTCAGCTTTTTCCTTCTGTTAGTAACTATCACAGCTGATGAATGCAGCCTGTTTTCCACAAAACCACGCACAGTATTTCTCTTAATATCATTGCATGAAGGCAGTGTATCAGAACGACACCACGGTTGAGGTGAAGCCCAGGGAGAGCCCTCCCCCTCCCATCAAGGTAGATGTGACGGAGAGCCCACCTCCCCCTCCCCCACATCAACATCAGGACAAGAGGAGGCTCGGTGACGTCAGCGGGGCCGCAGCCTATCGGAACCCAGAGGTAAGTGCGGCATCAAAGGGGCGCGTCAAAGTGCAGTTTTTGTATCATGATTGCATAAATTCAGGAGGATCAAATGAGACAGATTAAATAAAGAACAATCAAAGTGTGTTCCACATGACAAGTAAACTGAACTTCCTGTGTCAAGTTAGTGTGTTGTCCCTTAAACACTGATATCACAGTGAGAGAGGTACTAGTTTGAGAACATCAGTCTGTGATTTTAGTAACTCTTTATTTAACTGATTATTATATAACAAATACTAATTCAGGTAAGTAGATGGCCGCCCAACTGTTAGTATTACAGGTCTATAATAGTGCACCTACTCTGCACATATATACTGTTTTTCTTATATTTACTGCTACATGTCTGCTTGGCATTCACAGAAGGTAAGTACAAGATATTAATTGTGCCTGTCACTTATGTGAAATAAATACTTTTTTGAACCTATAATTCCACCTAAGTCTTATTCTGTATATTGAAGTATTTTCACTATTTTTATGTTTTAAAACATTCAACTCCACCAGTGTGTCACAACTTACTGTGATTTAATTCTTACATTAAGAAAAGCTTAAAGTTAATAAACATATTCGTTCTGATGCATCGTGATTGTGTCCTGTGCTTCATCAATCTATGTTGTGACATTGCAAGCCAAATCCTGATGCATACAAAGAAATATATATTTGAAGCAGCTGTGGAGGCTCTGACTGAATTAACTGCCTTTAGGAAAGGAACACGTATAAAAGAAGTGATTGGATTCACATGCTCCGGGATTAAGTCTTGTGTTTCTTCAAAACAAAAGGAACAATTATGTGTTCTTTCCACAAACGTCTTCATAAAATCGAAGTCTCCATGATTAAGGACCAAAAATGTGTAAAAAAAACTTATCGGGGGAATCGGGAGGTTTGGCAGACCCAGTGAACAAAAGCAGACCTCAGATCAGCCACTGTACCACTGGCAGCTTTAATATAAACTGGAGGGCCTGTCCAGCAGTGTCGGATGGACCTGAGCTTCACATGCAAGTCAATGAGTATTTAAAATGTTCAGTGTGAGCACTTGTGAGAAGCATCAAACAGGTTTATTATGAAAACTGAAAATAAATTGGAAAAAAGACATCTCGGGATTAAATGTTTTCTCTTCATTAAACGATATTTCTATTTTTTGCAACATGTGTCACACTTAATAGGTTTGGTCAACATTTCCATTGGTAATAATTACATAACAACACAAGTTACAAAAACAAATTATCACACTCGTTTTTTTTATATTAACCCCAGATTTACCAAAACTGTTTAAAAAAGAAAAAGAAAGTCAGTGCACAGCTCAAAATGTCTGTTTTAAGCATCAGTCAAACTTTACAGACTAACTTTATGGTTTAATTTTGACCTGCTGTCTTTCCACACTTGTGTCACACAGTTTTCTTTGCATTATTACGTACATTTTGGGCTTGCAAGGGTTTGTAATTACCTCTGCATGATGTTGTTTAGATGACTTGGTTAAAGTTTTTGGTTTGTTTACATCAGTTTGATTGATTGAATGCTCATATTTTGTCTAATGTGGTGATGTCATGATGTAGCCAGAAGCTCTCTATACAAAGAAATACAGTCACATGTCCTTGGAAAAGTAACATTTGACTTTACTAAATTTCTCTTGGTGTTCTGCATTTGAAGTTTGTTTAATGTCCATACAATGTCTTATTATGTTTGTGAAATGCAATTGAGCCTTTATTATATTATGCAATTAATTATTATGAATTATTTTTTTCAGTAATCTTGCAACAGAATGAACTAGAAAAGTTCTTTTCTGTGTAGGATGAACATGCATCTAAAACAGCATTTCATGCTCTTAAGTGACACAAACACTGTAAAGTAAAATATCCGTTTCAGTGGTCAAATGCTGGTATTGATGAATATTGGCCAAATGTGTAATCAAACAGATGTATTGATGTCATTCTACAGCACAGTTTATGTTTTTTGGCTCATAAAGGTTTTGTGTCCATCTGTCGACCAACAGGAAAAGTACGAGGAGAAGTTTATTGGGGAAAATCCGTCCTTCCTACGGACAGATGGTTCTGCTCTCATCACTGAGGTCAAACCTCAGGTGACTCCTAAAAATGTGGCTAACAAGGAGGTTTCTCAGGTGTCAAAGACCGGCCCCAACGGAATGATCATCAGAGGAATGACTTTTTATAAATCTGAGCCGGATCCGATGGTGGCAGATGACGGGGAGCCTGGAGAGAACCGTAAGTGCAAACTCTCAGTCTACTTGAAGGGCAGCAGCAGCAGAGAGAAAGAGAACTATA
>JAPZDY010000021.1:18058466-18099153 GCA_029783645.1 Ctenochaetus hawaiiensis | reverse complement strand
GAACAGATCAAAAACCTGAGATATGCACTTTACAGTTTTAAGTTATCATTCAATTTAAATACTTCTCAAATACACTCGGGAAGTATACTTGGAGCTATATCCACGCTGTGTTAACCAAGAAACAGTAAAAGTGCGTGGAGTTTCCAACCATGCTTTTAAAATGTGAAACTTTGCTGTTGATTAGAAACAGGAAAGACATCATATAAGTGGTTGGATGGACAATCACATTTGATTACTTGACATCAGAACATTAAAAGTAGAAATTCAACTAACAAGTATTCTAATTATCAATTAATCTTCCAAATATTTTACAATTAATCTATTAATTTTATAGTCTAAATGTCATGTTTTTTGGTTTGTTTGTTTTTTTGCTTTAAGATAACTTAAAGAAAAAAAAATCCGTAACAAAAGTCATTTGCTGCAAATTTTCTGTCCATCAGTGTGATTGACTGTATCAAAAGTTATAAAAGGTACATGCAGACTTAAGCTGCCAGCCTGGACCATCTGTGAGCATCTCTGTAAGCTTCTATGGCCTCAACAAAAATGTATATTTATAAAAGGTTTTGATCTTGTGGTTTTTAATGTTTGTTTGTTATTGGTTCAGATGGGACTAACTTAACAATTTTTAAGTATTGGCTAAATGGCATTCGGATTTTGTGACTAAATCCATGTGTTTCTCTCTTTCAGTTTTTGAGTATGACGGATTCAGCGGTGACAGCCCACTTAATTTCCTCATTGAGGAGAGTCTTTTACAACACAGAGCCCCTCAGCCCAGGATGAGGGGGGGACCAAGATCATTCCGCCCGAAGACAACGGGTCCTTTGCTCCATTCTGAGAGGACGAGCCAATCAACGAAACCGGAAGAAACCAAGTCTGTCTCAGAAACTCTAATCAGCAGCACTGGAGCCACAACAGGTAGAGTGTCTACAGATGCACAGACAGAAACAACGGTGATGTTTGAACCGACAGCAACCACACAAAAAAACAGCACCACAGACGCTGCAACTCTGATTACTCAAAGAGTCACTGAGCAGCCGATTCCTTTGATGGCTAAACTAGGTGGCACTTCTATGAGTGTCACTGCTGCTGAAACAACTGAAACTACAAGGAGCACAGTGCAACCCTCTGAAACTACAACCACAAAGGAAACTGTGTCAGCATTTACAACAATCAGCACACCAACCACCATGACTGAGAGCTCTACTCCTGGATTGAAAGACCAGATCCAGACAAAACCTGGCAGCGCAACAGCTCATTCAAGCACACTTGCAACCAACCAAACCACAGAGGCTTCAACTACAAGCCCGTCTTCCACCACGATCATCACAACCCACGATGCCTTGACCACAACACCAGCATACACCACAACAGCTTCCACAACAGTTACCTCCACACAGGCCGCTACCACAACACCAGAAGAAGAAACTTTATCCACCATCACTTCAGGTCCCACTTGGTCTCCTATCACCCAGAAACTAATCACTTCGTCTCCAGACACTTCTCCGCCTCTCACCACACCTGTGACTACCTCTCCTTCAACTACCACAACCGCCACCACCACCACAACCGTCGCCGCCACCACCACCACTGCCATGATCAGGAGGGCCACTAAATTCAGGCGGAAATACAAAATCAGCTGGGAAGAGGATAAAAGAGAGGAGGGACAGCCAGAAGTAGAGGAACCGATGCAAAGGCACGAGGACTCTGGTTCAAGGAAATCTGGTAAATTGAGTTTGACTGTGAGATTAGAGTTTAGAGCAGCTCTCTGATAAAACTTATCAGCACTTGACACAAAGTCCAGCTGAGGCTGATCGGCTGATGTTGTTAGTTTTATAGGCACTTCATGAACTGATCATAAAACAAATTCTAAGGTGATTTAAAATTTTGACCTGATGATGGCACTTGATGTATAAGTAAGTCAGAATCTCAACAAAGTTTCTTTCGTAACTTTGCATCGAGGAAATCTGTACTTAAGTTTCAAGGCAATCCATCCAGTGTTTATCGAGACACGGCACCAGTGTTAAGCTCATGGTGGCTCTAGAGAAAAAGATCCGCAGGTTTTGTCCTCTCTCACTATCAGTGTCTGAACAAAATCTACTGGCTATTTCCTATTGCCATCCCTAGAACCGTATCGCCAGAGCTGCTAATTATCACCTTAGCAAGTACTTAAAGTGCCAAAAAAAAAAATCCTCGAAATCTTCTTGCTAAAATTTGCTGTAAATAGTTTAAAAATTTGGAAAGGACTGATAACATGCCTCAACTCCTCTGTAATGTTGAAAAATAGTGAAGTGATATTTTTCTAATCTCTAAACTTTGCAGTTCTGTGCTCAGTCCTTTGTGGCAACTTCTCCCTCTCTGTAATTCAAGCTGGTTAACACAAAGGACTCTAATTGATTCCAGACTCTTGGATGTTGATATCGATGATGTTAAGCTGTTTCTAAATCCTCCCTCGTGACTCTCTGACTTTTTTTTTTAGAGTGCAAGGACACTTTGGCAACAATCTCACAGCCAGTAACTCACAACACCTATGGCAGGAATGAAGGAGCATGGATGAAGGATCCAAAGTCTGCGAGCGACAAAATTTATGTCACAAACTTCTACTATGGAAATAACCTTCTGGAGTTCCGCAACCTGGAGATTTTCAAAGCAGGTAAGAGCCAGAGGTCAAAACTTTCACCAGATTCTTCTTCAGTTTGCTTTTGCCTTAATAAATCTAATGCCTCTCTGTTCCTCTTTTCCCTCCCTAGGTCGTTTTACCAACTCATACAAGCTCCCTTACAACTGGATCGGCACAGGTCATGTGGTCTACGATGGGGCTTTCTACTACTGCCGCGCCTTCTCCAGAGACATCATCAAGTACGACCTGCGTCAGCGTTACGTGGCCGCCTGGACCATGCTGCATGACGCTCTGATCGAGGAGTCGTCCTCGCCTTGGGAGTGGCGCAGTCACTCTGACGTCAACTTCGCCGTGGACGAGAGTGGCCTGTGGATCATCTACACGGCGCTGGATGACGAGGGCTTCCTGCAGGAAGTGGTCGTTCTGAGTCGACTGGACCCCTCAGACCTCAGCATGCAGAGGGAGACGACGTGGAGAACCGGGCTCAAGAGGAACCACTATGGGAACTGCTTCATCGTGTGTGGCGTCCTGTACGCTGTTGACAGCTACAATCAGAGAGACGCCAACCTGGAATATGCCTTCGACACTCACACAAACACTCAGATGATTCCCAGAATGCCCTTCACCAACAACTACACCTACACCACACAGATTGACTACAATCCCAAAGAGGGTGTTTTGTATGCGTGGGACAATGGACATCAAGTCACATATGACATTAAGTTTGCCTATGTAGACCCCTAAAGAGCATTTAATCATAGTTGTTTTAAAAGAATAATTCTATGTTTCGAGTGGGTTGTAGATCAGTCCACATAGCCGTCACTATGGACACTAATTGGGACCAAATGTATAAATGTAATTCAGTATATTTTTACTAAATTTGTTTGTTCTTATCAAGTTTTTTTTTTTTTTTACATTTTTACATGAGACTATGAGCCTAATCCCTCAATCAACCAACAAGTTGTACTGTAAATATTGTAATACTGTAAAAAAAAACAAAAAACAAAAAAAGCCCTGTGAGATAAATGAATGTAGAAAGAGCAAGTTCATGGCTTCAGTCAAACTATGCTTAAACAATTCATGTAAAAGAACTAGTGCATAGAAGCAAACTCTTTGAACAAATGCCTAAATTATGTGGACAAATTACGTCTCTGTTTTATACACATTTTGTATTAAATTTCTTTTTTGCATCATCTGCCACAGGTCTTCTTTGTGGTAATGTTTCAGCTTTTGCTGTTGGCCTCTGTCTTATGAAAGCACTTACTCCCGCCATATCAGATTGTTCTGAGGAGACGACAATAAAGTTAAAGAACTACTAACAGAAAATGTCTTCTTTGTTTGACCGCTCACATTTTAAGTGGCTTTAATTACAGCTTGTGCGTCTTTAGTTAACTAGAAGACCTTATAGACAGAAGACAAGAGGGCAGAAAAAAATAGAGAGAAAAACAACACAGATATACATAGACTGATTGTTCCGGTCTGTAATTTACTGTAACTGGATGTACTACGTTGAGTTATTGTGGAAGAAAATATCCAGTAAGAGTGGACCGACTAAACCTGTTGAGCAAAAACAGCAATAATACATTTATGGGATTTCCCCCAACAGCCCAAAAGACGCAAACAAAGGTTTATAGTTAGAGAAAATCCAGTGTTTATTTTGGTTTTTCCACATAATAGAATACAAAAAAACAAAACCCCAAAAGCTCCTAATTGTACTTTTGCTTTGTCCCTACAGTAAGACCTGTAGGCATGCTGTGAAAACATTGTGGTGAATCAAATATAACCTTGAAAACAAAAGGGAAAAAAAATTAGACACACAGATGGCCAGGCTTAAGAAAACATAAGCAAAGAGTGTGTTATTTCTGAACAATTTTTACAGGGATCTGTGAAGTGAAAATATTATCTGTTGAGTCATGTTATTAAAGGAAAAGCGTTTTCACACACATAAGAATAATATGTTTTAACAACATGTACAAAAACAATCTATATCAGCAAAACGTTTCTTATCCTGGTTATGTATCATTTTTCCATTCAATATCAATTTTAACCTTAAAGGCTACAGACATATTAACATAAGGCATTTAAAGCCAGAACTGACCTTCTTATGTTCTGCATTTATAGTGCAAATGTTTAGAACAAATTAGTATTAAAAACTAACAGCTAATGCACTCCATCACACAGTCGTTAGAGTGAGATTTTCCAGTAGCTTGCAAATTTAATTTAGATCACAGTGCACAAGTATAAAAGGCAGTTAAGCCTGTGGACGGAAAAATCTGGACTCAGATAGGTTTTTTATATTAGCAAGTGGTCACATGTCAAATATCTACTGTTTTAACTCTTTTTAACTGTTAAAGTAGGAGGTTAAAATTAAATGAAGATGCACTTTGCTGCGATAAAATCTCTACCCAGTAAACTAAATAAATGTCCCAGTACTAACATTTACCCCTGGTTTCCTTCCATTCCACCATTTTATCATTGACTATACTTTACGAAGCATAATTTCGTTTTCTGTAATATATTAAAACAAAATGTTCCCACAAAAGCATAATCAGACAGAAAATAAAACTCAATAAATCCTGACAGAAGAGAGCTTTGACAGCAGAAATGAGAGAACTGTATCACACCACAGGGGCTGGCTTTTACTGTCACATGATACAAATAAATATATGCAGAATCTGAATCTGTTCATTGATATAAGAGGAGCACAGTGCAAAGACCCAGAAATGAACAACTGAAACTCTTCGTCAGTGAAGTCAGTGAAAAACGGAGCACCTTAGGTTAAAGGAAATAACTCAACAACATAGTGGTCAGCCTGCTAATTTTTACAGATCACTTCCTGAGTTTACTGAGCAGCTCTGTTGCTGCTTGCAGATTATCTGGCATCTCTTAACCTCCTGCTTAGAAAAACTTGTTTTATTTAGAAAGCAAACATTGTAAAAACCCATAAGAGGGAAGTTTACTACAACTTTTTGTAAGGATACAAACAGAATTTGTTGTGCTTCTTAACATCATTATCGAGAATGTCTTTTACTGCCTTTAATTAGGAGCATTCTCTGTGAGATTAATTTCAGGTGTATATTCTGGCTTTGCAGCTTGTTCTGAAATTAAGGAACCCAAAAAGAAAGAGCACATTTGAGGAGAGTTGCTATGGGGTAAAAATATTTGTGTTATGATGAGGTGATTCAGGGTTCAATGCTCTGCCCCCCGCTGCTAAGCAATTACCCTTACGTGGGGCGTCTGGGGTTACAGGGAGTGAGCGTTGCCACACAAGGAGCAACAGACTACCTCCGGATATCAGCCCAGATAAAGAATGTGGCCGACAATCTGAGCCGCCCGTGTGTTGCTTTGATCGGATTTCATTCAAATCTAAATCACAATCACGGCGTCAGTGGGAGCACCAGAGTGAAAATTATAATTCATCGCACAAAGAAAAGTGTTAACTGAGGTCTTAGTGATCTGCTTGTCTTCATGGGTTCTGTTGAGGAGTTACAACTGATGCCGGTGCTGATGCTGAGGATCTCAAGCAGACCCCATCAGCACGCCGACAGGAGGCGTGGCCTGGTTGTCAGTTGGGGAGTGCTGGTACAACGTGTCTGTGCGGTTGACCTTCAGCAAAGGTGGGATGGAGGAGGACCTGATGTGGAGGATCCTGGTGTCCGTTACTTCACAGTCAATTTGCATCATCACCTCGTACTCTTTGTCCCTTATGATGCTGTCTGTAATGGCAGAGGAGATACAAAGAAGATTGTTAGTTCCTGATGCATCGAGAAAAACCATTAATACATATGTGATAGTGGACTCGGTGGTGGATTTGTTCTATCCCCTGTGGATCTACTTCAGAGCAAAAGCTTTAATCAATTCAACACACAAGTTGTGCTCACCAAAGTGCATTTACTAACATTATTTATGCTAGCTTTTTTTTTTGTAGTACTTGTTGCAGAGAGACACGATAGATAGGCTTTTTGGGGATTGTAAAGGAGTATTGTTTGAGGCAGCTGGGGGGCCGAGAATTGAATCAAGAACGGGTGGAGGCTGGGTTCCACATGGAGTCCAGAGGTGAGTCACATACTGGATTTCTCCTTCACGGAGATAAACTAAACAGATTTGTTGGCAAATTTGAGCAAACAAAAACAGGAAACTCTGGCAGGAGTGTGGGAGAGAGAAAGAAGGAGATCACTGGTGATGAGTCAGGAACCTTTAAGGCTCATTGGGTTCGGAGAAGAAAGGAGAATCACTGGCAAGACTAACAGACAGATTGTGATAAATATTGATGAGTTAGGCTGCTTTGTTTGAAAAAAAAACCACAGACTGCAACACATTTCAAAAGGCGTACAGTACAATGATAAGAACACTTCTCTTCCTTAACGTTGACCTACAAAGTAATTCATTTACAAGGAAATTCAAGCTTGGAAAATTGATGCTGGACTTTCTCACGATCTTTCTGCTACAAGGGTAAAAATGCCCTGACTTTCTTTAAACTAATAACAATCCTCCTGCATGGAACTAAACCCAGGATGTACTTGCAAATGGTTTTGATGGTGAATTATTTTGTTGGAATATTTGCACTTAGAGATGCGAACCCTAAAAACTCACCATTTTCAGAGTGCAAGTTGCTAACTCAGAGATTATAGTTGTTTCCTGTTACAACAATGTTTTTTGAAAACAATGACATGCAGAAAGTGAAGTGCAAAGGGAATACAGACTGAAATTGTCATCCAATGACAAATTTACTTCAGGTGAGTCAGGCCAACCCCAATTTTGCTGAGCTTGTGGGAAGAACACCCTCTCGAGGATCCAAAACACACCTCAGTCAGTTTTAGAGCTTTAGGCGTCATTAAAATGCTTAAAAGTGCTGCAAGTTGTTCAAAAGCTGCAGTATTTTCCCAGACACCTGTGCAAGACATCAGCTTCCTCTTCCTTTCTGCAGGATTTCCATAAATTTCCACTTTAGAAGCAGTTAAAGTTCATCAGATTGTGCTGTGATAACACTTTAGCCCCTTCAGATGCCGGAAGATTCCACGGATGTTCACATCATTAGATGGTTAGTAGAGGTAAGTATGACTTCATCTGCTTCTGAACTCTCTCTTCTGCACTTACAGAGAAACTGGAACTTTTCAAATGGCTTTTTTTTTTTAATGGTACAGAAATGCCTGGAAATCATCCTCTGGGTTAGGATTTTGCTCTTTGTCATGCTTTGTCTATGTTAAATTAGAGTTCTACCTGAAACAGAGCTAGAAAAGTTATTCTCTGTGTATCTCTATATAGTTTGATAAAATAACAATGGATTTTTCTGCCTTGGTTCAAGATCCTGTCATCACTGCGAATTCTGTTCAGCATTAAATTAACTGCTCTGACTTTGCAACCACTTAGCTAATTTCAAGCCAATAGCAAATAGGAGTCCAACAGATATGCAGCACAAAGTGGAAACGTGTCACATGCACAATCCAAATGCACAACACATGAGGAGGAGGAATATAATGAAAATCAAACAATTAATGAATGGTTTCAAAAAGAGAGATTTAAATTTGGCAAAGAGGTCTTTGAAAAAAAAATAACTGACTCATAATACTGGGCAGAGATGGAGCAGTAAAAGCATCATGAGGGCTTGTTAGTGCAAGAGTTCAAGTGAGTCAAACAGCCAGAACTATACAGTAAGCACTTCAAAAACATCTTCAGACTGCAGTCTGAACCTGTAGATCACCTGTTCAAAGTGGCTATTTTCACATATTTACACATGTAATAACTGTTTTGCCTCAGGTTCTTACTACTATTTACTTACTAACTATCAATATTATTATGGCACTCTGAAACGAAATATCTCTTAATTAAAAACACACCAAATGGATCCCTGTCATAATTGTTAAAACTGCATTAATTGATATCGTATATTAATGGATAAAATGACCATACTTAATGTGTTGCTCCTTTTAAAAAAAAGGGTGGGTGGGGGCTTATGTTCAACAGGTGACCAGAAACAGGAATTTCTGTCTGTCTGTCTGCACAATTTGTTAACATGTTTGAAGTTTAAGGACATGATATGTCAATATTATGTGAACATTTAATAAAAAAAAAATGAATGCAGGTTTGATTTGTTGTCTTTTTGTTGTGGAAGTTGATTCTCTGCTACTCCTTCATGAGATAACTACACACTCCGTTACGATTTAGTAAATGACAATAATTACATAACGATTACACTGTAATTTGTGGGTTAAAATCTAAGCCATTTTCCATATTGAAGACTCTTATTTAATTCCCTGCACTGATTACATCCACCTTTCACCAAATTACCTAAATGTATTCAGTCGACTGCTCGAGAAGCCTGAACAGTGAAACAGGAAACACACAGCCACGAGGCCCAGCTTCAAACAGCAGCTCTTTGAACAAGCTGCCAAATCTACCATCAAGCTCCTTCCCCCTTTTACTATTGCCATCTGGAGATGTTCCAGACAGCTTCAGCAACACAGTGAGCTGGTGTTTGTGTGTGCATGTGTGCGTGTGTGTGTGCTGATAAAACCCTAATGTCTGGCAACAACGACTCTGAGGAAACCTGAGCGTGCATCTCGAGAGGATAGTGGCTGCCAGACTGGCACAAACTCTGAGGACGAGTTCATGAGAGAAGCTTTTGTTAACATCGCAAAGGAAGCAATTCATCAGCAAGTATAATCACAAAAACCCAAGACATGATATGGGACAATAAAACAATTGTGTGTCTATTAGGATTTCCATTAAGCAATTTCAACATTCACATAATCTGTAATCCTGCAGAATTTTCCAAAGATTACTGATTCAGAAAACTTCGTCTTTTATTTAGTTTTCTGGGCAAACAATTGGGATGCTCTGCAGCCGAATGCACAAGCCAATGTTGGAGAAAAAAAAATATTAAAAATTTGTCAAGAATTTCTCGGGTCATAACAAGTCTTAAAAGTGTCCTGGTGTTCTGTGAGGCTGTACTTTGGCATAGTGTTGCTTTGAACTAAACGCCACCATCGGCCAAACAGGGAAGGGAAAGTTGCGGGATCATCAAAGTCAGCAGGATGCACGAATGTCTGAGGATCATAAATGTCTGCACCAAACTTCACTGCAATCAATCAAAACCTTGAGATTTGTTTTTGGTCCCTATCAATGTGACGTACTGACGATGTTATTGCAATCGATGGAATCTTGCAGCTAGAACTGCTAATAACTCACCTAACAGGTTGAAATTTACTTTGGCAAGAATGGCGAGGGTTAAACATTCAGCTTGGTAAGAGTGCCCCTTTTTTTGGAGCACTGATGGGATGTTTGTTTAGATTAGAGGAGTAGGAAAATCTGACCCCCCAACTACTTCAGTTGTATGGAGTTCTACCTTGAACCCCCACTGAAGGCTCCCTGCTCGCTACAGCGCACATGTACAATCTCAGAGACATAAAAATAGACTTCAGTGCGTCCCATGGTCGATCCACCTGTAAATGATGTAATCTCCAAAACATTCCTCTCCTACAAACACGTCGCTTCCACTTGATTGAGCTACTTTCAAACCCAGAGGATCATTAAATAAACACACTTTTCAGTCCTTATGAGGAGCCACTGCTCAGCCAGATTTCTTTTTTTCTCAGAGAATCAAGGATCTCAAGGTCAAGTAATTTGAACAGAACCCCTGAACCGTGGACATGCCTCGAGACAGGGAAAGACGATGGCTTACATCAAAGTCTCTATCTTCAATGTTCAGTTATTGACCAAGACAGACCAAACGCTCACTCCAGATTAACAGAGCCTATCCACCTACTCCAGATGAAAACCATTTAGTGACTGGAGAGGGGAGGCATTCCTAAAGGAGAGGAGAAACAAGGAGCTGGAAAGAATTATCCTCCACTGTGGAGCGACCATGTTCCAAAAAGAGGACAGTGTTTCTGCTTTTCAAAAGGTCTCACCCAGCTTAATATGTACAGTTGCATTTAATCACTTTAAAGTTTTGAGGACAGCATAAATCTGAAGTGCTACTCGAAGGCTGTCATCTGTGTGACACATGGTGCTTTACATTATTACGGGAGGGAGGAACCATGTGGCCGCCATGCTGCTTGAGAATCACCATCAACCACTTTTCGATGTCAGCTGCCGTTGGCTTGGTTTGAAACTAACGTCCTCGCTGTCAGACTAAAGCTACTATACATGCATCTGTTCTGACACAAAACTGATGTTTCATCCTCTTTTTAAAAGACACCACATGGTTCAGCCAACACATTAGATGCAAACACACTGACGCCTGAAACAAGTAGGAGAGGACATTTGGTACAAAGCACAGAAGAAAACAATTTCTTGAATTTACAGCCAACTGCAGGCATCCATGACACATCATGCAAATTGAAACAAGAATCTTTCCAGAGTCCAGAGCAGATATCTCCCACTGAATGCCACCTTTGTTAGCCTGTTTGAACAATTAGCTGAAAAGAGGTCTTGGATTTCACTATTTACTGCTATTTCAATGGGCCATCTGACCGTCATGGACCCTAACATTCCTCCTTGACAGGACCAACCAAGAACAATGTTTACCTTCATCAATCTTCATCTTGAACAACACCCTTTCAGAAAGAAAAAGTTATTTCTCTAATGGCCATGTCTTCCTTGCTGAGTAAGAGGCTCATATTCCACTGACTCACTCCTCTTACAGCAGGTCGAATCACTGAAAAATCAAATCTGTTGCTGGTGCTTTGCCACGGACAAGACTGGGAGATAACAGAAGAAGGAGATTTCTGATCAAAAATGTCATGTTAACAGCCAACAACAACAGGCTGCCTTCCTAAGCGCTTACACGCCACATAAGCATAATCTGTCTTGAGTCAGTTTCAGTTCAGTGTCCTGCAATGAAAACCACATCTACTGATAATTAAATGTGCAGTATTTGAACAGATGGCTTTTTTCCACTGAAATTCCAGATGACCAGACTCTGACATATTGTATCAATAATCCAGCAGTTTGAAGGACCGGGAGAGAAGCTATAATGGGCTCATTAAAATCAAAAACATCTGTTTACTTCAATTATTTGTACAGAAAAACAATGTGCCAACAAATGCGCCAATCAAAAAATAAAAGCTTTCTGCAAATAAAATGTTCATGTACTGGGGAGAATCTCATGTATTCTGCTGTGAAAATGTATTAAATGGGTTTGTTTTTGAAGGAAGATGGTTGAATAAATGAGTAATTGCATCTCAAACAGACCGGTGGAACCTCCCCCTGACTGCACACCCAGCACACTCTGATTGCCACTCACTATGACAAGCTGAGGACGGCTATTGTTTTCTTTAAAAGGAAAAGAAGCAGCCTAGATTAGCTTTGCTCCTGCTCTTTAATCTAAGGAGGATCTGTAGTTGCTTGAAGGGAACTTGATTTTTCTGTCACTACCTTGAAGCTGTCATGTAAAACAATGACAGTGAATGGCAAATCAAAGTGCCCACATTTTACCGACGAGTTAGCACTTTCTTTGAGTTTAAAACTAGCAAACATGGCTATAGAGTCGGTGTCATGTCGCCTCCAGTTGATTTGACAAGCTCTTTACTGCTTAACAGCATGTTTTTGCATTCTCATGTTAATGGAGATTTATTTAAAACAGTCCTTGTCTTAATGGGATTTACAACAACAAACAAACAAAGGAATAAAAAACCTGTTTTTAAAAATTCCTGTGAAGATGTAGAGCAGGTCTTAAACTGAGCAAACCTGCCTGCAGGTGTCAGACATGATAAAGCTACACACATGTTACTTTTTTGCCTGTAGGTGGCGTAGTTTGGGCTGAAGCCTCATGTCAGGATGGATAATGAAAACATTTCAACATAAGTTTGGCAAATCCACTCAAAGACAAAAAATCTCTGCACAGGCCTCAACTCCACTTTTTACAGTACAAAAGTCTAAAATAAGTATGAAAATAAATAAATAAATCAAAGCCAAAAGGAAATGACCACAGTGAAAAAGCTATTTGTTCAACGTTTGTGACTGTGTGTGGTTCAGTCAGTGGCTTTACGGACACTTAACAATGCTGTTAATGCAACGGAAAGAATAATCAGAAACTCGAGGACATAACAGAGACCAAAGCGGGCTCAGAGGGAGGGAGCAAAGACGTTCTGCTTACAGGAGGCCAGACAAAACTTTCTGGCAAAGAAAATATGTAAAGACACAACTTTAAATCAAACAGTAACACAGACCCATGATCAGAGAAGGAAAATATTTTAAACAAAACACCAGCTCAGATTAAGTATCATCGTAATAGGTTTCAAAAGCAGAAGGGCTCTATTTTTGTCATTGAAGTTTTTCTGGTGTTTTTAGGTCACAAGTACTACATTCTTTTTGGGACATGTGTTTCTGAATTTGAACCCAGCTTTTCTCTCATCTTTTACATTGTGTTGAGTGACCGAACTCCACCAGCCGTTGTGTCTGAGCTGCAGCACATACCGTTTATGTTCATGGCGGGCAACACCACAGACATCTTCGGACGACTTCCTTTATTGTGGTTGGTGGCTGGAAGAAGTAGATGATCCTGAGAACAAAGAGGACAAAGTCATCAAAAAGAGAGTACAACTCATTCGGAAGCAAATAAACTGGATGGATGCAAGCAGCTGCTGATCGAGAATTGGGGCGAAGTTTATAACTTTGAGAAAAACAACTGAAGGACTCACTTTAACAGGCTGAACTTAATAAAGCAACAGTCATGTGGAAGGTTAAAGCGTCCCAGCATGAAGCTATAATTTCCATCAGGGCCTTTATAGTCACAAAATTCTTAATATTAAGCTTTTTTTTTATGCTTCATCACCGAAACACTTAAAACACTCTAATTTCAATGATGTCAGCTTGGGCCCTTAAAGTACTAATTGCATTTATTATTCCACTAGAAGTCTGAGATCAAAATGGCATTAAGCGGCAAAGTACTTCATTTTCTAAAGCTATTAAAATAGCTTTTGTGCAAGTCATTAGACAATGAGAGGGAAGGTTTTAATCAGAGCACATCCTCTCAGAAGGAGCTGTGGTGGAGAGGAATGCTAATGTGCAAACACACATGGGACTTGTACACACACATGCACACACTCACACACGCAGCGTTATTCTGTAGCTCAATTGCCAGATTTAAAAGCTGTGACTTAAATCATTTAACTGAAATATTGCTTAGACTAGTGAAACAAATCCTTTATTATCTGAAAACTACAGAAGACATCCATCGCACATTTTAGGGCGACAACATCACAGAGAGACAAAACTAGTAAAACAAAGCATCTCGACAACCCGACATACCAGAACCAATCAATGATACCTGCATAAAGTGAAGAATCAACAGAGGAAATAACCAAACAAGAGACTTAGGAAAACAACCTTATTGAATTTAAGAATGAGAGCCACAGATTGTGTAATAAATAGTGAAAGAAGCCAATGCAACATCACCATTTAACTATTGGAGTCATAAGTGACAATATTTGGATAAGAGGCTGAAGCTGGGGAGGATATATACTGCTACACCCATGTGTGAGGCAAAGTAGACAAAAATAGTGCCTAGCTAACACTCAAAGCGACCTTGCCCTTAATTAGAATTAAATTTTGTTGTGGAACTCCTATACTTTGCATCGTACATATCAACAGAAAAATACCCAATTCTTTCAAACTCCATAAATTCAGTTTTAATACTAAGCGTTCTCATAAAATTTTCCCAAAACCAATGCAAAAGAAAACCTTCTGACATTATTGGTGTATATTTTTTTCAAATTTAGGAACGCTACTTCAATCATGAAACTAGTGTTAACAGGCAGAGTAGTACTATGCTAGTAGGTTCCCCTTCAGGAAGAAACGGGTAACGTTGTGAAAGAAATCACCCATGATTTGGTCTCCATCAACTGCAACACAAGAGCTTTTTAGTGGCTTTTTCAGTACCAAGAGAGCAACTGAAAGCTGGTGAACTCCATCATGCCTTGGCTTTCAAAACTCAGCCTGAGTAAAATGAAAAATGAGGCGTGTTAAGGGGATGACAGGCAAGACTTTAGTCTGAGGTTGGGAAGGGGATTACAGTGACAAGATAGGAAGGAGCAAAGCAGAAGACAAACAGATGTGGACGAGAAGAAAAGCAGAGCTTATATGAGAGGCTTCTGTATGTCACTGAAATAAGAGAGTGTTATTTATAATGTCTCGTAAATTTATGGAATGACACTTATATGTTGATCATATGATATATATATATATGATCATGTTTAATCTTGGGTACTTTGATTTGTGGTGTTTCTTTAAAATAAAGCAGTGGTTCTTCAACTCATGAATGAGAGGTTTACTATGACTGTGTGTGTGTGTGTGGGGGGGGGGGCGGGGGGGCTTGACAGGCTGACAGAACAGCTGCAGCTGCCATGACAACAGGTGAATTTTTCCTCGAAACTTGTTGGATATTTTTCACAGTGAAAGCAGCCAGTGTTTTTTTTTTTTCCACCACATCACCTCAATGCACACTTACATAAAACCCACAGGTGCTAAAGCGACACGAGGAGTGAAGCAAGGTCGCAAAATGACTGCAGAAGAACAGCAGTTCCCCATTGTGGTCTCGTAATGTTTTCCATCGCCTCAGCTCATTTCACACTTAAGCAAAGCCACAGGTGGTAATGTATTTGTTGAGGGCTTAAAGTGACCTTAACCTCGGCATGGCCATCTCTGAGCATGCAACAAACTATGGAGTGCGACCTCAATGCTAGCGAGAGCAAGAATGTGAAGAAAATTTCCAGCCTTGAGAGACAAAAGTAAAACATTGGTAGTGATTTGCTTTTAAAATCTAAACAAATTCAGAATTTAATCCAGAGCTTTGGCAGTCTTATAATAAGATCATACCAACTGGAACAAAAAACAAAAGCACACCCGCTTTTGCTGACACACACACTCTGAAACCCAGGAAACAAAATACAGGCAAATAAACCGACTGAGAAAAGCTGACAAAGGTTTGTAAGAATTGAAGAGGCCACACTGAATGACAGGCCTCTAATTTGTGTCTTGTGTCTTTCACTTGAATGCCTCTTGAAGTGTTTTTGTCAGACCCAGTAATTCATCTTTGATTAAAAAAAAAAAAAAAAAAAAATCCCACCACAAGACAGCAGGCTTGTGAGAAGGCAGGACTTGTGTTTTTTTTTTCTTTTGGTTTGAAATCGGTAAAATGAAAACAAGAAAATTAGAAAAAGCTTAAGCACTAAAAACGTCTTAAAAAAGCTAAAACAATTAATCAGTTTATCAACCCGAACAAATTCAGTCAGAGATTCTAATTTAGAGGGTTTATTTGTCTAGTATCTGACTGTAAAAGAAATATTTTAGGATTTCTGACTGTAAGTCGGACCAGGCAAGCAATTAGAGGAACATTTCTCAAGCTTTAAGATGTGAAGGCAGGTATTTTCTATTCTGTTTTTAAAAATTAAGGAAATAGTACTTGCTTTCAGCCTAAAACTGCTTCATATTGAAATAATCAAAGCTTTTGAATAAATAAAAGTCTGTTTTCCCAGTTTTTTTTTCCTTATTGTGACTAGGTTGTTATTCATTTTTTTAATATCACATTTAATTTTAGCTTAAGTTGGGTATTTCTACTCTGTTTCAGTCGAGTAAAGTTTTGCTATTAGTCATTTTTCAACATGTTATTATTTGGTGGAGGGAATATGTGTATTAGTCATAATAAAAATATTTTTTTAATAGGTCAGAAAGAATCCAAGCTCAAGAATAAGCATGTATTACTTGGTTTAGCTGTGTTTGATTAAGAGTAAAAGCATGACGGAGGGTTTTTCCTGTATAAACTTTTCTATTTAAGATACACAGTGAGATGTTTCTTTGATTTTGGGATAAACTGTGACACCCTTGTTGCTCAACACAAAGCTGCTTGAAACTGAAGGACAGCTACTTGACCTGTAGAGGCCCTCAGCTCGGGTACAACATTGTTGCCGTTGTCCCTGCCGTCACCATGCCAACCGAGAGCCAAACCTTTGTGCCTTTGCTTTCTGACAAAAGGTCGTGATCTTTGACCGAAAGCTTCAAAACTCCTGCAGTACTGAGTAACCCTGAAGATTTCAACATAGAGTTTGTAAGCTGTGATGCCAGAGGTCTCTCACTCAAAACAATGAAAACAAAAGAGGCGGTTATATTATGTTGTCAAGGTGTGTGGCATTATGGGATTTGTTTTATTTTTATTGTCAAACATGATAAATATAAAAAAAAAAGTATGTATATATTTGAAGAGAAAGAAGAGGAGGGAAGGGAAAGAAACAAATTCAAACTACTCAAAACTCTCTCTAAATAAGATGTCCGAGATGAATCATATCAAGAGAGAAAATTAAAAACAGGTTCACATTTTCAAACATGGAAAAACGGTCAAATGGAGAAAGACCAAGCAGATTAACAGTGACGTACAGTCATGCCTAAAAGGCTTAAACATGGTCTTGATGATTGCAAATGGACCAAGGAAACTGGACTGGAAAGGGGTAGTTACACCCTTAGGCGTGCATATTTCTTCCCCTCCCCCACCCTCCACTTTCCCCTTCAAATCAAACAGACCAATTGCATGTAATCCATGACTCATAAGTTACTCCTTATAAAAGTAATTTCTCACTTCTTAAGGCCAGTTTGGGTGAAGGAAATCCCACAACAGACACACACGTGTGACTGAAAAACTTGCACTGAAAACTGCTTTAATGTTATGCTTTGATCAGTTGAACCACTGTTTCAGACACTGTGTGGGAGTCAGCATCTGTTTCTCCACTCACATCAGAATAAAAGGACCAGACAAGTCGAAAAACTTACCCTGCGGAAAGACACAACGTAGAAAGTGTCCCCACGGCGATTGATCTCATCAAAGAAGTCGCTGTAGGTGTGATGAGGTGCGTAATAAACCTGCAGCTCACTGCCAGGATTCCTGGTGATGAAGAATAACATGATGGCAAACAGTTATGAGGGAAACAGTAAAAATGGGAAGAACAACGGATTTACATTTACACAGGTGTTTAAAACTGACATGCCACAGATCAAGTGCTGATAGTAAAGGCTGTGTTCAAAATAGATGTAATTCTTTAACATTTTTAGTATTTAATTTTTATAAAAACACTACTATTATTTGATATGTTCTTCCATATTAATTCACGGTAGACACAACAGTTTGCACCTTGATGTTAAAAAAAGATGATTAAATCATCACACAGACTCACTGGAGATAAGAAATGTATAAGTTTCAGGTTAATATTTTGAGGATTTGCTTCTGTCCTTGTTTTCCATTATAGTAAGTGGATTCTCTTTAATCGTTTATGGCTGTCTGCACTGATTGGCTCCAAACATCATGTATACAACAGATGTGAAACCAAAACAAATTTTAGAAAAGAAAAACCTGCAATCCCTCCACCACGTGTATAAGATGTCATCCTCCAAATGAGATTTTTGTTTCCTTTTTTTCTTTAGATTTATTTTTTATTTTTATTTTTTCTTCCAGCCAACCAGTGACCCTGCACAGAGTCACTGCTGGAGCTGATTTCTTCACTTTTTAACTGTATAGTTGGATGTTTCGGAGACTTTATAGACTTACAACTGGGAAACGAAAACTGTAGGTGGCCAAAAAAACTATTCGCTACATCTGTCCGATCTAAACTATACAGTGCAGTGGAGCATAAAAGGCTCTTATTGACTGCCAAACCTCCACTGCAGCAAATAAGGGTCAAGCTTTAAAAATCATTGAATCATAAATCAGTCAGACTATAACAACTGAAAAACATCAAAAATACAGAAACAGAGAAAGAGTTTTTTTTTCTCACTGCAAGTCCTTTTTAAGAGCCACTTTGGTTAAATACAACTTTAAAACAATGAAACATACGAGTTTGTTAAGTCTGCAGTTGCTTTACATAATTTGTTTCTGTGGACCCCGCTGGCAATAAACACTCCTGTCTGTAGCTGTAAACAGATTACAGCTCACTGTTTCAGTTTACAGTGCAGTGTTGGTTTACCGCACAAGTAGTTGTGACTGTCTGTTCTTTCTGAAACTGTCTAGCTGTCAAAAAATGCTCAACGCAGCTTTTACAAATGAACGTGCATCTTTTGCAAAAAACAAACTGAAACATTCTAAATAATTTGCTTGTGAGAATCTGGCACAGAAAAATAGCAACAGGTCTTTACTTACTTTTCCTCAGTAGTTTCTGTGTATTGGACTGTCACGATCTGTGCGCTCTCAGCATCTTTATTCTCTGTTTTCTGTTTGGATAAATGAGAAAGATTTAGCTATAATCTCTTAATATCCACTTCAACTAACTATTAAGTAGGGAGAGGGATGGACTCTTGACAACATGTTTTGAGACATAAATACAGACTCCATTCAAAACGTTAATCTTGATGATCGTTTCAAAACATCTATATACCAGCATGCACATTCCACTTCCAAAGTTTACAACAATCAACGTTATAACGTTTCACATGTTAAAAAATAGCCAGAAGACTTATGTGTGTCTGTGGGGCTAAAATGGGTCAATACAGGTGAGAAATAAACACATCTACATTTCTATTTATAGTAAAATGAGGAATGGGTGTACATGAACGAGGCAGCTTCTAGAGGATTAGAATGACTGTGACAGATTTTTTTTTAAAAATGATGGAAAAAAGGAGCAGGGGGCACTAATCCTACAGCTCCCCTCTAAGTGTTATGTTTACTTTCTCAGGGCTGCCGGATTAAACTCAGCCCAATAAAGAGAAAGGAGAGGCAGAAAAAGGGGAAGGTGTGAGGGGAGGTGAAACAGTGGTGAAAGAGAGGTTTTGGTTTGCCAAAACCCCTTTTAACTCGAAAGTAATGATCGACAGCACAAGTGACGTTTTGTTTTTAAGCTTTAACTACAAACATTAAACATTACGTTCATTTTTAGAAGCTATAAATATGTTTTCCTGCGTTCCAAAACCTAATGCAGGGACTTACCAGAAGGGTCCTGGTGGGTTTGTGATTGCTGTTACTCATGCGCCTGTATTTGGTCTGCTGCACTTCATGACGGTGGACCCAACCCCTCAATTCATGGGCCAACCTGCCAATCAAAGAACTATATGAGTCTTTTATTTTTTTTGCCATTTTAGCTTGGCTCTGGGTGAAGCTGTGGTCTAAGAAGTATGCTCATGGAGGGGGGCATACAAAGCATTTGGACCTGGATGAGCTAACAGTTAAAAGAGTCTGAAGTCTTCACATATTTTCTTTTACAACAATAATTAGAACAATTTATGCGAGAGAACAAAAGAACAAGTCAGTGTTGTTGGCTTTTTCTCAGATCCCTGCTGTTAGTGTATCAGGGGCACCCAGTTTTTTTCCTAGGATGGTGAAGAATGCCTCGCTCTGTTGGTTGGATTGGTTGGACATAAAGATAAAAAAATAGTTCTTGTTTGAGTGAAAATATCAGGACAAGCCAATCCAAGGCAGAGCTGAGTGGGTCATTCCTTTGCCATCCTAGGAAAAAAAATACTGCAGGATGGGCTGACACTGAGCAGGGTAGGCGAGAAGAGGAGAGGAAAGAAAAAAGTGCAACTTTAAATGACAACTGTTTATAAATGAGAAAAATAACAAGCACATTTTGTCAAATAAGTTTAACGGAACTGTCAAGACCTGTGTGCCCTTAGATAACTTCTGTCTTGATTTGGCACTATATTAAATCAAATTAATTAAACTTGACTTTTGAGGGGGCAGGGGGTCCCACTTGGTGGGTGGAAAGTGCCCCCTCAAGGCAATGGTAGAGGACACCATACACGGAAAGCTTAAACTTACTCCAAGCACTTGGTCCTGTTAACAGGAGGCTGGCAGGGGGGAGGCGGTCTGAGGAAGATGGGATCCTTTACCACCATTAAAGCCTTATCCTCAGAGCTGCAGCAAAGACAAGAAAGCAAACAGAAGGCTGTCAAAGAGAAAAGTGAGAACTTTACAAGGCTCTTCGAATGCTCTAAAATTGATGTAAGGATTTCATAATAACAATCTGTTAAAAATATTTTCCACATGTTGGGAAGATGCTTTGCATGCAAAGTGAGAGCCAACATGGCTGCTTGTCCTCAGATGGAGGTAAAACACCCCGAGTAGATTGAGTAACAGAGAGCATAGTGGAAGTTTAAGGCGGAGAAGAATTTCATGTTGAATTTCATTGTTCATTGTTAGAAAAATGCTGAGAGGGGAGGTGTAAACATTCTAAAATCTACATACTGATTTAAATCTTCCTTAAAATTATTAAACATGCTCCTGAGAACTGAGCATCACCTCTCTTTAGTTCACATAGTCTGAATATGGATGATGCCAGATGAAGACAACAGCCCACCAGTCTGGGTTGTTACAATAAGGTGGGTTAACATACATTATGGTTTAGCAGCAGGCTGCAGTGCATGACTTGACTTTCTTCCTCGGGCGTGACTTTAATTACAGTCATACCTCAGTGAATGAATGATTATGTTGTGAGAGGTGATGATGTAGACTGTCCACAGTCAGAGCCCACCTGCAGGAGGCTTGTTACCAAAACGTATGGCATGTATGTACATACTGCCTCTCCAGGGCCTCCCTGATCAGTGCAAACACACGGACCACGCCTCACGTTCCTGTCTCAAAACACACTCTGGAAATGGTTCTGCGAGACAACATGTCAGGCGGCAGAGGCCTCATCGTAACTCTAACTGAGGGGCCTGTATTAACCTTTCTGCGCAAACACACCTTCCTGTTCACAGTGGGACCCCAAGATTAGGTTGCATATCGCCCCAGTGATCTTCTCCTCTGTGACGTTTGGTGCTGTCACCCCTTTTGTAAAGGCTAATGTGTTTCTTCCTGCCAGCGCTGGTTTAATGCTGAAACGTGATACTGCAGCTGAATGGTTTACATTAACATGTAACATACCCTACGCAGAGATCTGACAAAACACAGGCCGGCCATGCCATGCAGACGTTAGACACTCTGACCACCTTGCAAAACATTATTTTCAGGACATGAGAGTGCAGGTAATGTACCAAACAAGAATGTTATTTATGCAATTTAAAAACCAGACTGGTGGGCCTCTATTGCATTTAAAGAAAAGAAAGAAAATATATCACCATTTGGAAAAATAAACTGTTGCTGGCAACATAAAGCTGAATGTCAAACAAGGCCTGACCCCAATTTCCCACCTTGTTACTCAAAGCACAATTGCTGGCTAACTAGCCAGAGGCCTGGAGGCATTTGAAAAGCAGACATTTGGACATTTGGAGTTGGTAACCGGCTGGCGCCCATGTTTACACGTGCCGTAATGAGCCGTACCAGTTCAGACCAAGTCCCTGCACAGGTGCATCCTGGTCGGCTGACACAGTGTTGTGTTGTGAAAGGTTTTAGGGAAGGGAGGGAGTTGGGGTGCTGAGCTACCTGTCTGCAATCTCAGAGGGGCCACTGCCGAAGGGATCCGAGCCCATCATGGCCTCAGTTTCTGGCTGCGAGGAGAAATCCAGCAGGTGTCTTCCGCTGTGATGCGTGGAATAAGATTCATGCTTGGAGCCACCCTGAAACAGACTGTAACAGAAGACAGATGAGGGGAGGAAGGGAGACGGGGGGAGGTAAAACCAGGACAATGACAGTGGAGGAAACAAACTGAATAAAAGAGCTGGGTACTGGACTGAAATAACCACCGAATTCCATGTGACCCACATCCTGTGCACAAGAGGGTTTTTCATTTTTAGCCACGAGCAGAATTTGAACTCTGATCTAGACTGCACAACCCAGAGTAATCTGGGGCACACACAAGCAAAAATACACACAGTCTCTTTCAATGGTATTACTACACTGGGTGGCATTTTCATTTCAAAGGGATCTGACCTCAAAAGCGGACATATTTCACATTCCAAAGGAGAGCCCTGACAAAAAGACACACAGATGCAACACAGGTACAGACACACACAGCCTGCCACTGTGAATACCACTCGAGTCACAAAAGCAAACTTAATCATGGGTCCCCACAAACGTTTTTCATGTTTGAGCTCTAGAGAAAAACTGAAAGGACACATTCCCAGCACTGAGTGCACGCAAAAGCAACAAGTTCGACAAGTAGATGCTCATCTTTGTGGAGAAATGATTCCTGGGAGGAAACAAACATTTTTACAACATGAGAACAGAGAATTCATCACTGCATTTGGAGGTGGACAATGAACATGAGCGTGTGGAATTACACAATCTCTCCATCTGCTAAGCTGGGTGGAATCAGGGCTCTTTCCCCAAAGTAGTTTTACATAACTCATATTTTTTGTCACCATTGTTAATATAACGAGCAGAGATAACAAAAAAACTTCTCTAAACAAATGTTTAAACTCCTTTAATAGTCTGAAATAATTTTCTCTTTTTTTCACACTGGCAAGTGGTAAATGTTTACTTTCCACTCAACTCATCAAGGTGTTTTGTGACTGACTCATCCATTTGTCACATTCCTATAAACTCCTGTAAACTCTGGCAATAACTACAGAGAAATAGAGCATAAACACAAGAGTCGCTTAGCAGGGATGAACTATTAGTAGCTAGTTTCTTTACCAACTAGATCCGCCTCACTCCTGATAAATCTTGACTTATACAGTATGTGCATTGCTGAACTACATCAATTAGATTGTACCATAAGATTAAGACATTCAGGTGATTTTCTAAAAGCTTTGAACAGAAACTATCGCAAATTTATGTGATACGACATGAACAAGTCTTAGCTAAACTATTAGAAAAAGATGTGAGAGAACTGTTCTTCAAGTAGAAATGTGGGGTAAGTAGGTTTGTGTGGACAAACAGCTCTAATGGGAGATGTTCTGCACTGTTTTAAATAAATGCTTTTGTGTCTGACACGAGAGGCCTTACTCCCACAATGAGTCATGGGGCTTCCCACTTGCTTTCCTCCAGTAATCAAACTCTTGTGTATCTACTAATATGCTGCAGATATCTGTGATCTGCCATGATAGGTGGAGAGATCCATACTTATCGTATAAATTTTATATGCTCACCTCATTGGTCCAACGTTAAGCACAAGGAACACTAACACCACCATGAGGCACACAGCTCTTCTCTTCGGTGCCTTTGCATTTAGTACTGAGTTCTGCAGGAAAAGAAAGACATCAGAAAAAAGTACAAACTACAACAGATAGAACCATGAATGAACAACTTGTCTGAAATTCTTCACATTTAGGACTGTGCACATGCTTTAAAGTGAGGCTGTGAGGATGTACATGCAGAGCTGTGGCTTCTGGCCTCTCACCTCGCCAAGCAGAACTTCCAGCTGTTTCTTGAGGTTGCCATTCTCAGACTTAAGCACTTCATTCTCAGACAACGCCATTTTCAGACGAGCTTCCAGCGACAGCAGATACTCTTTCTTCTTTTTCCGAGACAGGGATGCTGACTCACGGTTCTTTATCATGCGCTGCTGCCTCTGAGAAATCTTTGACTAGGGGTGAAAGGAGGACAAAAACAGAAAGAGAGACATAAGAATAACATTTTGACTTGGGTCATCACTCATGACAAGGCAGGTACTTTATCACATGTGGACGTATCCACTCGACACCTATCCAAACAGGAAGGAGGAGTTGTTATTGTGGGAATGCAATGAAACGCCTCCATCGGCCACCTGCTGGGCCATAGATCATGGGCTCCTCTCACTGGTGTGACATCATATTTATCTATGCTCTCAGGGGCTTTTGGGTAAAAAACGGCTTTTCACTCACATGAGCAGCCACCCAGACAAGCGTTGCAGGGATAAATAGGAAAAAAAAAAAGATATACACACACAAGGAATGTGAAACAACAGAGAACAGTCAGATAAGTATGTTATATATGTTGATTTATGTTTACTGCTGTTTCTGCTCCAGTACATTTAACAACACTGAGGAACTCCGAACAAGAGGAAGTGTGAGAAGGCAGGAGAAGTTTTAAAAGGCCATACTGACATTAAAGAAAGAGAACACCAGTAAAAAGATGGATGATATAGTGAGTAAGTAAATAAAAGAGAGACAGGGGACGGCAACATTAAAACCAGGGTTGACTTTGTTATTCTCACAAAGAGAACACCTCGCCCACATCTCCAGTTTACTACCGTGATAGAACAATAAATAAACACGTTCAAGATGTGTCAGGAGGTTAACGACACCTCTGCAACGAATCATGGTTTCAACAATCCCCCAAAGAGCTCTTAAGTGCACACGATCAAGCTTCTGCTTAAAAATATTTACAATGACATCCTCTCAAAGGTCCAGAGGTCACTTTAGATGCCTCTGTTCTGTATGTAAAGAGAGATGTGTGTATGGAGTGGGTCACGCTTTGTAAAATGGGTTCACATCTGAGAAACATAAACACGGAGGCACCAGACATGTTAGAGATGTGAGTGCAAAAAAAAAGACCCAAAAAAACAAGTTGCTCATGGCAGTTTCCATTGCTGTAACTAGTGCCCTACACACTCAAGTTAATCTGAAAATAAATGTAGAAATTTAACAAATATTCTGTTTTTCTGTTTAAATTCCCATTACAATTTAGGACTGGTTAAACCTCTGAGGGACAAACACAACCCAAAACATAAAGATACATATATAAAAATAAACAAACAAATGAATAAACAAACGTGTAAGAACAGTTTTACAATGTGTTTCCAGGAAGAATAAGCAGTGGGATTCCTTCCAGTGAAGGTCAATAAAGCGAGAGCTGAAATCCAAGTTTTGCACGCTAACCCAAATAGCAAAAATGTTAGCATGACCTATTCAAATTAACACGGCCCATGAGTGTGGTGATTATTCACCTTCATGACCATCCAGTCCCCAGATACCCCTCCTATTGCCCTTTTCCATACACAAACATGAGGGTAATCCTTTAAGATCCTGGACCTAATAGCCCCGCTGGTGATTAAGTTATTTGGATCCCTGTATTTGTGTTCTGTCTCCTGAGAAACCCCCTTTCTCCCAGGCCAGATCTGGGAGCCTTGCCACCAGCTTGAGCCTGGGAACGCTGCATGTAAGCAGTTACCAGGGAGTAGAGAGCAGAGGGAACTTCACATCACCACCAAAATGAGGCTGAGGAGGAAAAAGTGGAGCAAGGGGCAACAAAATGGCAGAGTGGCATTTCACCTTCTAGCATGGAAATAGGTTCAAACTGTTGGTTCATACTTAAACTACTGACATACTGATCTGTCATAGAGAAAAAACTGCCATGTGCATGGCCCCTGCACATGATGCTGAAATTTTATATTTAACAACTGATTGAATGAATGTGGGCAGAAGGAGGAAACACAAGAGCTGATAACTGGTCCAAACATGTCAAAGTGTCACACTGCTCACACTGGGTCCACTCTTTCAATACAGCATCCAAAGGGTTACTCCAGGAGGAAATGTCTGATGAACCATTAACCCATCCAAATGGGGGGGGGTTTAACAAGTTCGAGTAAAAACGTGTCCTGACTTTACTGTAGGTCATAAACACCTATTACTGTGGCATTCGTTCCGCAGGTGAAATAACTGTCAAACTGTGGTGTTAAATTCTTTCTCTAAGAGCTTTTTTGTGTTGCAATTCATGTTTTAGGTGCTTGATGTTTTTGAATCTCCCATTTAAAATCCTCCGCAGAGTCAAAGGAGCGAATGTTTGTCCCAGTTGGTGGCAAAACACACACTCCCATTACATAAATTACAGCGGTAGGTCTCGTTTGTTATGAAGAAATGGAATTTCATTGGAAGGAGTTATTTTTCCCGCTGCATAACATTACGCAAAAGCAGTTTTCAGACATGAGATTAAAAATAACCTGATGAAGTGTCAAAACATTAGCTCAAAGTCAAGGGAGTTGCAATGTTCCACAGCTTTTAACACATCATCGATCAGATCATTAGGCGTTTTTAAACCACAAAACACACTGTTTTTACCCCCCTTGTGTCTATGATAGCTTTCCTCCTGCATGATTTTGAATAACAGAGCAAATAGTTTGTCAACAGAGAAGATTCCTGGACAACTTGAGGTCAAGCGTCGAGGAGTTTAGAAGGTTTGACCCAACTCCCTCATTACTATTCTGGAATTTTCTCAAAATAATTTTTCTTTAACTTATCTGAGAACTCTGACTCTGGAAACTGGACAGAAAAAATAAAGAAAAGAAAGCATCGTTGTCTGTGCTGGAGGGAGCGGACCACTTGCTATGCTCCATCACACCATATTTTCCTGGGGTCTCCTCCCGTAAATCCTCCAATCCTGCTAATGGGAAGATCTGTTGGGGGTTACAACTCCAGGCTAGCCTGTTTTTTCAATTTAGAACACACACACACATATACACACCAACACATGCACAAATCCCCAGTGGTGCAGGAGCTCATTACATTGAAGTGACCCAATCCCTGATGGCTGTTTACAGCTGTCGCAAATGCTTCGTCCTGCACAACACCTGGCTGAAGCATGCAATCGTTAGCAGCCGTTTAACGCCCGGGCTTATATGGTTAGCTATAGTCCAAAATACAGTACTATAAACATGAACGGTGGCACACATAGACACACTGTAGATGTGACTTGCAGTAACACCTGGCACTAGCATGCCAACTTTAACAGGCATTTTATCCCCTACAGCCCACCACTGTTGCTGCAGCCAAACCACACTGAGGTTATAAATTGGACGCAGCTGCAGCGGGTCCGGACACAGCATGACGCAGCTAAAGAGCTTCTCAGTGGGCCACGGAAACAACCTAAAATTGCATTTACAGTGAGACTGTGCTACTTGAAAGCTAAAATAACATTCTTTTGCTTACCAACACAAAGCTGAATTTTTAAGCATCAAAACGCACTCTTAGTCACTTTAATACAGTCTATTGCCTTGCATGATCTAAGATGAAAAGAAGCTTGTAGTGGCGATTGTTAGCAAACTATAGACAGATATTGACATTTTTGAGCCTTACCACTCTTAATTGTTTGTGCTACTGTTAGACTACATTTTACCATTTACCAATATTATATTCACAGTTGCCTTTTGTTTTTACAGCAGCTGTTATATGGCAAAACTTACACAGTCTCTCTTTAACTCATTAAATCACTGATATGAGAAACACAGAGATGCTGTAATATATATCTACATTTCCTACTTTCACTTAAACATCTTTTAAAAACTTCCACTATTCTTGAGAACTTTATCGAGTTTCAGTTCAAAAAAAGTCTTCTTTTCCCCTTCACAATTAATGAATACAGTCCTTCTCCTTTAATCACCTACTGTAAACTTTATTGACTTGGTTGGCTTTACAAATGGCCGAAAGGCGTGTTTGTTCTGGCCTCTGAGGTTTGGAATTCCTCAACATTGTTCTCAAAGTCTGGCATGAAAAGTGCCTCTCCAGACTCGATTATGCTCATGATAATCGGACAAGTTCCTCTCCGGCACATTCAGATTATTTTAATAGTCTCAGGTCAGACATTATCACTCAGAAAACAACAACCACTTGTTAAACTTCAGTTGGGGTTGATCATTTAAAAAAATCTGAGAGAAAACATCATAAATGTCATGATTAATTAAGCAGATGGGTAAAACATGACATTGTGACATTAGCTTATGACTAATGTTTTCATAGTTATGGGTAGTGCATTAGGGCAAAAGCAGAAAATTAAATCCATTTTTTGTGGTTGTCTCAGTGTCACCACAAAAATCACAGCAAATGATTTAGGGATTGTGACAGAAATTTGACACACATGAACAAAGATGCTTTCTTGCAACTCCACTGCCACGTCAGAGCTAGACAGCAAATGGAAAAAAAAAAAACACTGTGAACGTGGAAGTTTTGCTTTCCAAAAAAAAAAGAACAAAACAAACAAAAGACAAGACGAAGGAGGAAAAGGAGTGAGAACATGTTCTCTAACTCACTAAAGGTCAAACAAGAGTAGGTCATAAAGAACTCACGCGCTGAAATGAGGCTTGAAATAACACACACATTACTGGAAGTCACAGCATCTCTCTGACTTTGCAACAGAGGCCAACAAATCAGACAAACAGAAACAGCATTTGTAGTTCCTTCAGGCAACAAAGAGACTCAGAAACACAGGCCAACAAACAAGCCCCAGGTCTTTAAAAGAATATCAGACCCTCCCACCCCAAATAAGACCTGCACGCACAGAGGATGGGAAGCTTTTATTGGGAAACCACAAGACTGTAGCATAAACAAAACATACTATAATTACGTTTTCTGTTTGAGCTTTTAAATCTCTAAAGCAGCAATTGCTGCACTTGTGGAGTGAGTTATTTTGGAGAAAGATTGTATCTCCTCACTGTCCTGTCTCTTTATTCTCAGCATGCAGAAACAAACTAAGAGGCCCTGATTGAACCACACAGAACTATTCCAGCCAATTACCAACAGGTGGTGATCGTGTTTGTGCAGTGGATGAAGGGAAGATGTGGGAAGCGAGAGGAAAGGTAAACTGAGCGTGTTGATGTGTAACCGCATTGTGAAGAACAAAAAATGACAACATCCTGACTGACTAACTGCACTTTTGATAGTGTATCATAAGATTCCTGTATTGTCATTACAAAGATCTAAAATAAATGAGATGTGAATGAGGCACAGATGTAAAAATTCAGTCGACTGCCCGTTCACTCAGCATGTTGATGTGTGTGTGTGTGTGTGTGTGTGTGTGTATGTGTGTGTCTTCTCCGCTCACTGCAGCTGTCCTGACATCAGCCCTGAATGCTACACACAGAGGGGTCCACCCTCTCTCATCCACATGGAGAGCCATGTTCTGCTATGACAACATTCACACTGTCTGAACTACAATTACATAACATATGTCTTTCCAACAAAACCCCACAGGTACAAACAAAGCAGATGCCAGTAAAGATCATCAGTGGATTGTTTGTTGCTCCAAATCACAGGGACTCATGGGCCCATTTTTCTGACGTCAATCAACATAATTTAAACATGAGTCATGTGATTACATTTTAGCCAGGGACTATCATGAGAAGTGAATAAATCAATCCACAAAAAACATCAGTTTTTGTGTTTAAAAAACATGAAACAACCAAATTTGAGCTTGCTTCTGCATATTTTTGTTACTTTTAGTTAATTAAGAAGAAACATGTTTCCATTACCAAGTGGAAATCATTAAATTTAATACCGTTTGGCCTTAAATACAGAAATGTTCGTGTTATTTATTCACATCAAAGATAGCGTCTTTTGCAGAATTACATGGTGCATGCAGTTTAATAACTTCTCCTTCTGAGGAAAAATTAACACTAATTGCCATTAATAAAAAAATATATATAAAAATTTACTTCAGCACTTTATTTTCACATTTACACAGAAGTTAAAGTTAATGGTTTGTGAAATTGAAATAATTGCTGAAAACGGGGTAAGAAAAGAGAGTTTATGTTGGACAGGATCCAGTTCAAGTGTGAACATGTCAACCACAACATCATAGTTACCTAACGGGCAAGTGCGTGCAGGAGTCTTAAGCATGCAGGTGCATGCAAGTGTACAGAGGCAAGTCCTCACATGTCCGCAAACACATCTCCTGAAGGAACTATCTCCTCCTATGAATAGGTCTTGTCTAATAAATTGCTTAGAGACATTCGTAGTTAAGCAGCAAACTAAAGGATGAGTTAAACTTAAGAAAGAGCTTGTGAGCTAAAGTTACATTTCCATTAAGAGCAACCAAATCATGGTGGTAATAATTAAAGTCATGTGTTCACAGGCAAAATGTTATTCAAGGATGTCAAAGATTTTGTTTTTGACATTTTTTTGTGTAACCAAATGTTTTTAAACGATTACAGCAATAAGCTTACAGAATATGACACAACATAATTTCATGTACAATATGTGCCTGTAATTATGGTTTGATTTCTCAGTAAACAACATCCCATTTTTTTTTAAATGTGTAACCAGAGGAAAAAAAAAAGACACAAATGGAGCCGCCTACACGTTAATATTCTCAGGGTGGTTCAACAATATGAAGGGGTACCAAGACCTGTAATTAAGAGTGTGGTCATTACTCACATCATCATCTGATGAAGGGCTTCGCAGGGTTACACAGACCCCTGAAGGAGCAGCGACAGGGACAGGCCTGTCCTGTCTGAGCGTTGGCATGGCAACCACATTGCCTGGGACGGCTTGCGGTGCCTGGATCTGCAGCACCTGGCTTGGCTGGGACAGCACTATGGGTTGTCCTGAGAAAGAGACGTAACACATAGACATTTTCAAATTACAGGTCTCAGCTATACTATAATCATTTTTTTTACTGTATGATTAACATTGATTAACGTTGACTGTGATTATGTGTGTCAGTCGGGTTACTTTTAGGCTTCTGTTATGTTCTCATCCTACATTTGTCTGCACATCTATAATAAAAATATTCCAGCTAATATTCTATAAAAGCCCAAAGCATAATAGTGTGCTGTTAGAGGAGCCTCCTGCTGCAGATGGCACAGCCCAGCTCCTTGAACCCTCTCATCCTTGCTGACCTGCATTAACCTCTTGTCTTTAACAGGACTCTCTGTGTTTAAAGTACAGGTGGAGAAGATGTTTACTATCTCAACCTGTGGTCTTAAACTTCCACATTCCAGATTAAAAGGTGTGTGAGTTTTACATGCGTGACCACACAAAAATATGCCTGTGTCCAAATCCAAAATGGATCAAAAAAGACAAACTAGAACTGCAACAAAAGTTATATAATCCAAGTTTGCAAATCTTACTCATGTAGGAGTCCACTATAGTGTGTTGCCCACTCTTCCCATTAAAAATGTGCCAGGAGCCGTTCCTCATACTGACCCAGCAACATTCAAATCCAACACTAAACAACCTGTTAGTGCTAATTGTGTATAAATGTTAGCCAGTCTTGCTAATGAATGTGTGTAGTGCCAACGCTGTGGCTTGTACCCAAGCTTACCATCTGCATGAAGAATTTATAAGGATGAAAGTCAAAAGAGATTATAAGCCTTGAAAGCACCTGTCAGCCGGTTTGTTCCTAAACACAAGACTATTCAAGTCAGACTCTGTAAAATGTGAACTCATTATTAAATATCTCTAATTTCTTTCTTCCATGGGCCTGACGGCCGCAGGGTCCAAGCCTCAGCTGTGAATACTATAAGACCTTAAACAAAAGGGAATCATGGCTCTGAGCAGGCTTGATTTAACTCCCATCTGGGGTCCTACACTTGGATGACCTGGCTATAGCCATCTGCCATCTTGGCCATTACGAGACAGACGGACAGGAGAGCCAAGCTCAAATTCAAGTCGAGAGGTCAGATACTCCACCCACTTGGGTCCCAGGCAATGACTTAAGTATTTACATTGGCCTAGGTGCTGCTGATGTAATACACAGAGATGACAAGAATTGTAAACCAGGCAGACTAATCCACAAAACAACACAATAACTACTTCAACGCAGGAAACACACAAAATCAAACAGCGGTTTTTGGTTTACTTGTGGGTTTTAAAACAAACTTTTTTGATGTTATAAACATGATGGCTGATTCCAAGTTTTTTTTATTTGATCAAATGACCCCAGACTGCAACTATGCTGCATACAAGAAACATATCTAAGAGCTTAATGTCCGACTTACTTAATGATTATTTGACCAAAGCATCATGGGACAGTGGGGAAGGCCACTGATGAGCAAAAACTAAGCTTAAAGCACCATCTGCTGGCCAAGACGCAAGAATCAAATTGTTGTCTGAGCAACAAAAACAACCAAATTCATCACTTGACATGACATAACTTAAGTCATGCCATTTATTAAAATAAATTACAAAAGACTCTTTGTAAAGAAAAACACAAAGCTGGTATATATATCCAGTGCACGTGTGTGATGCAACAAAATGCAATGAGATTCACTGAATTTAACTGTGTTGCAGTGTGAGCTCTGACCTGGAGGGGGTGCTGGCTGGATGCTGACTGGAGCTGGTTTGACCACAGGCAGCACAGTGGTCTGCAGGGGCTGGATGATGATTGTCTTGGCCTGCAGGGGAGCTGCTGCATGAGCCAAGGGCACAGCTGTAATCAGTGGTTTGGGCTGGATGGAAACCTTCGGGCCGATCTGAATCGGCCTCTTGATTGGCTGAACTTGTTTGGCTGGTGTGTGTGTGTCCGGGGACGGTGGTAGAGAGAAAGAGAGATAAGAAAACAGGATTTATGTAATACAAAGAAAGGCAAACACTAATCTCATGTTAAGACCTTGGCATTTACAATTACACTGTGTTTTTTTTAGTGACATAGTTATTTTCTACAAAGAAAACAGTGACAAAAGACCACTTCTGTCGCTCTTTGTAGGCTGATCACATCCCAAAATTCTGCAAATCTAGAATGTGGTGCAGAATTTCCCCTGGTTTTTGGACAAAGAGTACAAATATAGATGAAGCAGGCACACATGTCCTGTGGTTGGGTTCTGTCTCACCTCGTGTGGTCTGGTTGGTCCTCTTTGGAGCTTTCTTAGCAGGGAGAGAGATTAGAGAGAAGCCACTGGACTCTGAGCAGATTGAAACAGGGGAGAGCTGTGACTGTGGGGACAGGGCCTCATCCTGGATGGGGAAGAAAAAAAAACTTGTGTCTACTCAATAGAGAACCCCTTTTCTCAACATATGAATTGTTAAAAAGGGTACAATTGTGGATCAGTGCCTACCAAAATGACATCTGAAAACTCCTGCTCAGAAGGAATTTTTTTGACTTTTGCTTCTAAACACCAACTCAGTCTATTATTATCAAGATGACAAGCTATTAATAAACATGTTAGTAAGATGAGTTTAAGCTGCAATTGTTGTAATGTTTAATGTGTCAATTTTTTCCTGTGGCCAATCGTAAACCATGTGTAACAGCATATCTTCAGCACATGCAGGAAAACAAATTCAAAGACTTTTCTGGTAGAAAGATGTGTCCTTGGACTCAGTGAGGGTGATACCTTTAGCAGACAAATGTGTGCAGACGGTGTTGTGGCCAGACAAAGATGTAACCCTTGTCCTTGTTCTGACACACTGTGAAAACATCTGCCTGCTAAATTATGCTAATGTGCCTGAAGTTGTCAGCACCTTTTACTTAACGAGGGGGCTGGGCAAATCTCAGACTGGCAGCAACTTATTAGTGTGACAAGGTGTTTAAGGCTTTTGTTAATAAGTGTCTCAAGTGTGTGTGTGTGTGTGTGTGTATCGCTATCCAAAGCAAAGAGCAGCTGTCAATGTTTGGACACCATCTGGATAAAAACTGAGCGCCAAAAGGGGCACATATGCAAATACTCAGACCCGATAACAATAGTACCATTTGCATTGGAAATACAAGTCAACTACAGAAAACTGAGAAGGACAAAGAGTTGAAAACAGTGACTTACATGAAGGGAGTACGGGGACAGGGCTTCCACTGAAGAAGGAGAGGGGACAGAGCTCAGAGTGTGGGCAGGTGACAGAGAGTCGACACTCACCTCACCATCTGGATACACAAGGACAAAGTCACAGAAAAATGTGTTATTTATACAGCATGTAGACTTACCAGCAGCAGGCGGATGTGGTTTACTATCCCTTTGTTTTATCACACGAGTAAACTCAAAGTAACACTTTTGTTCATTTATGATTAAGAACCATAAATACACACCTAGTTGTTAAGCTATAACTGTTGTCTTCACAAATCAATCACAATGCAACAATGCAAACACTCAATGACCGAACACAAGTCATCCAAGTTATATTTAGTCATAACTGTATGTACTGTTTTTTTCTAGGACATAGTACCTCTATAAAAGTGTACCTGATGGTACATTGTCAGCATACTACATCATGTCATTGTGCAAAAGCATATCATATGGGCTTCATCATATAAATATATAAACAGATACACATCAGTTCATCTTTTAGTTCAGCTCTGATCTTCCTTCATTTCATGCTGAGGTGTGAAATGTGATACAGATGTCAACATGTGCTGCTGTACCTGTGCAGGTGCTGCTTGTGTCCACTGCATTCCATGGTGGTATGTCGATATCAAAGTCCAGGTCTGGACCCTCATTGGCCTGAGAAACCAAGCACACTCATTAAAGAAGGAACCATGTGAGAATTCAGATTGCAATCTTGATCAACAGTCAAAGCAATTATTAAATAACTGTTTTTGTCAGAAATGCATTTCTGCCACATAGAGTAGAGGAGCACAGGAGTTCAACAACAGGAAGCAGTCAATAAAACTCCTGAGACAAGTCCTGATGTTGGTTACAATTTGACTGACACGTACACAATGTACATGGGGTGCAGCTGTTCCTGTACCACATGTCCTTACATAACTTACTGTGCCACCATTTCAGCTAATAATGCACCTGCATCTCTGGCTCTGCACTATTAAGGAGCTAACTTCTTCATTATTACTCGTCTCTTCACATACTTTTCATATTAGACTTTCAGTTCCTGCAGAAGAATTTCCAGAATTTTATTTGCATGTTGAAAGGTTGAATAACTCACATAGCCAGCATTCTCCAGGGCTTCAAGCAGCTCTTCTGCATCTCCCAAGTTGTCCAGCTCATCAAACAAGCTAATGTCTGTGTAACAACAAGTATACAGCAAACAACAGTAAGTCAGTCTGATATCCATTGCACAGGGGATTTATCAGCCCACTGGATATCAAAACAATACACTTAATGCATTTAAAACCTCAAGACTGAAACACTTCATGGTTCAGTACATCTCCCAGCACCAAGTGTAAGCTGTTGTATGCGGCTTTTAATCGAATAATTTTAGATAAGAACTTGCAAACAAGAAAAGCCATCGTAAATAAATGTACTGTATCTAGATAGCTGTGCAACTGCAGCCATTTTCTGAATGTGGCATGTGCTTTGCAGTTTGTTTTAGAAAGTGGACAAGGCACAAAACTCACGAAAAACTAAAGAAAAATCAAAAATAGATATTTAGGTAGATATATTTACTGCAGCATAAAAAGTGACTTTCAAAACACAAAAAATTTAAATGAAGTAGGAAAAACTGCTTGTTAAAACAAAGGTAGTGTTGTTAATACAACTGAAACATGAGACAGAATAACTATAAAAGTCAACATGAAATATATTAGTATTTTGTTCTTATCAATAACGTTTTTTTTATGTTTAACTTGCACATAAGCTGTCTTTCAAAAGTACTGGCATAATTGGCTACATTTAGCGTTTTACTTAAATAGTCGACTCCTATTAAGTACACAAATAAGCATAAGTAAGAAATAGAAAACTGAGGCTTCATCTTCTTTCACAACAGGTGCTGCAAAATATCTATTGAGCAGATTACATCATCACATCATCAGCTAATGCTAATTGCTTTAGCTCAATACGTGTATTGAGAGCATTTAAGTGATGTGTCTTACTAGACCGGTAAAATTAGACGGATGTAGAAAGGGCAAAATTTCTAGCCACAATGCTGAGTATCATTTACAATACATCTCGGTTCAGCAGGTTACATCATCACATCACTTGTCAATGCTAATGCTAACTCCATTAGCCTGAAACCAATGGAAACACAAAACCCCACCAACCTCAGATATATGAAACATTACCAGTGTTTTCGAGACAGCAAACTTCTCATAAATTGTATTTACCCATTGTCAGTTTGATCTTAAACCAAAAATAAGAGCTAACACTGCTAGCTGTTGCTATGCTTCATTGGTATGAGACTTTCTGGAAGGTGTAACTAAAGGACGCTTACCCCACTCTCCCCCCTGATCGATGGAGATGATGCCTGTCTCACTGTCCATCACAGGATAATGTCGATGATTCTCGAAATCTAACGTTAAGTCGGACGACATTCTCCTTTGAATTCATTAGTAAATTGTCACAGATGAACGGGTAACAACCAAGCAACGCTTCATAGCACTGTTACTGGTCTTGAACATGAAACTTCCCGTTCGACGCGTAAATACACGTCTGACTTTACCGTCAATCTACGGGTGCTGCAGAGGGACATACGAGTGAAAACGGCAAACTGCTTGTACTGCACAGTAAATTGGTGCTGCGTGAACACACCACAAGGTGGCAGAATAGTACTGCAGGCCATAAAGCACCGTAAGAAAGTGCGTTTGTTTGATCCGTATAGTTGACCTATCAGTTTAAAAGTTTATAATGGCACCGAGTTCATGAAAGAACCACTGAGAAGTAATTAAATTGTACAGAATAACGTGTGATTTAAATCGGCTAAGGTAATTTAACACCGAAGTTCTATTGTAGTTATGTTAATTCATTTATTAATTCTTTCAAACTGTGTGGATTTAATTGCACAATCCACACATTTTGGAAGTAATCAACTCTTCTTATGTTAAGTAGCAAAAGTGTCCAAATACAAGGAATTTGACTATAGGTTAAATAACTACTTTAAAAAAACAGACATATAGTTAAACAAGAACATATGAGTTTTAAAAATAAATAAAAGTATACAGAGCTGCTATGTACATTGAAATTAGTGTGAAATATATTAACAAATGTCAAAATATATTAATATATATTACATACATATTTTAAAGTAAACTAACAAACAACATACAATGTCTATTTTCAAGTAAAACTGTTCCTGCAAATAGCAAAGATGAATAGCCTACTTAGCGCAAGAGTGCAAAGTGCAAAGAGTGCGAGAATAAATATTTCATCGATTCATATGATTCATTTCATAAATCATATTTTATCACATGATTAAAGTAGGTCACTTGGCATGCACTGTGTGGGTGGTAGTATAAGTATATGCATGTATACTTGTCTATATACAGTACATACAGCATGCTTTGATTTATATTTGACAGTAATGTTGATATGTACACCTTATAAAGCTTTAATAGAATTTGTAGGTACACTTGATGTTTGTTTGTTATTTTGAGCATTTTGTTGATCTGGGAGATTAAAACTGAATTCAGACCAAAAATTCAAACCCTCCTGCTACAACAATTCTAGTTCAATATAATTCTATGTCTAGTCAACAACTCACACACATTACTGTGGACTAAAGTCCAAATGAGAATAAAGGGCAATGTTATCATACAAGTGAGGCAGAGAGTAAAACAGCCTACAGCCGGACAATATTCTTTTAACTAAGTGAAAGGAACTGGACCTTGATATGGGATTATAAACTACTATTTTGAGAATGAACTTTGTTGCTGATATGAATGAGAAGTCCTAAAGGCGCCAGGGGTAAACAACTACTGAGCTCATTTTTTTTCAACAGCTCAAGCCGCATCCACTGATGATGACCTTAATTGAAAACTCAAAGAGGGGCTTTTTAAGTTATCCCATCTCTATCATCTACTCCCCCTGTCTGTCTGAGAAAATGCTAAAATAAAAAATAATAATAAAAGGACACTGAGTTGGGATTGTTTCATGGACATTTAAAAACATCTTTGAGGCAAACGTAATTTAACCATTTCAAGGTGTAGCATACACAGGTGACACATCAAGAATTTCCTATGCGGCCTTCTTCAGCACTGCACCACCATGTTTCACTTCTTCTCATTTTTTCCATTAGAGCACCAGGTTAAATTGAATGAATCCACTGAACTGCGGCAGTAAAGATTTCACTCACACTTTACAAGCTTCATCATTTCCTCTGACCTATTTAAGTTACCAAGTTATCAAACCTCTCTGGATTATTCTCATCCCAATGTCACATGTCATGAAGGCCACATGGCAGTCATGTGAGAGCTGACAGCATCACATAAATAAAGGTGAACTGACATTTAACCACCTGGCATGGTTTGTTGAGGTGGCAATAAGTGTCGTATTGCTTAATGATTTAAGCTGTAAAAGTACCAAAACAGAATGACCTCTTAAATGTGACCTCTTTTTGCCATATAAGCTGTTGTTCAAACAACACTATTATCCACAGATGCATCCCTTATGTTGTGAATTTGTGAAATGCAATGATTATTCAGTTTTATGAGTCAAAAAGTTTTGTTTAAATAAATGAGTGAACTTCTACATATTGCCAATCTATCTCTCCTTAAAATGGGTAATTTTTCCTTTTAATAACTGATTAGTTAGCTAGTGAGAAACAGTTTAGCTGTCTGGAGTCCTTAAAATACAGCAGTCTCAGAGAAGCTGAAGAGATGCAAGGACAGTGATCAGAGTCGTATTGAATGCTTCTGTCTGGCTTATGCACTGGCATGTCAGTTCTGGTCTGAATTACTGAATTACTCTTTAGTGTCATGACTGAGAGTGTGAGCATCTGAATTAAAACCCCTATTAACCTGTATAGAACCTGTTTGACTACAAAGCATGTGTAAAATACAAATAAAGTTATCCTTCATAACCCTATTTCTATGAAGACATGGATAAAATGCATTTATAAAGCACTATTACAAGACAGATACAGATATATAAAGAAGAGCCAAAAATTAAAGATAGACAACAATAATAAATGGACGTAAATCAGATAATTGTTTTATATAAATCTGAAAGAGCTTTTTTGACAGATATCCTGCACCACAAAGGTGTTTAGTTTGAAAGACATGGGTATCTACCAGGCCAGGAGGGTTTGTTTAACAATATACAGAGTTGCATTTTGGGAAATGTGGGATCCACTTTGTTTTTAAACATAAAATATCTCAGTTCAGCTCATTCTTGCCAAATCTGTCTCTGTTGCAAGACTCTTAACTTTATAGAAAAAATGTTGGAGTTTCCTTTAAATTTAGTCTTCAAAACAGCCTAAAAAAGAATCTGTGTTGTCCTGATGCAGAAAACTGTATCATGTTCAAATGGTGCAGACAGCACCTTTAAGTTGATCTTGTTCTCTGTGTGCCTGTGCTCATGGACAAAATTGTTTTTAAAGGGTGACATATATAGATTTAGCATGCTGTGTACACACACTGTACACATGGTAAACACATGACATACATGTACATATATGGACAAAAAGCTATCCAAAGAGCTGCCTCTTACCAAATCAACATGTCAACAGATGTCATTTCATCAGAAAAACATGCATGTTAACTCTGTAACAGAATAAATCTTCCTTCACAAGACGCATTCATAGACTTAGTGATTTTCAAATGAGGTAAGTGACACGGTGTGCTAAAATTCAGTAATCCCTCATGGGCATTTCAGGTCGTACTGAGATTAACCTCAGGTGGTCTGGTTGATTCCCTGCTGGATCTGTTCAACTCCACTCTAAAAGAACAAGCCCCCAGTCTGTCTCAACTTATTACAGCAAGGTAAAGTCTAACGCAGAGGTCAACCATCTGCCTCTGAGTCTGTGCTCTGCCTGCAACATAAAACCTAATCAACTAATGTGAGCAATCCTGTTTTACGAATCATTGGAGACTCTGGTAAACTGTTTATTTTGTATTTATTGCTAACATGTAAGAGTGAGAGGGCTCCTGGTTGGAATCAAAGGTTACTGTAAACCTCAAAGTCAAAATGTAAAACCGCTTGATCTTAAAAGTATAAGCCATAAGTCTGCCTTTATCACACGTCCTGATGGTAATGATAATGAAACCATGTCTGATTGGAGTGGTGTGGTAATGGCATGGACAGTGTTTTTAGCCAGTTGACAGTTCAAGGCTCATCATATTGACTGTGTGTAAAGCTTCTCAGACTCAGACATGGACAGCAGATTATCAAGTTAACCTGATAATATGAGCAGAAGGATTTAACGGAGCATTTGCATAAAATAAAGCAGAGGACTTTGTTTACAACAATATTGCTGTTGATTCTGTTACAGTATGTCTAATTTTTTATGTATGTATGACAACCATTTATAGGGTTTATTCAACAATTTCATAAAATTTCAGAATATTTAGATCAATATGAATGAAATAAGAGCACTTCATAAAACTGTTGCATGACACTTAAATATAAGAAATAATAATCAAAGTAATCACTGTTGCTTTCAATAACTCAATATTGATCATATAGCATTTTTACATAAATATTTAAGTTTCAATCTGGTATATATACAGTTTAACAGCTGGGAACAATGCTATAATGTGAAAGAAGATGACCATCCTTTCCTAATTTAGACAAAAGTCAAAGAGTTGCATCGTTTAACTGATTCACTTTGAACAGAATCCTTGGCAAGTTTATCTCACACACTCATGAGATGTTTGTTCATTGATTAGCCATTAATCTCATAAGAAAAAAGCAAGAGGGTCCGGTTTTAACCCTATTTTAAGCATCTTAATAGAGTTTGGGCAGTTATGCTATTTGCTTCTTGTTTTCTGCA
>JAPZDY010000021.1:18026354-18053044 GCA_029783645.1 Ctenochaetus hawaiiensis | reverse complement strand
CATCTTTTCCAGTCTGTTAAATGCCGAATATTTGTAATTTTAATGATAGAAAAACATAAGAAAATATCAGTCGTCATAGGCTTAAAGTGCCGACTGTTAACAGAATCAGTTGAACCCTAGATGAGGGCAGTTCTTATCTTTCAGTCTATTTACATCATAAAAGTTCTTAGTAAAGCCACTGAGCTGAAAGACACGTTCACAGAAAGATCATTTAAAGGAAGGAGTGTTGTTATTTTGTCTACATGTTGGCCCACAGCTATGATTTAAGATTTATTTTAGCATCAGCAGCCCACGCACCAAAACACGAATGGGGCCACAAATAGTCATTTCTCGAGTTCGAGGCAATCACTCTCAAATGAGTTTTCTCTCAGTGGAATCAGTCATCAGTGTTTGATGATTGCGTGTGAAGTCAAAAAACTGTCTGGTGAATATGTGAGGACTGTTTCTTTGATCCACTCAGCTTTTCTCAGACATGTTGTGTTTCAGCAGGTTTGATGTAGGCCCGCCACGGTGGCTAAAACTAGAATCAGCATTTTTTTCTCCCTTCAGCACTTCAGCTTTTTTTTAAATTTTCCGTTAGTGGAAGTGAATCTAGACACGCCGACGGACACCCACTCGCTGCTTCTGACAGTGAGAATGTATTTAGATCGCAGTTGAAGGAAGGCAAGGCAGAAAGAAGAACGGGATGGGAGAGTGAAGGGAACAAAATAAAAGGGGAAGTGGAAGGGGGTGGGGGCGGGGGTGGGTGTGTGTATGTGGAGGGGGTCATCCTAGTTGATATGAGCTCTCATCGCTTTGCCAGGGGTCAATGATTCACCTCCCAGAGCACGCTCACTCACTCACTCACACACACACACTCTCACACTCATGTATGAACTTCACAGCCGCAAATAAGCAGACTTCCTATATGCACAGCTTCTCGTACGGTAAAGTGTGACTGCGATATCATGTGACTTAAAGAATGCGGGTGGTACTATTTGACTATGAAGTCCCGGCAGTATTAAACCTGCTCAGAAAACGGCCGTTCCCTGCACAGAGCATTCCCCCACCCACTCCTGCAGAGCTAAATAAACCACACAGGTAGAGGGTGTGGCTCTCTGCAGGTATTTACTCAAGAATCCTGTAGCTTGAGACCTGCAGTGCCCCAACACAGACACATGCGGTAGCACACAACACATACTATAGGTTTATTTTCAGGCACTTTTGATTTGGCGCGTGTATTTATATGTCAGTGGAAAAGAGTCTGCTTGTACTGTGTGTGAGTGGGTGCTAATTGTGAGAACAGGATGAGGGAAAAGAAGGGGGTGTAAGGAGGCCATTCTCTGGGCTAATTGCCAGTAATTAGTCATTAGTGAAGAAGGTCAAAGCCTTGATTTAATTCCAGCTTTAATCAAGCAGAGAACCTTGAAAAGCCCACAGGCTGCAGCCGTGTTGGGTTGTGAGATGTAGCTATATGATTGTATTTCTTTTATAATTATGCAGTAATAACATACACGCCACACATGGATGCACACATTAACTTATTAACTTATGTATTACACATCCCTCTTATCATAAGCATTTATCCATTTCAGTGTTTGTTTCTAATTGTTTGCAAATTGCAAGGCATAACAGCTGCACATGTGGCTCCTTTTAAATGTTAAAAAACTACCATCTCCAAACAGTTTATCTCAGAGCAGAGTAAAAGCTACGATTTTTACATGTATGCAATATGTAAGCCTGGGAACCACATAAATCTGCCTATTCTGGCATGCCAGACAATTATTCCCAATCATCATTGCCAGAATCTTTTAGGGAAAACGCTGCTGATTGCTTTTTTTTAAGTGTAAAGTTGTAATCTAAAAAGTGTTCCGATAGTTTTATTGAAAACTGAAAAAAACAATCGACTTCAAATAGATTCATAAAACAAACAAAAGTACTGTAAGAGCAAACAAATATACTTTATGTAACAAAGCAAAATATTCAATATGTCGACTGACAGTGGTGTTTTAGTTTTTAAGGTATTGTATTGTAATTGTTGGTACAGTAACATGTTTGCAGTAATTAATTGCTGCTGTTTCAGTTTATTTTATACTGTTGAGGAATTTAATCAATAATAGCTCACATTTAAAAAAAATGGTTATGGGTTTTATTTATTGAATTACCAAATGGAAAACTACATATTGGAGAACTGTAGCGGAGTTGAAGTGTAAATTATTAGAATGATTCAAGTGAAGTGCAATTGCAGTAACCTCAAAATGTTTTTTTAAAGTGTAATATTTAACATTTCTACCTCAAAATGCTAAAAATATTTTTTTGTCATATATGAGCAAACATGGCATAAATGAAACTAATGAATTACCTTGTTTAAGAATATTTCCGACTAAGTCAGTCAGTCAGTCAAATTCTCGTAACATCTGAGGCTGCAACGGAAAGAAACACAGAGGATAAAACCAAACCAATCATCTGTCTGACTGACTTCATCTTCTCAATAAATCCATCATATTTCCAACGTCAGTGAGTAACTGTATGAATTAATCATAGTGTCAATATTGACTGGAAAGACTGTGGTCATGATATTTGCCAGAATCAAGCTGCTGTTCTCTCCGCCCACTTGATGCTGAACAGGTGGTGTCGACAGGTAACAGCTGAATCAAGTAGATTTCATCAAAACTCTCCATTGAGAGACATGGAGAACATAAAAGCTTCACTTGGTTATTTTGAGTGCTTTGAGTGCCACTTTAGAGCCCCACTTCTGTCTCACACTCATAACTGTAAGTGTGCACACATTTGGAGAAAATTTTAGTTTTATGCTCTTTTTTTTTTGCTGTCTCCTCATTTCTTCCTTGACTGCTTTGCCCTACAAATTTCCACATGATAGCGCCCTTCCTGTTGTCAAAAATCAATGCTGGCAAGAAGACGAGAAAGTAAAGAGAGGACTGTCTCCCCTTGAGATCAGTTTCGTGGTGCAAACTTGCTGATTTGACACTTCTCTGTTTCTCTGCTGAGCCTGTAACAGATTTAGAATTTGGACAGAAGTTTAGTCGATGACAAAATGTCATTTAGATTATTAGAAGTTCGGATGCGTAGCCTAAATTTAGGGAAGTCAATTATCCTCCTCCCACGCTTCATCGTCCATGATACATCTATGAATGCTAATTATTGCTCTCAGGTTTAATTTGGCATGTTTTATGTGGGCCATGACACACTATTGTAACGCAGCATGCGTTGAAGAAGGACTGTATTATTTTTGCTTCTCCTTGTGGGATTTGTTGAGTCTGATAGAAAGGCAAGTGTGTCTTTTCCTCCTCAGTCTTCCCTTCTTCTTGTGTCTGGCTGCACAGTCTCTTGCCAGGTTACTGTCAGGGGATCTGGTTACTGGTGGCTATCCTTCTAGCACTATATGGACATTTGATCCAGCCTCATGCAGGTGCACTGCACAAGAAAACTCTGTTGAGTCATGTAAGTAAAATAGATGCACACATGCTGGGAAGGACTTTTTTTGTGCTATCTTTCAATGCAGATGTCTTTCAGGAGCTTGAAGGGCAGAACCGGGTGAACATTTGATAGTGTGTCGGGGTAAATTAGATGGAGCAGCTGCGAAGCAAAATCAGTGCCAATTTCACATTTATTGGCTTGGTCTATTTTCTGGTGGTAATGATATGACATACTTCCATGGCCAAGGCTGCATGCTGCTTCTGTCATCGTTGAAAAAAAATGAGACTTTTTTGGCTGGTTTTGCTGCTGTTTTTTTCCTCTGAAACTATTTTTAAAGGCCCGTTCTGATAGATGAAGTCTTGAAAGGGTCAGAGCAAAGATTGAATCCATCCCTGCCTGGTTTTGTAGTTTATTTAGCTTCCTTTAGCGTTTGTCGTGTATTGTTTCTCGTTGCCTTTAAGGTATATTTTTGGCCTGGTTTGCATCTGTTTTTTCGCTTTAGCTTGTGTTTGCTTGACCATCCTAGAGCGATGAAAAAGACAATCCCTGACTTCCTGGAATGCTATAACACTTGTTAAACACACAAACATACTAACAATGTGCACACAGGCAACTCCACATGCTACAGTGGTACTATAAAGTGTCCATGCTGGCACAGTTATTTCATGGCATTTCCATATGTTTTGAGAGAGATAGAAGACAGAATTCTTTGGCCTACAGCAACTTCTTGTCACTTCCTTTTGCAGTCCCCACATCCCATTTATAGAACTTTCATATTAGGCAAAACGTCTGTGACTAATATTCAGCGGAAGAGAACATGTTGAGGTTTTCTCTGAGAAATAAAATTTCATTGACACTTAAAAAAAAAAATCTCCGTTGACTTCAGCAAAACATCAGTGCCCTGCTGTCTTCCCAGGCTCTCCGGTCTTGATCCTTTTTAAAGAGGGAGTAATTGGAAACTTCTGGTTGTACTGTACTCTTAAGTTTGACCCCCTTCCACCATGACCACCCTTACTCCAGAGACCCACATTCCCCCCCACCATGTCAGACACGCTGTTCTACCACTACAACAGGTGTCTCTGTACAAATACTTTGACCAACACAGAGAGAGAGAGAGAGAGAAAGAGAGAGAGAAGAGATGAGTGGGCGGTTGGAGAGCTGATTTGTGCCGCAGTCTGGTAGCAAACAGTTCCTGTGGGATTGATCTCTGGGGAAGGATAATCTGGGTAATCCTATAACCAGCGCTGGTGGACTCCGCCTCTTTTGCTCTTCAATAACCCCCCCACCCCTCTTTCTACGTCGACCCCTTCCTGTTCTGTCCTGAAAAGCGGCAAAGTATCTCATGTTTTTGAGTTTGTCACCGAGCCAGCACTTGAGTCTGATTTCCCCTCCGTGTGACCGGTGCCACACTTGCACCTAAAGGCATGTGGCACCCCGTGGCATCACCTGCAACTGGAGGAAGCGCTGGAAAGGAGATAGGTTATGGCCACTGTAAGTAGCTGGGACTTGACTTGCCAGTGTGTGTGTTTGCTGTTGGAAATGCACAGATCAGAAGCAGCTGTATGTTTGCATGTAGTGAAAAAGCTTGGAAAAGGCGCCCGTGTGCACCTCTGTTTGCTAAGAGCTAGCGCTGCACAGATGCAGTAAGGTAATGCGTGTAATCCCTGTGCACTCTTTAGTTGTTGTTTTAAATGTCTCTCCCCAGTGGGAGAAACCTGCAGCTAGCAGGGCAACTTTATTTGTGCGACTTCTTTGCATTTGATGTTTTTCACATGGAATATTTATGATCCTTATTGTGAAAAATGTTTTGCATTTTTCAGAGGACTAAACTTTACTGGAAATTGTATCTGTCAGTTCAGATTTCAAAACCTTATTTGCCCTCAAAAGCTTAGTTCCTGCCTTTGAAATCATTGAATCATTTTAACCAGTTGTGACAGGTACAAGGCTTTGCTGTTGCATGTTACAATCGAAAGCTTGTGACTCATTTGAGATCTCAGATGTGGTCGGCTGAGATGTCAGTCAACTTAAAGGAACGCTTCCAGCTCTCATTGCCTTGTCCTTCGCTATCTGTTTATCTCTCGACACTTGTCCCTTCCTATAAGTCTTCTCCATCCTGCTTTCTCTCTCTGTTCATGTCTGCTGTCTGTCACCCTGCATCCCTCCATCAACGCTCGCTCTGACGAAGGCTTTTTTCTCTTTTCCTCCTTCCTGTGCTAGAAAAGGGTGTGGGAGGTGTTGATGTTGAGCTCACGTCCACACATATTGCTGTCAGACTGTTAACTGGTGCACTGGTGTGTGTATATGTGTAATGTATAGATAGAACAGCACTGATTATTTTCTCTAGTGTCCTTGAGAGAAACGTGTGACACTCCAGTTTACATCTGTAGGTCCTTCACTCTGAAACATGAAGATGTTTATTCATCCTGCAGGTCTGGATTGAAATATGAGTAGATAATAGAGTGCACAGTCTTGACAAAGCTTTTACAAGCCTCCGATTATGATTAAAACCATCATACTCATAATTACTCCGCCAGAATGTGGATAGGAAATAGATGGGAAGAGTACCATTGAGCCTGAATTGAATCTTAGGAATAATTCATAGGAACAATGATGACTGATGAATCAGAACAATAGATCATAACAGCTACAGCACTCTGCTAGAGATTTTTTAATGTTTTCACGTTTCCCATTTTAAGTTAACATTTTAATCAAAATTATAAATTGTAATGTATCTAATTTTCTTATACTGATCTTCTATTTTCCTGACGGCTGATAGTTTCAATTCAAACCAGTATATGACAATGGACTTTGCAGAGACTTTGTCCTTCAACTGCTGCCAAAAACTATGGCATCCAATAGCTGTGTTGTTAGAAAATAAATCTGGTAGTTTGCAAGAAAATTCTACATTTTTGGTTTTATTTAAAGCTAATTTTAAGTCTCTGTGATTGAATTTTTACACTAACATTGTAGATGGTAAGAAATCGTAACCATAACATGCTGTGGATAATGATGGCGATAAAGAGAAGCACTAATTTCCTTAAAAACAAGCATAAAAATGTGAAACTTCCCTTAGGATGAATTCTGATGGTTATCTTTTGGCTGTTCCTCCAGTGGATTGTTCAAAACTTTAAACAGGACTACCAATAACTACAAAACATTCTCATGAGCTTTTGCAGTGATGAGAACAGGTTTTTTAATCACCCTCATTAGATTCTTGCTGCAAGTTCTGAAATATTAAGAACCGGAGTCGGAGGTCACATACAGGGTCGTCCCAGGAATTAGACACTTGACAATGAGGGGAGAGGACTCCCAGTGCTTTTCACGTCATTTCTGCAATGGAAATATTAATTTTGTGTTTGTTTTATGCATAACTTTGAAAGGCAGTCCTCTGATTGGTCCATGCAAATCTGATGTTTTTATCTATTAGCTAGTTTTCTCTGTCAGTGTCGCTGGATGTTCGGTCACATATGTCATGATTTTTCCACTGGCTTGTTCCCATTAAACTTTGTCACATAATCTCTAAGTTTTCCACCTCAGCCAGGAGTTAAAATTCATCCAATTTTCTGCTTTTAACTCAATTTTTGTTCAAATTTTCATTAAAAATGTGGAATGAAATGCACTGATGGTCTAATTGAAACCTCTGTCGCCTCCATTTCTGTCCGCTTTACTATATTTTTTAATCCTCCTCCGTGTAAACACATTTTCTCCCTTGCATTTTTTAACACCTCAAGACTGAACGTCTAGTTAACTGTAGCTGCTGAGCTGTTTGTGTAGTCTAGCTGCCTTTCGAGGATCTGGTCACAGGTCCAGAGGTCAGGTCGCCTTGGTCACACTCACTGGGTCACAGCATGAGCTGAGTGGCTTAGTGTGTGTTGTGTGTGTTGATACCCATCTCTGTGTGGCTCTCTGTAACAGGGCGAGAAGGTTTCTAGGAAGTAATTTGAGTTACCTCATCAGACGGAGCGACGAGAGATGATGCTCCGGTTTGGCTTTCAGTCCACGTTTGTTTGTTTTCTGCTTGGTCAACCTGTTCTGTCTGCGCAAAGCAGACTTGTGTTATCTCTTGTTGTTTAAGCTCCAAACTTTTTTATCACTCGCAGAACAATTTTTATCTCGTTCCTGTCTCAGTCCTGGCCTCCCCATCGATCCTTTGCCTCTGTGTAAAAAGGATCCCACTGACATGTCTGCGGCGTTTTGTAGAGATGACACCTTAAAAATGGTAAAAAAAAAAAGTACTTTATGTTTATTAACCTCACTTGACCCTTTTTACTTGATTGTAGCAATGCGAGGGAGAATCTACCAGCGTGTATAAAGAAAAGGAAGCAGAGTTACTTTCTCGTCTTTTTAGGGAAATTGCGTGCGGGTTTACCACAGGGCAGATTTTCAGGTCAGAGTAGTTCACTTGCTCAAGCGCTTGTGTTGTCACAGCCGTATGTCTTTATGGGAAAACATTTTCCTATTTCTTAATGTCATCAACAAGGGAGGAATGATATAGCATCTGTTTTTCAAGTCACGCTGAGCTAAACTGTTATGGCTTGTGTTTATTTTGGCTCTCCGCTTTCAAAATGGGCAGTCGTAAAATGAAACAGGTGTCCTTGAAACAGCTTTGGACAGTTTACTGTTTATGTAACAGAAGAGAATATCTTCACTTTCATCTCTGCAATAACCATTTCTATCTCCTAAATCACGACTGTGCAGGAAAACACAGGGGCTTTTCTCAACTGATGATCTAATATTCTCAGCCAGGCGGAGAGATTACGCCTGCACGGTGGTGGGATCATATGAGCGTCGGGGAGGGAAGCCGTCGCCGGAGTGGGACAGTGCCCTCCCCCCTGGCCCCCCCCTTCCATCCATCCATCCATCCATCCCTTCTCCCTATCTGGCTCTGTCCCCCTCTCCGTCCCCTCCTCCTCCTCTGCCTCCCACCTTCTTGACAGCTGGCCCGCTGAGCTGCAGATACTTACCCGGGGATAAGAGGATTTACTGACACAATTGATCAGACATCAACCTCATTTAGCGAAGAAATGAATGTTTAAAGCGTGATGATTTATTGCGTACGTGGTAGATTTGTCTGTTTTTTTCTCCTCTTTTGATGTGAAATGTGATGAGTGTGTGGGCTCGCGAGGAGCGCGTGTGTCACACAAGGGTTTCAGACTGGTGCTCATGAGCTCGATTGGCTGTGAGGAGATTTCTTAATTACATGTCTGCTGTATCTAATGAGCTCCACAGGCCGTCCGTCTGATTACTTTAAGATGCTGCTCTGCTCTCTGTCATATGGTCACAGCACCGTCAGCTGCAAATATGAGCATGAGCGCACGCAAAACAAGACACACGCAGACAAATAAAGGCAGGTATTAAACAGATCAATGCACACGCCGAGAATCTGCCTTACGCAGGCTAATCTGATAGATGTTGAGGCTTGTGTTGTTGTTGTTCAGGAGTTCATCACAAATCCTTACCATTACCCACTCCCCCAACTATACACTCTCAGTGCTGTTCTCCAGACAGGGGATATTATTAGTTAGTGGGCCATGAGCTTATTGAATAACCACACAGTGGAGTGCTTCATCCAGCCACTACCTAGTAATTAACAGTGAGGGATTTAGAGGGTTTGTGGTCTGTGATGTTTCTCTAAACCTGTTGATCATTACATCCTTGTGATTCATCTTCAGCTGTGTTTGTGGTCTTGATTGCTCTCTGCAATAAATTTTAAAGTAAAATGGCGTTGGCCTTGGCCTGCTTCAATTATCATCTAAAGCATCTAGTTGATGGTGAAGGTGTTATTGTTTACACAAGTGCAGTCTCTGATTACTTGATAACTTGCTTTAAAAAAAAAAATGTTAACGCATCGTGTTTAACGGTCTGCACTTCTATCATGTGATGCTCTGTTTTCAGTGTCAATATTGTCTTGACAAATGTTTTACCGCCTGTTCCATAAAATGCCAGGAGGCGGTGAAAATGCTTATCACAGTTTTCAAAGTTGAAAGTGTTTGTTTTGGTCTGGCCAAATGCAGTGAATCCTAATTTCACTGTTTTTTTTCATACGAGATGCTGGAAAGAGACTTGTTAGTATTTGAAACAAATGATCAGCAAATTATTAAAATAGTTGGCAGTTGGTCTCTGGATATAAATACATTTCATTTACTGATATCACTTAGGAAAATTGTTTGTTTATGCATGTAATAGTAACATTTTTTTCATATTATGGCCAAACAATAAACTGAATTTAGCAAATAACTTATATCAATCATATATTAACAATCTGTTATTACTTAAACACACCATTATTAGGGTTGTTCCCAAACTGACACTAGTATCAGAAATATCTCCAATCCAACCCTAAAATGCTCTATTGAGTATCAGTGAGTACAAACTGCTATGCACTGATCCAATTTCACATAATCTGTGTCTCCTTTACTAGACACTGCTGTAAAGTAACAGTGTCCCTTCACAGATTTTACTATACCTGTATCCAGTGTTGGTAGACAGAAGAAATGTGTGGAACTTTAAACACATGTAAGCAAAGCTGCATTTGTCCTTTGCATATCAGTGAATGACAGCAGATACGCTGGGTTTGTTTTAAAGTTTTTCCCACGTAAAACGCCCTTTTTCTTGACCTAGTAGTCAGTTCTTTTTCACTGCTTTAACACATGAGTCAGCAAAATATAAGCAAGTTCTTTTTCCACAGTATCTGTTTGTTCATGTTTTACAAAGGATTTAACCTGAGTCAGTCCATTCATCAAAAGATTCTGTCAGATCACCTCCATACAGGATTTGTAGTAAATGACTGTATAAGTAAGGATAAGAATCATCATCACTATTATCATTACCATCTATTTTTTAACATTCTGGTATTGAAATTGAGTCAGGTATTTGAACTCAAAGTGAACCGTACACACCAATGAGCCCACAGTCCAGAATTTTTAACTGTATTTGTATTTTTTTGTGTATAAAAAAATAACTTTACTTCATTTGTTTCTGTGGAAGTGATTGCGAATGTAATATGACAAGTATTTAATAATGTCGGTTTTATTTATTTACTTTTTCTAATTCATATCAGACTTTGATGGTCCACTGCTTGAATAATATTAATGAATCACTTTGTTTTTATGTCCACGCTGTGCACTTACTTCTGGGAATGATCAGTGTGACTGTGGACTGTAACAGATAGGAACTCTTTTGAACTTGGTTCAGGAGTTTGGCAACAGGCGACCTTTGATTTGCGTCGCCAGCGGTCAAAGGTGCCCTTCACCGCTCTGTCTGTTTGTTTGCTCTCAAACAGATGCTTGTGTTGCTGTAGCACTGTATACGTTTCAACAAATGCAGACAGGAAGAGCACTGGAACTAATCTGTGTGAATTTCGGTGAGTTTCTTACCAGGGGCTTTGTAGGCTGTCAATGAGCAACCTTCCAGTGCTTGCTAATGTATTTCTCAGTTGTGCAACATGTGAGAGGCCTGTACATTCCAGAGGCTTCTTTGTATAGAGGTGATTTACATAGAATGGAGATGGAACAGCCGGTTGGGGTGGGTCATTCAAGGATAGGCCCCTCTGAGCCGCTCTGGGCCGATTTATGCTTCCTCCACTGATCACGTTGGCCTCCTTACAAACACACACACACACACACACAGAGTCTCTCTCTCTCTCTTTACAAAGCATGCTCAGCTCAACAGCTAGTCCTTTTTCGGCATCACATCAGCTGACTGTCCATGTGCTTTTGTGTTCCTCTGTATTCTGCAGCCACTGACTCACAGGTCTGGACAAAATCTAGTCATGTTTGTTTTTTTATGAGAGGTGCAGGTTATATTTAAGGCAGCTATAATGTCATATTGTAGGAAATTTGCAATTCATCAACACAGTTAGGTTTCATGTAGAACTGCTGATTTTTTTCTGTGGCTTTTTAATCAGTAAGCCTTGAAAACGTCAGAAAAGTTTTCAAATCAGAGGGTTTTTTAACTGAAAATTCAGAGATTTTTAATTTATATGGTTATGAAACATCAGGCTGAAAAACAGCCGGAACAAGAGAATTCTTATGAATGAAAATTATGAATAAATGTTCGAAAATCTATCATTCGTATCACATTGCTATTCTATTTGTTTTTTGCAGCACTAAATAATTTAATGTTGGAGACTAGAGCAGATTCCTTCCTCCTGATCATCTTAAAACTCTGCAGCAGGACATTTTGTAGTGTGTGCATTATTGAGAATGCAAAAGCAGGACATTTTGAGTTCTAGTCAGGATTAATGCCCTGCTTGTTTATCCTCATATCAGCCTTAGAGAAGGCAAGAGTATAAACACTGGCCCAAATTGTAAGTTTAGTATCAAACAATCAATATAACAGACATCAGGTCAGTTTCAATCAAGAATCTTAAAATTTCTGCAAAGATTTTTGCCTTCAAATTGCTGTTAATCTTCTTCACCAATCTAGCTTTTTACTGTTTCAAGTCTCTGCATGCAACATCCGTTATCCTGCCATATGTAACGTCTGTCCTGGGCAATCTAAGCACTTGTTGGTGCTGATGTCCGCAAGAGCACGTCTGCAGTTTGTTGGCTGGAGTGAGGATAGCCCCTATATCTCCTACTCAGCTCTTCTAGAATAGAATAGATCTTTACGAGCCCTGAAGGGAATTTGTCATGCACATAAAGAGAGGGGTCAGTGCACAAAATCGGACACGGTACATGCTGTACACTCCTCTTCCATTACATAAGCTCATTATTTAGACAAATCAGCTCCACAAAAAAGTTGTGAATACACTCCCTCCTTTGTATGTTTTATTTTTGAGTTTTCTTCCATTACAGGCCTTAGTATCAGCAAGAGTTTAGTGCTTTTAAATGATATTTTACTGCAGTTTCTGTATGTATCAGCTCTGTGGGTGAGAGGGAGGCCCCAATACATAGTTGCTTGCCAGAGATCACTCATGGAGGGCTGGAGAAAGTGGATGAGTGAGAAAGGGGGTGGAGGCTATAGTCTCAGCGCTAAACAGGAAGTTGCACAACATCTGTTCCTTGGCATTCATGGAGGGAGTGAATGACCAGCTGTGTGTTTAAGAGTGCGTCTTCATGCAAAAAAGTCCTGCATCCAAGCAGACAATGTGACTTTCCTCCCTGTTTCCCAATTCTTTGAAATCTGAAAGCAACTGTATTGCATTACTCAAAGTTTCCATCTTCTTTAACTGCAGTTGAAGTTTCTTAAAACCATTTTTTGGAGAAACTAATGTGGGCTTAATCAGTGCCAGAGGTTAAGTATTGGAGCAACATTTCAAAACGATTTAGCAAGTCGTTCTTTCACAAATCGGACAAACTGAAGTCTCTTTAGCAGACAGTCAAGTAACTGTTCTGGGAACATAAGCAATTACTTCTCGGAAGTGGACACCAATAAAAACATCCTTGTATCATGCTAGATGTTCCTGAGACAGACACTGCCTGTGGGCAAACAGAACTTTTAAACTTTCCAGGAAGTTCATTTCAAAGTGTTAGCGTTTATCATTTCCCTTCGATCAAATGAGAATGAAGAGTCAGTCTTTATTTGTGCATATGGATATAAGAAACAATTGTAATGAAGTCACAGCAATATCAAAAGACAGCATGAATATCAAGATAATTAATGTGAACTTTAAATAAAGAACTAATGCAAACTACAAAAGGAGATTTACAAGAGTTTATAAGCAATTTTAAACTAGTTATACATGTAAAAACCATGCAAAGCATCACTATCTTTGGAAATCTCAAAAGAAAATCCTGTTCACCCAACCCAAAAAAAGAATTAGTACTGAGGAACAAGGAAGGTACATTTAAACTAAAAGATTTAAGATGCCAGAACAAGCAAAACTCGTTTTTCTTGATAGTGCTCAGTGTATAGCTACATCACAACCTGCAATATATATGCTTTCAAGTGTAACGAGGACAATACAGAGAGAGCTGAGCTTGTGAACTGAATTAACTTCTAGTTACAGAACATCGCATGAAGCAAACCTATAAGAGTGAAATCACTGAGGGCCTTATGAAGAGTTCTTTTCTGTATCTAGCATCCTAGCAGAGCTGGCAGATTTTTTATTAAGATTTTAGATTTAGATTTATAGATATGAAGGACTTGTGCTGCAGTTTAACTCAGGTGAGATTAAAACATTCACCGTTGCTCTCTCCTCTTGGATGCATGTTTACGATCTAACACCAGCCCTCACAGCCTGTGTGCTGCTGTCGACCAAAGGCTGCATATCCTCCGCCCAAAGGTTGAAGCCCCAGATTCGCCCTGAACACAACAGGCAGAGGGCAGAGCCTTTGCAGATACAGATACACACACTGATACACACATGTGAGATCATTTTTTATGAGTTTATACATGCGTACATCAGATACATCAAAAACGTGTTCAGGTGCTTCAATAGATTCTACTAAAAAAAAGGACTCGTGACTCCTATATGTGTTACCCACAGCAACAACAAAAGAAGAGAACTGTGATCTTTGTGCACCCAGTTGAGGTTAAAAAAAAAAGAAAAAAATACCTTTGTTTGCATCCTCTAAGAAACCAAAACTCAGGTACTGTTCTTTGTGTGTGCAGCATGCCACCACCTACCTTCACACACACACACACACACACACACACACAGAAATGTGACATTTAACTAACAACAGTGGCATCAAGCCCAGTATCACACTGTGTATTAGTATGTGGGTGTGTGGGTGTTATTATTGGTTAAAATTTTCCATTTGACAAACAGCCAAACATCGGGTATATGTTAGTGTTTTTCTGCAGGTGCGTGCACCCCCAACCCCAACAAGGTTCAGCAAGCTTTCTGAGCTTTTTCAGTTTAATGAATAAAAAAGAAAACCAACAAAATGTGAAGAAAGAAGATATTTTTTACACATGTTTATTCCTCCTTATTTAACAGAAAAAATACAACCATACATTTCCTCAATTAAAGTGTCTGTAACTTAATTGCCCTGCAAGTTTATGTAAAATATACTTTATTTAAACTTACCATTAACAAAATTGTCTCGGATAGTTGTTCCATAACAATTACCAGTTCTGGTTTGATAAAAATAAACTTTTAATTCGCTTTGTTAGATGTGTAAATATTCTAACTCTGCATGTTGTTTATCCAGGCTGCCAGTGGCTGCTGGTGCTGGCTATCTTTGGCTACATGGTTTACCTCTGAAGAAGAGTTTAATTTGGAGCAGCAGCTCTTTGGAGGCAGACCAGTAAATTAGCTTTATAAAATGACTTAAATTGCTCAAAAAATTGCCCTCACAAAACAACTGTTGATGGACTCAGCATATTGCCAGTAGCCGCTATATTCATCCAATCCGCCAACCCTATTGCTCTGACAAACAAGCAGAAGCTTTTAAATTTTTTAGGCATTCAGATTCAGTCCAAATGGTGGCATGTCACTACTCATTAGTAGCATTTTGCTCAAAAAAACACATCATTTGTTTGAGTCATCAGCATTAGCCCAGAGAGGTCCTGCCTGCTGCAGAACAGGCTGTGACCGCCTGCTGCATTTGTATGTATCAACTGTGTTTCAAGTAGGCTTCATTTAGTGACTTACATGTACTTACCGTATGTGTGTGTGTATGTTGGTATTTATATTATACATTGACATTAAATGAATGTCCTCACAGCTTCAGCACATGCATGAAATTACACACCATGCCTTGATAGCCAGATGACTGACAGCTTTTCTAAGTAGGTCATCTATGGAAATGCCAGCCTGTCAGTTTACATCAATGGATGCAAAGCAAAGTCAGCACCCTGTGACCAATATCAGGCGAGCTCTAGTCTGTGTAGCCACCAACTGCTTAAAGACATATTGCACTGATTCTACTGGCTGCTTTTACCCATTCATAATGGTAACATGTAAATATATAAAAGCCATTTTAGTATATATACAGCATTTTTTGTACACTTGTAGTCACTTATACGCATTTTGTATTGTTTCTTGTCAGCTGCCAGCCCAGTCATTTTTAAGTATTTATTCATATAGGATGTTAATACTTTAAAGTTTGCAACAAATATATCTGAATTCATACTGTGTGTGATGTCAAGGTCGTCCTTCATGCTGATAAACCCACCCACCAAACTCAAGCACTCAGCTCTGCAGCACTCTTGTATTTAGAGTCTTCTGGCTCATTGTTTGGTTGTATGGCCTGGTTTGGTTCTTTCTTACTACTTAAATCAGCGTTGTGTCCAGCCAGAGCAGGCAGCTTTTTGAGCTTGGAAGCTCTGATTAACCCACTGTACTCACCTGCTCAGCATCCAGCAGCGAATAAGTAGAGACTATAACCAGCTGCAGCATTTAGCAACTAAAAAAACATATTTATTTAGCAAAATTCCAGATGAATGCTAACTGATTGCAAAGTGGTCAGTAGTTAGTATTGCAGATTTAAGCAAGTTTTGATGCCTTTTAAAGGTGGATCATGTGCCTTTTTTAAAAAACAATTTTGAACAAACTGCATTGATGTGCAATGTGCTCAATTTTCTCCTTTGTGCCCTAATAAACATCACAATAAACTTAAAGTATATCTAAAAGTAATGCTAGCTCTTGCAAAATGCTAAAACTTACATCCAGAGTTCTGCATCATTGTTAGTTTGTAAAACAAAAGTTGCATAGTGCACCTTTAAAGTGGGGTGCATTCCTTTAACTTATATGTTTCACAGTGTTCAGCAAGCAGGTGATTTATGAGGAAAAATATTCATAGGAGTTGTAATTTTTGGTTTTATTTTATTTTAATAATACTGCCCACACCTTATGTACTTAATTGTGGCTGGCAAAATGTTAGAAACATGCCTAAATAAGTGTTATCCAACACAAATCCTGAACATTAATAGCTTTACAATGACAGGATTTGTTATAAATGATGCAGTTTGTATGCGTTTCCAATCAGCGGTCATCTCTGTGTGAATCTGTTTGACTTGTTTTCTTCTTAGTCTTTATAACACGTTGTTCCCTCTTCCTTCAGACTCTTCAGGGCCAATGAGCACAGCCCACACCCACCCACCTCACATGGGGGGCATGGTGGGCCACCCGTCAGTCATCAGCACGTCCAGGCCCTTACCGTCCCCCATGTCCACCCTGGGCTCCCCGATGAACGGCCTGGCCTCACCCTACCCTGTCATTACATCTTCTCTGGGTTCGCCGTCTGTGTCGCTGCAGTCCACGCCCAACATGAACTTTGGACCACTCAGCAGTCCACAGGTGAGAAAATGTGTGGGTGTTTTAATGGTCATCAGACAGCTGTAAAAACATGACATAAAAGGATTCATGTTGTACTTAAAAGATACATGTTCAAATCGTAATATTTGATGCATTTTAGTTGTAACAAAATGTCCGAATTCGCTCTCCAGCTTTTCATTGCCATGCTTTTCCCCTTCATCAGTGAGAAACCTGTAATATCCAGACAGATTTGGAAACACCAGGCAGTATGACGTGAAACTGAGTTCATGTATCTAAGTTACAGACAGACCTTAACCTTTTATTCATCGCTGCTCAAACCTGAGCTCCCAACTTCATCATCAGAGGCTCATATCTTTTCAAATTTCTACTTTCTACTCTGCGTTTAACTCTCATGTTGTTTGGTTGATCATGTGCTTCGCGTTCTTGGAATCTCCGACAGCAGACAGGAGGTTGAAGGTTAGCCATATCCAATGTGTTTGGCTGGTATGCTTTGGCTTTCCTCCCTCTCTCCTACCCTTCTACTGACCTTTAAACTTCTCGCCCTAAAGGTCATCCTTGAGTTGTGTGTAACTGCTGTCATGCGAAGGGGCTTAAGACGCAGGCCAACTATTAGCCCTTTAATGAATCACAGAGAGAGAGAGGAGAGGGAGGAAAGAGCAGCCCAAATTATTTCTGGATTTTTCTTGCTCTTCCTGACCGTTTCTCCTTAAGTTTTCACTACCTCTTCTCTTCTCCTTAGTCTTCTTTACTTTCGGTCATTATATCCAAGTCGTCCATAATCCTCACACAGCTCTTTCACTGTCAGGCTTTTAAATCAAACAGATGTCAAACAGAAACACACATATGACTGCTTTTTTTTTTTTTTACTGGGTAGCACAAACTACCATTACTACTACAAGGAAGGGTTAATGGAGCTGGTTTCTTTAAATGGTCTCTCGAAATAACTACAAACCCCAAAAGTGCTTAGATGATCGGCTGAACCTAAAGAGACACACACACATCTATACACACAGATGAGGTTCAGAGGATGGATCGATGTCAGTGCTGCAGGGAACAGCTCGCAATGATATACATTGGTTCAATCTCTGTATGGATTTGTGCCTTCGGGGACTTTCAGAGTTGATATGATTGTATGGAGTGACCATCTTCTCACTGCTCGCCATCAGCTGCGACCAAGCCGCCATCAACTCATTGTGTCACGTAACATCTCACATTATGAACTGAAGCTCACAAGCACTGCTGGTCTGACAGACATGTGAGCTATTTCAGTATTATAGTTGTGCACAAAGCTATAACAGCAGCAATAGAAAGCAGTCAGAATTTAAGTTTAGTATATGATTATGTTATAGCTTTATATATATTCTATGAGTCATCATCAATCATTTTGTGAATCGTAGCTGCTTCCACTCAAATTTTTAGTTTTACTTTTGTTTATTTTGTTTGTTTCTAATTGTTTTTTTTTTTTTAGTATTTAAGAAATCGAAATAATTTCTTAAAGAAAAGTTAGTATAAGAAAAAAATATGAAACTGCCTTTTTTATAAAACCAACAGTCTTAAACCTTAAACATTTTTAGTTGGAAAACTAAGACATTTTTGAAGCTGGAACCAGAAAATTTGTGGTATTTTTGCATAGAACATTACTTAAATGCACAATTAATTATGAAAAAAAGCTCAAGTCATAAGTTATAAGTCAATCAAGTGAGTTATTAATGGAAAAATCCTGTTTAATTAAACAGTTTATTTCATGGACTAAAGACTTTTTTATGCTGGTCCATTAAAGGCTCAAGTAAACCTTACATGTATGAACCTATGCATTCTTCAACCATGTGTCCTATAAAGAATGTATGATGCATCAATAATCCATATACATTGCTTGTAGCCTTTTTCTACAGCAGTATGTTGTCTGTCTGATGCGGCATGTATGTCTCAACAACTGTTTGAATGCACCGCAAGACTCAACTATTCAACCTGTACATGTGTTATATTAATTATTTGTAAAAAGCTGTGTTGAACAGTGCGCTGCAGAGGACGACTGCACACCACAGACTCACATGGCGGTGGAGGAAACTGAATGACAGAAGAAAAAAAAATGCGCTGTATACTCTGCTCTGCTGTAAGGTCACAGGCCTTAGTTCAGTCAGCCATTAGAGTATATTCAGTAGAGAGTGCACATTGTAAATAAGTGATAGGCAGGGCTGCAGCGACGTTGGGAAAGATGTCATATATGTCATACTGCATCAGATATATAGGACAGGAGGGCATGCGCTGGTCAACCTTGTTGTTTCCACATGGAGTGCAGATGTTTGCACATACACAACTCAACAAACAAAAATTGTTGCACAAATATGCGTCCTGCCTAGCGCTCATCAGTGGGAGAGGGTTAAAGGGCACAAGGATGATAAGAGCTGGAGAGAGAGAGATATGCAGAAGTCAGAGGAAGCTGGACTTGTTGCTGCAACATGTTTCACTCCTCATTAAAAAGGTCTTGTGAGCTCCACTGAGCGCCTGTTGTTTTAACCTCAGTGGGTTGTTTAAGTCCTAATGCATCATGGGGCTCCTTGAGGTGAGATGTTTTAATCTCTAATCAAGTCTGATTCACTTGAGTTAAGTTGTAAATTACCGTTTATTTGCATGGTTTTTGATAAAAAACAAAAATTTCTACTTTAAAACAACTTGTGTGTTCATTAGAAGTCCTTAAGTCCAAGTTCAAAATTTCATTCATTCACAGCAATGGAAAGATTTGACACATGAGTGCCCTCTACTGTTTGTAACTGAGAACTGCACCCTCAGCACACGTGACTCCTCTCACAGGCCTGTCAACAAACATTAAAAAACCTGTATGACAAGCCTCAGAAAACAGCCTCAGCCCCACCCACTGACCAAGCATGTGATTGCACCCTGAGACACTTTCACAATAAAATGTGTGGGTGGAGAGAAAAAAAAAATTATAATGGTGTGCGGAAGACGAAATGAGAAAATAGAGGAAGGGGGAGTGTGTCATGAGACAGCCTGACACTTTTGAGTCTTACTTCCCCTCTGCTTCCTCTATTCTGGTTTACTCATCCAGTTTCTGGGCACCTTAACTTGAACTTTTTGTCTCTGTTCTCTCCTCTGTCTTCCTGTTAACCTCAGATGAATTCTATGAACAGCGTTAGCAGCTCGGAGGACATTAAGCCTCCGCCGGGCCTACAGAACCTGGGAAACATCAACTACCAGTGCACGAGCCCCGGGGGAATGTCAAAGCACATCTGCTCCATTTGTGGCGACCGCTCCTCAGGTAATGTTAGAGGGTGAGGAAGGAGGAGGAGGTGTAGGAACAAAAATTTACAGTCCCATTAGCCTCAAAAATTACTACCCGGATGATTGAAGATAAAAAAAAAGGGGTTGATTCAAAGTCACTTGTAAGGCATTTTGTAAGGTAGTGCATATGCTGATTCCCTCTGTGCTTCTTTGAACTGTTAAATTCTGAATGTTTTTAATGAACAGCTGTCACATGTTAGGAGAGAAAAGGCAAGTAAAGCAGTTTAAATTACATTCAGGAATAATTTTCAAATACACTGCATCTGTAAGAGAGGCTTTGTATTCAAACATCATCAGGAACCACAACAATGTAAACAATTCCTGTGCCTTGTTACTGTTGTTAAGAAGGTAACTAGCTCCCCAACGTGGCTTTGACTTCCTTTGTCTCAAAAAGTGAAAAGAGTTTGCATCTTTTAAGTGAAAATTAATGTAAAAGTTAGTAGCCTCTAATTCCTCCATTTCAAACACTGAAATCAGAATCTATTTGACTAGACTTTCTATTGTCTTATGTTATAGTTTCTCTCCTATTTTTGTCAGTGTATTTACAAAGGTTCAGGGTTAGAGGTTAGCATGCTTTTAACTGTGATATAAAGATGTAACAAATACAAGTATACAGTGTGCTTATCTTCCATGTTTATGTTTGATGCACTCAGAGATAGAGACACGTTGCTGGCTCAGAGCAGTGCTCATGCTGTGGACTCTGTTTCTGCAGGAAAGCACTACGGCGTGTACAGCTGCGAGGGATGCAAAGGCTTCTTCAAGAGAACAGTCCGGAAAGATCTTACCTACACATGCCGAGACAACAAGGAGTGCCTGATTGACAAGCGCCAGCGAAACCGCTGCCAATACTGTCGCTACCAAAAGTGCCTGGCCATGGGCATGAAGAGAGAAGGTGTGTGTGTGTGTATATGTGTGTGTGACAATAGACTTGAATTGTTTAGGATTAATTGCTTACACATCCACATCCTAGTGTGTTTATAAATGCAGCAGAAGACAAACACTGTTGGGGGGGCGTGGCCTTTTCGCTCTGTTGTGTGTAATGCAGAAAGTGAAGAGACATCAGCCAGAGTGACAGACTGACCACAGCTCAGTGCAGCATGAACAGACTCTAGAGCTTGTAGTCAGCATGAGCAGCTGCTGTCAGACTCTCCATGTCCTCACTGGAAGCACAGAGGGTCTGCTAAGCTCATTCATGGCCCTTTATAACAGCTGCTATGTGGTACCTGTGCTGAAGCAGAGCTCAGGGGATCAGAGGAACCAAGAGGCTTTGCCATGTGTGTGTGAGGGTGGGAGTGTGTGTGTGTACATGTTTTTGGGGGAGTTTCAGTTCCTTGCCATGCTTTTTATCATGTAAATTATGCATATCATGAATAGAAAGAATGTAGTCAGACGGTACTTCTACAACAATCAAAAGAACAAATCCAAATTATCTTGCCAAAATTTTTATATACAAAAAGGTTCTAAATTGACTCTAGTTCAGCTTTGTTCTCCAAAGGTTTAAGATGATTTAAAACAATAAATCTTGTGTTGCTGCAGTTTTTTTAAGTATTTGCACTTAATTTTAACATCAGCATTGATGTGTTTCATCATCTGAGATTAGCCATGTTCTTTAAAGCCACAAAATCATCATTTCATTGGAATGTTGTGGGATAAATATTGTTTAGTCCCGTAAGAATTTATTTTAAATTCAAGTCAAGATCCCAAATTTTCCTAAAAAACACATCATATGTGAGGCTTAACTCCATGGAAACATTTATAACACACAAATAGAACTTAAAATTTCTGTTTGTTATGGTGATAGGTTGTAATGGTTTCAGAGACATTTGACAGTTTTATGACTTCTATGTTCCACTGCTTTTAGTCTAACTCATGAGTCTCTTTTAATGTCATTTGGAGTTAATATGATGATATTATGGTTATGCTAAGTCATAGTGCAGGATCATAAGCATGGGTAATTTAATCCTAAATGTATCTGTTCTTGTGTGTGTGTGTGTGCAGCGGTGCAAGAAGAGAGGCAGCGTGGGAAGGAGCGAGGGGAGGGCGAGGTGGAATCTACCAGCAGCTTCAACGAGGACATGCCTGTGGACAAGATCCTGGATGCTGAGCTGGCCGTCGAGCCCAAAACAGAGACGTACAGTGACGGCAGCCCGAGCAACTCAGTAAGATTCACACACACTCTGAGCTTGATTTGGCCAAAGCCGTGAACTGTTGAATGACTGTTTTTATCATGTGGCTGAGGTGGCGCCTGATGGACGTTTGCTAAAAATGTGCTGTTTTGTTATGTTGGCATGATCTGAAGTGGTTACAAAATGTGCACCAAGCTAAATAAAGGAGCTCTGTGCTATCTGGTCCGGCCAAGTGAAATGAAAGTCAAAAAAAATACTGGATTCAAACGTTTTTGAATCCGTGCACTGCTGTCATAATCAGCTGAAAGTTGTTCTGAAGTCTGTTTTTACCAGTTTTTTATTGTAGAATTTGATTTAAGAATCTTGTAAACAGCCCAAAGACCTGAAACTAAGACTTTTTAGAAGTCAGTAAATTAAAAGTGAAGTAGACACAGAGTTACCAGTTTATTGGGTACAGCCTGTACAACCTTATGCAAGAACAGCTCTGCAATAAATCTCGCCAGCCAAAGCTCATAATGTGGAACTCTGGTGACATTTTGTCCAAAAGCTCAGTCATTTTTGAGGCTGTTCCAAAGTTGCGTTGCATTTTATTGCAAGCTGGTTCTAATCTTCTAACCTTTTTGTCCTTTTGTGCATGTTTACTTAGAGGAAGCATTGAAACTTTCACAAGTCTTCAGAGGAAATTGTTGGTTCACAAAGCACCCAAAAATAGCCACAGCTGCACCTGCTCACTAACTGCAACTTAGACAAGTTTAGAGGCAACTGAGGGAACAGAGCAGCGCATTTATTGACTTGTTTTGTTGTTTTTACGTTCCTTCCTCCATGTTCCTCTCCAGACCAACGACCCTGTCACCAACATCTGCCAAGCAGCAGATAAGCAGCTCTTCACCTTGGTGGAGTGGGCCAAAAGGATTCCACATTTCTCTGAGCTCCCCCTTGACGACCAGGTCATCCTTCTACGAGCAGGTAGAAACACACACACACACACACACACACACACACACACACACACACACTCATACCACATTCACATACATTTACTTACTACATTTAACCGGCCTGTTTACAACTCATTGTCCTCATGGCGGTGTAGTATTTCCTTCAGGGCAGTTATTCATCCCCAGGCAGGCAGTCTATTTAAAGTCATTTACATTTGCTCAACACATTTTTCACCATCTAGTTTAATGGAGCAGTGAAACCAAATATATCTGGACTATTTGCCAAGTCCCAACAGTGCGGTTTGCAGCAGTGCTGACCTCTGCTGGTGAGAGTTTTCACACACAGGCCAGAATGAGGAAGTGAAGAAAGCCACACATCAGATCTAAAAAAGCATCTTTACAGATTTAAGCAAAACAGAGGAAGATGGAAAATTAAAGAAATTATGTCATTCTTCATTTACACAAACTTTAGAGGAACTATAGGATGGAAATAAATGGATAAGGAGGTCACAGTTGTTTGTTTTTTCTATCCAGGCTGGAACGAGCTCCTTATCGCATCATTTTCACATCGATCTGTCACGGTAAAAGACGGTATCCTGTTGGCGACAGGCCTCCACGTCCACAGAAGCAGCGCCCACAGTGCTGGAGTGGGCTCCATCTTCGATAGGTAGGTGGCATTCAAAGATAAGATAGGATAAAATATTGTATTTTCTGATTTAAACTGTTAAAACAATCAGCTAACAGCTCCTGTTGTTGGTTACAGAACAGTTTTAGAGAAAAAGTAATAAACACAGAGAAATATTATGTGAGAAGGTTATACAATCAAGAAAACATATAAATATGAAATAATGTAAAACTGCTATATCATTTGCTTTGAGAACAACAGCAAACCCATTGAGTTTGTTTAAGAGGATGGAAAAACAAGAATTACATGGGTCTGCGATCATCAGCATTATCTAATCACTGCAGATAAAATCTGGACAGGCCGCTGTGATGCTTTTATATAAACAATATAATGGTGCCACTTGAGCCAACCCCTCAAAACATCTGCAAGAAATGGGGGCAATGTATATGTTTTGGGATTTTGGTTCATAAATTATCATTGTTTAAACTCTGCTGCTGTTGTTCACTTGATCTCCCGCAGAGTCCTGACAGAGTTGGTGTCCAAAATGAAAGACATGCAGATGGACAAAACGGAGCTGGGCTGCCTGCGAGCCATCGTCCTGTTCAACCCAGGTCTGTTCAGCCTCCATTGTTAATGCTAATAATAATGTTTTACCATTATAACATTTGGCCTGACAGTGATTTTGTGTTTGTTTCAGATGCAAAAGGTCTTTCAAACCCACCAGAAGTTGAGGGTCTAAGGGAAAAAGTTTACGCCTCATTGGAGTCGTACACGAAACAGAAATACCCAGACCAGCCTGGCAGGTAGGAAATGCACAATATTACAGCATCAGTCTATTAAATACCATTGTTTGCACTTCATTGAGCTTCTACAATAAAGAGTTAGCTTTACTTAGATGCATTGCTCTTATTTAACATAAACACTGAGACATGAATGACATTTTAAAGGTGCAGGCATGTGGTGTTACTGCTCATTGAAAATGACTGCAATTAACATCTTTGATATATCTTTAACTACTGCATTGTATTTTATTATATTTCAGTGCTTGTTGAAAGAATGCGTTGATGACACTGAGCACTATTTTGTTATAACATGTCCCAGGGCTATGGATGAAAATTAGCTAATGAACTTACTTTAAACATTTCATTTTTTGGGTAAATTTAGGTGTTAACTAAAACCATTGATTAGTGTGTAGCTAGTAAAAAAAAGGGGGGGGTAAGGAAATGCATGAAATACAATAACAATGCTTTTCATTTAAGCTTTTTGCATGGTTTTATAAATTGATAAAATGATTTACAATTGTAAAATAGATGTCATGCAATTGAAAAATAGTTTTATAAAATGAAAATATAAAAATAAAAAACTGTAAGAAGAGAGCATGACCATGCTAACTTAATTGGTAACTGACAGTAAGTTAAATCAAGTGTTTTGGTAAAAAAAATCTTAGTGTCTGGGTAAATCTAAAATAGATAATAGATTTTAAGTAGTACACATGAAACATAAACAAACATGAATGATTTTCCACATAATAAAAAAGAAGCTGATGGCACTTTTTTCTTCTTTTTGTTGTTTCTGGCAGGTTTGCCAAGCTGCTGCTCCGCCTGCCGGCCCTGCGCTCCATCGGCCTCAAGTGTCTGGAGCATCTGTTCTTCTTCAAGCTGATCGGGGACACGCCTATCGACACCTTCCTGATGGAGATGCTGGAGGCTCCGCATCAGATCACATGACACCAGTCCAACCCTTCCCCCTGTATATACTCCCACATTGTCAGCGATATGAAGATGGAATAAAGAAAAAGACTTGATTCAAATTGTAAAACAGCATATTTTGTACCTAGAAAAAACATTGTAATTAAAAAATTGAATAAAAAGTATTTTGAGGTTGCGGGGAGGGTGGAGTCCTGAGGCGGAGGATCTAGTACACTGTCAAAAATGAATTCTAATAGAATTGTTAACAGATTACTTTTGTAAATAGATAATTTCAGGTGTTCGTTTTAAAAGCAACCCAATGCAATTTGAAAGAGAATCATATTTTATTCAAAAAGGAATTGTATAAAAAAACAGAAACCATCCTTGCATTTCTTAAAACACTTTTGAGAATTCTTACAGAATAAAGTTATTTAAAAATTTATCTGAAAAGTTAAGCTTGTGTTCTTTTATTTTAACTCATGGTATACCAGATTTCAACACTGAGTAAAAATTATGATCTGAGCTTTGACGTCATTTAACCTCAGCAACTTTTACCATTTTGATGCCTTTAAATTTGACATTAGTTTTTCACCTTTGATTCTTGATGAACTGAAACTGCATTTTATTTTCATGACTTTAACGTGAGTTTCTTTAATAATATACATATATATGTACCAACATTTTATTCTCATATCAGATTTAATATTGCATTATTTTACAGATAAAATCAGTCGAGAAATGTTTCTTTTCTTGAGTAAAAATTGAAGCTTATGACTTTCCCTGGATTAAAAAAACAGTCCATTCATTCTACTGTATTTCACGCCTTTGGCCACCAGATGGCGTCTGAAGAGCAGAGACGCCGCAACACGTGCCGCATGTTTGATATCCATCTGTCTGCTGGAGATTCCTGTATCCTCCTTCTTGTAGTTCCAGTAATGCCTAATATTTTCATCACAAAGATCTTTGAAGGTGCTTGATGAATGAATGATGCTGCAGATTTCACATAGGAAAGTAAATTTAATTAGAACAGAAAAATAAGGAGTACAGTTGAGTCTAGCTTATATATTGTTTTAGATTTATAAAAATATTATGATGTGTTGCAACAAATAGGCTCCAGGTCCAGTGCATCCATCTGCTAATAATGACTAAATATTGTGAGGATGTGCCAAAGAAATGCATCTTATAAGCACTGACAAAATATGTGGTAGTAACATCTGTTCATGTTAAATGAAAAAAAAACATATTGACCAGAACCAAGTACCAAAACCAAGTATTAACTGTATTTTTCCCAATTATCAGTTCAGCATATCTGAGCTCTAGAGACAGAAAAGAGAGAGAGATGACAAGGAACGATCTATCTATCTATCTATCTATCTATCTATCTATCTATCTATCTATCTATCTATCTATCTATCTATCTATCTA
>JAPZDY010000021.1:18001183-18026254 GCA_029783645.1 Ctenochaetus hawaiiensis | reverse complement strand
TCTATCTATCTATCTATCTATCTATCTATCTATCTATCTATCTATCTATCTATCTATCTATCTATCTATCTATTTTAAAATGAAGTATGACCTTTGACCCACACATTACTTCCTACAAACTTAATTAAGTATTGCTTTCCAACGGGAAAGAAAATATCTTTAATGATGTGCGTCTTTGGTAACTTTGATCCATCCAGCATGGGAGAGAGAGACACCCAAACAGACAGACAGACAGACAGACAGACAGAGAGACAGCGAGAGGGAGAGAGAGTGACGAGAGGGAGGGGGGAGAGAGAGGTAACCGGCACCTGCACATGGAGGAAGACTCTCTCTCTCTCTCTCTCTCTCTCTCTCTCTCTCTCTCTCCTTCCCGTTCACTCCTAATAGGATAATTGATAGATAGTCTAAATAGTCAATAACGGTGGACTCGGAAAGGTCGTCGGAAGCTCAGAGGAGAAACTTTGCTGCTCTCTGCTCCGAGCAGCAAGTTGCAGCAGGACTTTGAGCTCCGGAGATGCTGTGAGGAGAGCTGCGAGTTGAAAAACTAAAAGTACTTTCATATTGTCCGGAAGTTCGCATTTTCCTCACAGGTATGAATTTATTCTTTTTGAAGAACCGTCTATGAAACGTTATTTTACGATATTAATCCTCATTTCATTAACTTTGGTCTAAATGTGTTTGACAGCGTTTCCTCAGATGAGTGCTATGGTGGATCGACCGGCACTATGTTCAGGTGGGTAAAACTTGATGAAATTGTATCGTTAATTGCCTTTTGATTAATTAGATGAAGAGTTAATAAAATAAACTAGAGGTAATTATTCTGCAGTCTGCAGATGCAGCGCTTTTAATCACAGAGTAATTAAAGGAACTTTACATTCGACCACAACAATTTAAAAACTTTAAGTCTCAACATATGATATGCAGCCTTTTTTTTTAACAAAAAAAAATGCCTTTCTATCTTTCACAAGTCGCATTTTAACGGTCCCTTAAATCATTCAACAAAAATTAGTCCAATATTTCAGCGGCGTCCTGCTGATTGGAAAAGTGTGCTAATTAAAGGATTTCGCCATCTTTGCAGATATGGATCAGAGGGCAGTGTGTGCCGGATGCCACCGGCTGATCAGAGACAGATTTCTGCTCAGAGTCACTGACGGCCTCTGGCATGAGGAGTGCGTGCGGTGCGCCGCGTGCGGGGACGCGCTCAAGAACTCCTGCTTTCTGCGGAACCGCAAACTTTACTGCAAGCGGGACTACACTGCGTGAGTGCTGACATTAAATTCTTGATTGTTGTTTGGGTTTTGCTGATTTTACAGCTGAAATCACAAAACACAAAGCACAAGCTGCAAATATAAACTTTTCAACTTTAGAGAGAAGCTTCATTCAAAAGAGGTTTCCAGGTTCAACGCATCTGATTTTATATTGTGGCATCTTTTTTTTCTCGGAGATTTTGCATTGAGAAATAAAATTTGATTTAAGTTTTAAAAAAGTAAAGAATTGTTTTTTCTGGGCTTCCAAAGTTCCTAAGTCAGGTGGCGGTGGTAGTGTGTCTCGCAGATGTAAAGCCATCACACCAAGGCATTATGTAGACATTACAATTAATCAGTTACAGTTTCTTATTTAAGCACAAAGTAGTTTTGGATCAAACCCTGTTATCACACAGTTTTAACTTTGGTCAAAGTTATTAAATATTTATTATAAAATTTGCACAAATGTTGCAGACATACACCCATCATTGTATTTTATGTCACAGGTAAAATTGAAAGCTGGTAGTATGATCTAAATTTTATTATAAGCTGTTAATTGTATTCTGTCTTATCTGTTTTATTCCATGCTTTTTTTTTGCCCCAGGTCCAAAAGTTATTGTGTGTTATTAAGCCAACTTTCACAACAGAACCCTTGTCCAGATTTGACCTTGACTAAGAATGTGTGTGTGTGTGTGTGTGTGTGAGAGAGAGAGAGAGAGAGAGAGAGTAAGTGAGTGTGTGTGATTGAATGTTTGTATGTGTGAGTGAAAGAGAGCAAAAGAGAGAGAGGCAGATTTGTGATTTCTTTTTAAGGTAACTTTTACGGTTAGTTTAATTTGGTTTTGCACTTTGTACATATGCGTAAATTCCATAGTTCATGACAAAAGCATTGTGTTATGTTTGCATCTGATATGTGTGTGTGTGTGTGAGTGTGTGTGTAGTTGTGTACATGTGTACATAGTGTAAGTTGACTTCCAGGGAACTTGGCACAGTGCAGTAAGAGAACAAGGTGACTGTAGGAGGAAGGGATGGCAAGGGAACTGGAATGTGAGAACACTATTGCATAGTGTACGAGCATACACACACATGCACACGCAGAAAACAACACAGTCACACCTTCACACACACACATACAGCACACAATCAGGGGTAGAGCTCAACTGACACATTGTCAAAATGTGTTAAAATTTCGAGGCCCATTGGCGTGGCAACTGCAAGCTGGGGACAACATATGGTCTTGACGATGAGGCGGTCCCCCCCTCCCTCCAAAACTCCCACCATCATCACCCATCAGCCGACTCCCTCCTACCCGCCCGCTGCCGCCGCCTCATCCCCTCATTCCTTCTCCAAAACATAATCTCACCTAAACAAGAGCCAAGACAAAAAACTGTGCACCCTAACAGGCAGCAGCTCACATTATTTCTGAACAATTTAGTGACGGCCGTTTTGCCAGAAACTAGAAGATGATGCTCACTGTCATCATGTTCAGTGGTGGCTAAAATACTCTGCAGAGGTTCTGGAGGCCCGTGTGACTTTGTGAGCAGAGTTTTTGATGGCAGATCATTTTAAAAATTACTATGTTTTTTTTATGGCCAGGCACTAATGTAAGCATTTTCATTTGGCTTTCAATGTATTCAGATTCTTGTAAAAACCAATTCCAAGTGCTAAGCATGATCAGTGGAGATCATAGCACTTGGCTGAAGCACAGAGAAAGGAGCAGGACTGAGAGGTAATTAGTAGAGAAGAGCCATATGTCAGAAGGTCTGGTGCATCCCTGCAAAAGAGACGGTGAGGCTGGTGTGAACTTATTTTGGGGGACAGTGCACTCCATGAGCCCTGGCGTTATGTGCCGTGGCATCTGGAAAGCTCTGCTCACAGCAGCCCCTGTGTCGAGCGATGGGACAACGCCCAGCCGACCGTGAGATATCTGACCTGACCAATTAGCAGGAGGCCTGGTGCCAGAGCTCTGCCTCTGAGGTCTCCACGTCTCCGCCTCCCTGCTCGTCCTGTCTGCGGTTATGGCACCTTGTGACACATGAGCACCGCTTTAGGTAAAGATGAGGGGTTTTTAAAATCTGCGCCAGTGTTACTCTCACAGAGCAAACTGTGTTCTTCTCCCTCCTTTCTTTTTATCCAGGACTAGTGTGAAGCCAGCTTGTAAGTGACGATTATTTCATACTGTGACAACATTTGTCTCTTACCACACGCTGTATCTCCCATTTGAATCTCCCCTTGTTTTCCCTTTTGCTCGCGTGTGAAATCAGTGCCAACCAGACCAAGCCTGTTCATTGTAGACAATAGAGTTTAAATTTGAATTTGAATTTTCTGAAATAAGGAATTATGTTTTTGTAATTTCTCTTCATTTCAAATTCATTACTGCTTGCTTTTATTAATATTTTATACACACAGAAAAATGTAAAGATTTATGTTAGAACAACACACAAAAATAAAGCAATTTCAGTAAACCACAATGGTAAAACACTTTCAGTGAACCTTTAAGTGAACTACCAAAAAGCTAAAACAAAAAATTAATTTTTAAAAATTAATCAGTTAAAACATGTGTAATGCACTTTGAGTCACCCTGTGAATTAGTTTTGAACTTTTTTATTTTTTAAACCATTAATAGTTTGCAAGTTCTCTGTTGTACTTATATAGAAAACAAAGAATTCCTTAGCATCAGTGATTAAACCAAAAACTGTATCTCCCAAACTTAAAGACATTTTAACAGCCACCACAGATAATGTCATCTGTATAAATGTTTTTTTTTAATTCTTAAGGCTTTTTGACAATAGTTTGAATGCATATTTAATGATTACTGCTTCAGTTTTATTTTTATGACCCATTGAGTGCAGAACAAGATTGAGATGAATAACAAAAAAATGTGAATTAGATTATCAATAATTGAGTCAATAATGCAATAATTAAAAAAAAATCTTTAAACAACTGGCAGTAGTTAGGACATTGTCATAAAGTCCAGAAATAATGCTTGGTGATTTTTTGAATCTAGTAACTCATTAATGACCATTTGATATAGATGGTGAGATGGATTTATTTTGTATTAGCTGTTCCCAGTAAAATATTCATCCATCTTAATATTTATTGCATGATTCCATATATTAAAAATGGCACTTAGATTCAGTAATTACACAATAATAACAACATTAATAATGAAAATCTTTACTTTCTCTCATGGCAGTTTCATAATGTGGTGAATAAATATTTAATGTGTTTCCTTAATTTTAGATTCCTCTATTTTGCCATGTTTCATTTTAATTTAATTTTTTTTAACTCAGTGTTAAATGCTCTTTAAATTTTAGTTTGTATTGTTATTTTGTTCATCTGCTGTTTTGTTTTCTGTAAAACACTGCATAACCTTGAACGGTAATAGCTATACATATTAACTTTATTGTATTAACTGATACTCTATATGATGATATTAATCTTAAAAAAAAACATAATTCAGGACAAAAAGACTCACAGACTGTCCAAAATATCTATACTTTCTTGTATTCTTAGTGTGACTGAACCGTCTTTGTATATTTTTTTTTATTTTTACTGACCCGAAGCATTCAGACAGGACACACAATACATACAAAACTCTGTGCTGTAATTTAATGAAGCAGTATGCAAATTCCTGTCTGACAGTGTGATGTTCAGGTTGGTTGGACTGTCAGTGGATTTAGATTGGCTGAACGGGTCAGTGGACAGGTGGGCTGGACATCAGATTGGTCGTCAGATCAGTGCTGTGAGTGGTGGTGCACTTGACCCGCAGATCTGTATCTGATACAGGTTTTCTGTTAACGTGTGTGCGTGTGTGTGTGTGTGTGTGTTAAAGGCTCCAGGTTAACCTGATCCAGAAACAGGATCTCTCTCTCTCTCTCTCTCTGCATGTCCACTAGACCAGCAGTCTGTTTGCCTGACCGCCAAAGGTCAGCGCTGAAGTCAGGGCAAGAACAATGAGGGAAGAGGGCTTTGCTCGTGGGTAAATGTGTGTGTAGGTGTGTGTTTTTACATATCAGCTAAACACTCATCTTACTAAACAATGCATCTAGCTGAAGAGTGCCTGACCCTGGTTGTGTCAGTGTGGAGGAGCTGAGGATTTTGCTGACTTATTACTCTGCAGTGATCTTGTCACTAATTGCCACGTCTAAATCCAGCGTGACTGAGTGTTCCCGTTCTCCTCGCAAGGCCTGCGGGCCAATCATGTCAACGGAAACTCTGAAATATTAAACACCTTGAGCCGCTCCATAAGTATCGGAGATACTCTTACCTTTGCATTAACAACGCTTAAGAATACTTGGTGTAATAAGACAAAGTGGACAAGGCGTATAATGGAAAAGCAATTCTCGAAACATGAGTGATCTCACAACGTTAATGCCCATAGTTTCTTCTTACCTGACATCCAGCATTAACATCACACTGAGATATTAAATCAAGCACTTTGCTGCGGCATATCAGAAACATTCCGGGTATTTCCTCTGCAGTGTGGAGATGTTTCGTTTGAAAATGTTTTGGTTGATGCTTCATCTTGTGTTGCCACAGGAATGCACATACCACAGATGGTATGTTGACCATATTAAAGCGCATACCACTGAGGCCGTGAGGCAGACGACTCGGACGGGTCAAACAGCCCGACTGACCCTCCCGAGCCGCTGAGAATAAGCTTTACCGTTTCCCCAGCGACCCCACAGCAACAGTGAGAGGTCCCAGCAATGTTTGGCTTCAGGACGTCGCAGCTGAAGACCTTTTGACAGGGATGTCTCAACCTATGTGTTTGCTTTATGTTTAGTCTGCGGTTTTGTTTGCTTGTAGATATTATGCTTCATTTTTAAATTTTAAAGGAAGTCAGATGCAATTTCGGTTTTGTTTAAAAGTTATTGCAAAATCTTTATTTTAGGTGTATTTAATTGAAACCACGTATTCATAACATCTGTGCTCATCACCACTTTTATGCCCAAAGTGATTTTTCCAACCTCCAAAAAAGGTCGAAAAAATATTTTTCCTTTAATTGCATGTAATGTATCTGTCTGGATGGTTCAAATTTTTTGAGGGAACATATTGTGCGGCATATTTTCACAGAATATCATAATCCTAACTGTCTGAGAAAAAAATAATAAATATTTATTTTATTGATTAAAATTACTGTAAAAATAAAGTTTGGCACCTAATGAAACACACACAGTTCGGCTGTGGTTCGTCATGTCTGCTGTAAACCACATAGGTTTAGGCAGAAGCACTACATTCCTTGTTTTTCATGAGTAGTTCCATCGACTACTAAACTCTACACCATTCAAGCAACATTTTTTAATCTTAAACAATATCTAATTCTCCAGTTGTTTTTTTTTTAATAGCTCCAAAGTAGCAAAAACAAAACTCTGAGATTGAATCAGTGTGATATATAGGTTCTTCTTCTTGGCCATACAAAAGATTTTTATGATAAAACAAAAAGGTGGAAAAAAGCTGTCACTTTCTCATGCCTCTGGGCTGACTGGTCTGGTGACCCAGTCAGGTCTGGAGACAAACACCAGCTCCAGAATGATGACGCATCATCCTGCGTGACAGACCCAAAATGCCGCAGTGTCAGCCAGCGGACAATGGTCCTGCTGCTTGGGGGCTGGCTCTGTCTTTGTCCCGCTCTGGTTAAGCAGACTTAGGGATAATTCCGCGGATAATTCATGGGACCGGCGGCTCAGCCTCTCCCACCGGGAGATCTGATTCCCCCCCTCTGCCTGGAGCCATGGCCTGCCGGGAGCTTTTCTCCTTCCTCCCCAGGAGCACAGCCTCGGACACGGCAGCCGGAGCCACGGCAACAGTCTATGAGGCTAAGCCCACCAGTCCTGGTTGCCAGGCGCTAAGATGCACACCCGCCACGCTAGGGGTATGTGTCTGAGTGGCCGGGGCAAGAGGAGGAGGAGGAGAGGGGAGAAGTCAGGTTGGCAGTTGCTTTGAGTGACAGCTCGACTCAGCAACATTCCCCGAGTCAACCAAGCATTTTTTTTTCTCATGGAGTCCCTTCTTACTGAGGTGTGAGGAGTTCTCAAGTGTCTTAGCTTATACTCAAGCCCTGTCCGGCCAGACAAAAGCATTATTCTCTTGTATTTACTGAGCTCTCACCGTTCCTTCTCTATTTCCTCCTTTGTTACACCCCTCAACCCCCTCACCCCGCTCTCCAGTCTGTTTGCAGTGCGTTGTGGGGGCTGCGCCGAGGCCATCTCTCCCGCAGAGCTGGTGATGCGTGCAGGGGCCGCTGTGTTCCACCTGCGCTGCTTCACCTGCAGCGTTTGTTCCTGCCGCCTGCAGACTGGAGACCGCTGCGTCCTCAGGGAGGGACGGCTACTGTGTGCCAGAGAAGACTACCACCAGTGTCTGGCCAGCCCGACCTCCTCCGACACAGGTACGAGCTGTGCACACTGTGTGCGGTTGTGCTCTCCTTTTTGTACACACTGTGTAGAAACTGACCCAATACCAGTGAAATACTGGGTCACTCTTTCCTTGTAAAAATGGGTATAAAACCTCCTCAGACAAAAGATTGTTTTGACCCAGTTTTAGTATTATTTTTTAACTATTGGTTTTTACCCAGACATGAATAAGTTACGGTTCCAAACTGTTATAATCTGCTCTCCCTCTAAACTTGCATGTCACTGTTTGTTACTGATAGTTTAAAATTTTTGTATCTATTATTTCAAATGTCAAATGCATGCCACTTTGTACAATTGTTTATATTGAGTCAGAAAAATTACATTTTGGGTTGGGTAAATAACTTAACAATTATATAGAGAAGTAACTCTCACAGAGGGTCAAATACAAGGTTCCTGCAACATTGTACACAATGTGGTGAGGCGTCAGATATTGACACAGCTGCTTTATTTTCCTCATTATTACTCCGTATTAAATTCAAGTCGTTAAAGGGCATTCAATCACTCTAAAGTATTAAAAAACTCTGGTAAATTAAGGCAACCTGCTTTAGTTCAGTTTAGTTTTGGGGCTGTCTGAGTAAAGAGTATCAATTGCAAAAATAAACTTTACAAAACTCAAAATAACTAATTGCAAAAGATGCATAAAACCTCTCAGATTTATGGCATGAACCACCCTTTTTTATGCCTCTCATCATTTGTCTTGGTCTTTAGAAGTCTTGTGGATGGATAAAAATTCTACCTTCAATTATGTCTGATTTTTAGGTAAAAGTGATGATGAAGAAGAAGAGGAAGAGGAGGAGGAGGAAGAAACTGGGAGAGTTACAAGCAGACGAGTCAGAACAGAAGATCTAGAGAGCAAACGTCCTAAAAGACCACGCACCATCCTCACCACTCAACAGAGACGAACCTTTAAAGCTTCCTTTGAGGTGTCCTCCAAGCCTTGCCGGAAGGTAAGGAGTGTTTATTCTGTTTCCCCTGTTGTCTGGAGCTGGTGAAGACCAATGAATGAAAACAGAGAGCTGTACTCTGCAGCCCTCTGTAAAGCTTGACATAGACTTCGTAGCGCAAAGTATGTTTGCAGTGAGAGCAAAAAATAATACTAATTATAACTGCTTTTCTGTTAACATCCTTACTGCAGTTCCTCCTAAAAAATGAGATAAAACAAAAGATAGTCCAAGAGATTATCAAGCAACAATAAAAAAAAAAAATGTATATATGAAGTGCAGTTTCTAAATGTTAACAAAATTAAGGTTATTTTTATGGTTTCTATATAAGATACTCTAAAAGAAGATACTGTTCTTCTTCAAAATGTGGACAGAAAATCATAAAATCCTAAGTTATTTTGCTTTATAGAAAGAAAGGAATAACTCGTCAGTATAAAAAAGGGAGAAGTTAGCCCATAAGTGCAGCAGAATCTTAGCTATCTGTTTTATATAGTAGTGCTGTAATGCTAAAGGCAAATGAGTAGAAATATTTAAGTCATGATATCAATTAAAACTAAACTTAAAAAATGTAAAAGTTTCTACATTTTAAAGTCATCTGTCATTTCCTTAAAACATAAATATTTCATCCTTTCTTATTTGTTTGAGGAGATTCTGTGATGCCGCTTATTTAACCTTCAAGTGACCTTTTCTTTGTTTCTGTTTGTCTATTTTTCACCCTCCCTTTCTTACTTTGTCCTTCCCCTTGAATCTTGATCCAAGGTAAGGGAGACCTTGGCAGCAGAGACTGGTCTGAGCGTCCGGGTTGTGCAGGTCTGGTTCCAGAACCAAAGAGCCAAAGTAATACAAAGTACACACACACAACACTCTCTCACACACACAGTTATATGCACTACTAATAAAAGGACTCTTTCTACACCGTGTTTGTATGCCAGAGTGGAAATCAGCCTGGTTATCTCTTCATACAGGAAACTGATGACATCTCACTGCCAGATCACTGTAGATTAAACCCCATATTTCCTCAAGAAGTGGGCTCGTGTGTGGCTTCCCTCCTCCACTGAAAGATGTCCTTTGCCTCACTGTTGATACTTTGCAATTGAGTGAACACACTCGTATGCCTGGGTGGCAGAGGGACTGTGGAGTGAGGAAAATGTTTTACACTGTTTGTGAGATTTTTGTCTGCTGGTGCATGTTTTCAGATGAAGAAACTGGCCAGAAGACAGCAGCAGCAACAGCAGGAGCAGCAGCAGCAGACTCAGGAGCAGCATGAGCACCCATCACATCACACAGGTATCACAGCGTAGGGAAATGTTTTAATAAATGCTTTATTGCTCCCTAATGACACAATAGGATATGTTGGATATGCCTTTTCCTTCTATATGATAAGAAATTGATTTTTAAAAAATAATGCAATATGATCCAAGATATTCAACATCATTTAATAGAAGTAATAGTAGTTCCAAAAAAATGCAGAAATTTAAGTGATTAAAAGGCGAGGACAGGCTGTAGTTTGAATACCAGTCAGAACTGTATCACATTAAAAATTATTTAATAAAGTTTTGAGATACATGCAATTTTTAAAGGAGGTAAAGTCAGTAAGCAGACATTCAAATTGACAAAGTTGTTGCAGCACCATGAAGGAATAGAGGCTCAGTAGAAGTTATGGCTGTAACAGCTGCAATCACTGTCCATTGTGGGTCTTCTGTGTCCAACAGCGCCCTCCCATGGCGGTTTGACCTCTGAGATGGAGCGTCTGGGGTCGTCCTATGCCCACATTCAGCAGCAGCAGCAGCAGCAGCAGCAGCAGATGGGACTCACCACACTGGAGCAGCAGGACTATGACATGGACCCCTTCAGACAGGGCCTGACCCCTCCTCAGATGCCAGGGGATCACATGCATCCCTACGGTAACGACCGCAGTGCTGACCAGGCGTGATGCAAAGTTACATGCTTAAGGAATTTCTGTGTAGAGCTTCTGTGATTAAAGTAATTAGCAAAAATAAGACAAACATTTAAAAATGATGTATGATTAATTATTTTTGGTAGTACTCAAAAGCTTTTTGTTATGAGTTTGTTTTTTAAAAAAGTATCTTGATTGTTTTTCAAAATTCGGAGCCCAGTTGGCTTTAGCATTAAAGCAAGGCTTACCTGAGGTTCTGATCTGTGTGCTTTTGCTGTAGAATTACTTGGATTTCCTTTTTTAGTATGTGACCAAATGAAAGGTCTAAATGCTAAAACATCACATCAAAAATATAATGTTATAACAATGTTATAAATAGCTGTGCTTAAAATGTGGAAAAGTGTTCATCAAGCAGACATCCTTAAAGTGTACTTGCATGGTAACAGTCTCCACCATTGTTTGAGCAAATGAATTAAGAAGTCTTTCACAATTCCTCCAGATTATATTATATTTTTACTGAAAAAGAAAATTTCCTTAATTTAGTATTGCACTACCTTCAAAATGATCCAAAGATGATCAAACTTGGTAAAGCACAGGCTGAGATGTTGGTCTTTGGTAAGGCTCATGATCTGTTAAACACACTGAATCCTACATTCCCCATATTACAGCTTAATAGTCCTTTATAAGTGTCTTTTTAAAAAACTTGAGTAATAAATAAAGTCCTAAATAAGGCTTCTCTATAATTATTTTTTCAATATTTAAACTCTTCATCCTTCCACAGATGCTATAATGCTGTTTTCACAGGCTGACTTAGGAGTAAAATTCATATAGTTCATCTTTAAATCAACCAGTAATCACATGATTTGTTTTTTTTTTCAGGTTTCAAGAGTCTGTATGGTGATATGGACAGAGACTCCCTTTGTCACGTGGCTGACACTGACTGCCTGTCCCTGGGCGACTCCTCTCTGCTCACCCCCATTGACCGCCTCTACTCCATGCAGGACTCTTACTTCACCTCCTGAGGGTGGAGATCGGACTCCTTCACTCTGCATCGCTCTCTGGTCTCATCATTTATCTGTACGGTGCACAGGGGTGGTTGAAGAAGCAAAATAACCGCCAAGGGGATGTGGGTACACTGTGACATCATGCAATACATCATGTGCACCTCCATATTAACACAATTACACTACTGCCTCTTATACATTACAATCCCACTGTACAACACAGACTCCTGTGTATGCACGATACTGTCAGACCTCTCCCACTATGTTTGAATGTTAGATTATGAGATTATATCTGCATCTTACTAATGTAAATAGCTGTTTGGGCGTGTATTTGTATTTATTCTCACAATATGTGTGTTCTGTTTATCTTGAATGAATCAACAATGATCAATAAATGATACAGTGAATATTCACTATGACGTGTGAGGCACAGTGAGAATAAAGCACAGGCTGGTTTATGATGGAGATGGGGGCAATTATGCTGAGGGTTAGACCCAGGTCAGTCCATCTTCGGTGCTTATCGGTCCAATCTAGGTGACAGGTCAGCGAGGCATCTTCCCCTGGCTGTTGGGTGGATCATCAGATTGTAAACTGCTGGGCTATGACAGCTGTATGGGTCAGTGGCAGGTAAGCATCACATCCACGCCGCCATCATCAACGCTCACATTGTGCTCCTCGCGGTCAAAGGCCCTCGCTGCATTTTTCTGCCTTTTCCTTCCTCCAGTCATAGAGAATGGGAGTCGGGGGGGACCACCCAGGCATTGTGCCCAGCTGGAATGTACCAAACCGGGAGAGGGAGGTCGAGAAACCCCAAAGAGGGGGCTCCAGACAACGGAGGGGCTGAAAGCTGTGCAGATGAGAATGCCCAGGGTGACACAGAGATATGAAGCCCCACTGTATGTGGTGCCTCCTTGCCCCAGCCATGAACCCTCTCCTGGACCCATCTCATATTTCCCACTATGAAATCAGACCTTGCAAAGCAGAGAGCGCAAGTCAATGGTCAGGAACAATCTAACTGTCTGTCACCGTGGTATGCTACTGCCAACCAGAGCAAAAGAAGTGTGCAGCAGAGTATATTGAGTGAGTGTTTCTTTGAGTCTGCCTTTGTATCTGTGTCTGTATCTGCTCTAAGTGTCTGCTGGCATGTGCATGTGAGCATGCTCATGTGTTGGGAGGAACAACACTCTTTGTTGTAGGGAACTAAAGTATCATAATGCATTTCCTTGTACCTTTAGAGGAGGATGAAGGGAGAAAGGCAGACTTAAATATCAGGGAAGGAAGCCAAGGTGGTCACCTGCGGGGCCATTTCCCTTCTCGTGTGCGAGTCTGTGCACAGTTGGCACGTATATATGGTTGCCAGCAGCAGTGGGTGGGACGAGAAAAATAATCAAACCGTGATCATACGGTCACAGCAGGTAGCAATAACCTCATTATTATTGTGACGGTAGCCAAACAGTTTCCTGTCAACAGTTTGGTTATTTATTGCACCCTTCATGCCAACCACAGGCCACAAACCCTCTGTCTTTTAACCGCTATAATTGGCTTCATGCTGTTGCAGCGCCAAGACAGATGCACACGCTTTGCTGAAGATACTCCACTGGCCATTTGCAGCACATGTTAAAAGTCTGGGGGTAGTTACTGGCACAGAAACACAGAGAGGATTCTGTACAGCAGATACAGACGTTTCAAATTTAAATCAGACAAACTGGTAAGTACAAGATGTAAATTATCTTTAACATAAAACTCTTTTATTTATGAGAATGGCAAGCTTAAAGGTTTTTTTACCACTTCCTCAATTGATCCCACAATTCCTATGTGAGAGGTCAAATGTGGGTAAACTGAGCTTCCGGGGAGGGCACCAGAAAGAAACCAAATGACACTGATCACTGATCATTTGCCTAATGTGCTGCATTGTGTAAGTTTCATTAAATAAAATTTAAAAAAGAAAAAGTGGATGATTTCACTGACTTTGTTTAGTCACATCTCTTGTCCTGGCAGACACACTCACACACACATAGACATGCAAACATAAAATAAAAAGAGGTGGATTGAAAAACTGTCGAAAGTTTATTCATGACTAATATATAAGCAAGGATACATAGAAAAGCTGCACACAAACTTCACTTTATGTGTATCATGTATTATTTGTGTATTCTGATTTGAGTTCCTTACTAACAAAATGTAAACAGGTTCATGCAAAATTTTAAAGGTTATTTACATCTTAAAGAGTATTCTCTGTGACAAAACAACTACCAAGCTTCAAATAAAGCTTCAAATAACAATAAAAAACATTAAGTTTTAGTATTTGAATACATTTTTGCAACAATAAAGTTTAAAAAAACAACAGCAGCAATTAAAATTCAAATGCTGGATTCTCCCTCTCTTCCCATAGTGGTGCTTCACGCATAATTGTATCACCTGCAAAGATTAGAAATAAGCATCAGTATGCTGTGAGTGTTCCAACATACTGTATGTGTGAAACTGCAATGCATCATCACAGTAGGCCTCACCTCTTTTCTTAAGTTTAGTAATAATCAAGAAAACCAGTCCGATCAGAGCAAGTGGAACAACAACAGAGGCTGCTCCCACACCTGTATACATCAGCAAGGCAGTGCCCAACGGCATGTCCTCCGCTGGAAAAAGATTCTTAGTTAGCATCTTCACATGTTAAATTAAGATGGTGAACATGGTAAGCATTATATCTGTTTCATACCAGCATGTTAGCATGTCAAAAAAAATCTATTTACCTGTGCAGGTAGGCAGGCTGTCACTCCAAAACCCAGTGGAGGAGCAAACCAGCACCTCTGTCCCATTCAGGGAGAATCCCTCTTCACAAGTGAAAAGACACTGGGAGCCGAAGCTGTAGGTCCCCAGAGGATGGGAGCAGCTCACAGACAGAGGTAAAGACAAGGTGCTAATGGCTTCACACTGTACCGCTGAGATGTATGAAGGAGATAAAAATCAGCTGTTTGAACACGACAACAGAAAGTTAAAACTAGTAAGCTTAATGTAATCCTGCTGGGCACTCACGCTGGCAGCTTGGTGGATCCTGACTCCAGTGACCTGAGCTGTTGCATGTCATAGTTGATGTTCCTCTCAGCCAGAAACCCTCATTACATTTAAAGTCACACTGGGAGCCATAGCTGAAAGGGGAGTGTGGATGGCTGCAGTTCATCCACCCATGTTGTGGAGCCTTGGCCAGTAGGGGGCAGGAGTGTGCTGCGGATAAAATTGAACAAAACCCTGATCAACAGCTTCAGAACAAAGAGCGACATTTCCCTTAAAGCCTAACTAACCATTTTGTTGATTACATGTCATGTAAGAGACAGTAGGCGTTGGTTTATTAATGGTTTATTAGGTTTATTGGTTGAAAACTTAATCTTTTAAACCACATTTTAAAAGCGTATCAAAATGAATACTGGACAAGACTAAATATAAGCCAAGTGCAGCTCTAAAATTTATTTAAAAAATAAAAATGTATTACCCAGACAGTTTGGTATTTCTGTGCTCCACATGCCCCGAGAGGTACACTCTGTGTCAGCCGTCCCATTCAGGACAAAACCCTCCTCACAGGCTGATCTGCATCGAGACCCAAAGCTGAACTTTTTATTTGGATCAGAGCAGGATAAAGAGCCATGAAGGGGAGAGTTCAGAGTGGAGCATCTTTTAGCTGGTGGGTTGACAGGTTAAAGGAGAGAGAATAAAAAATAAATAAAATACAGAGCTTTACATGATTAAGAATAAAGAGTCAAGTCTTTTAAACCACTTAATTCAGAGCTCTTCTATGGATTTTAATCTATCAGGATACAAAGAGACTTGCTTTACCCGAGCAATGTGAGGATTCTGAGCTCCATGTGCCCTGAGATGTGCACTCTGTGTTAGTGGTCCCATTTAGGACAAAACCCTCCTCACATGTTGTGTTGCACTGAGAACCAAAGCTGAACTCTCCATGAGGATCAGAGCAGGATAAAGATCCATGAGGAGGAGAGTTCAGAGTGGGACATCTCTGAGCTGAAGGTCACACAGGTAGAGGGAGAGGTTGAGATACTTTGGAGGTTTAGATGGTAACAGATAACAATCAAGATATATAAACCATGAAATTGGGATCTCATCTAAGGATTATGGTCCAAAGATGTTCACTTTACCTAAGCATCGTGGGAAGTTTGAGCTCCATGTGCCCTGAGAGGTGCACTCTGTGTTTGCTGTCCTGTTCAGGACAAAACCCTCCTCACATGTTATGTTGCACTGAGAACCAAAGCTGAACTCTTCATGAGGATCAGAGCAGGATAAAGATCCATAAGGAGGAGATTTCAGAGTGGGACATCTCTTCGCTGGAAGTCAAACAGGTAGAGGGAGTGACCAACAAGACAAGTTAGAGCTTTAGAAAATAAACTGGTATCAGACTACTATTTAAACAACCAAAATTACAAGCTCATATGTTAATTTTAATTAATAAATTTTGATTTAGACATCTCTATGTTTTTTTACCCCGGCAATGTGGGATTTCTGTGCTCCACATGCCCTGAGAGGTGCACTCTGTGCCAGCTGTCCCGTTCAGGACAAAACCTTTATCACATGTTACGTTGCATTGAGAACCAAAACTGAACTCTTCATGAGGATCAGAGCAGGATAAAGAGCCATGAGGAGGAGAGTTCAGAGTGGAGCATCTCTTAGCTGAAAAGAAAACACACAGAGGGATAACGGATTGATAATTAAGAACTTAATGTGGTAAAGTGATATTAGTAAGAAATTAGCACAACAGATTATACTACAGATATTAATTTTTACCCAAGCAACGTGGTATATCTGCACTCCACATTCCCAGGGAGTTGCACTCAGTGCTGGCATTCCCATTGAGCAGAAAGCCCTCATCACAGGTGATCACACACTGAGAACCAAAACTGAAGGAACCATGTGGGTCAGAACAGGACAGGGAGCCATGAGGAGGATTTATTGGATTACACCTCCTCACTGTAAAAGACAAAGCAGAGGCGAATTACACACACATTACACGTGCTCAATATTAAAATGGAGGGAAATTAGCAATCAGAACAGACTGTGCAGAATTCATTCTGATCACATGTCATATTTCAGCACTTAGCTGTCTGTTGTCATACCTTGGCAAACAGGAAGTGCTTGACTCCAGTTGCCCTTTGAAGAACATTTAGTCTCATTCGTCCCAATCAGATCAAAACCTTCTTCACATTGTATTGTGCATATTGAGCCATAGCTGTTTGGTCCGAGAGGGTCCTGACATTGCATGGAGGCATGGGTGGGGGCCTTTAAACTGTGGCACTGTACCACTGAAACAGAAGAAATACTCGCACTCATCAGAGCAGTGTTCAATTTTGTGTATTTTCAGGAAGCTTGTGTTGTTTGACCCACCTGTGCATGTAGGTGTAGGTTTGCTCCACTGTCCAGAGGCAAGGCAGGTGAGTGTGTCGTCCCCGGTGAGGTCGTAGCCTTCCTGGCAGGTGAAGTTGCACTGTGAGCCAAAGGAGAAAGGCTCCAGAGTGTCCACGCATGTCATGTTGCCCGTAACAGGAACCAAAATGGGGGAGCACTTTTTCACTGTGTTGGAATATAGATAACAGTTATACATGGTCCACTCAATGGAAATCAGTATTCTTACAAAATATTTCAGTTTGTTCAACAGTTTATGACTCCACTTTCATAAACATGGCATAGACGTGAGTCAGAGTATGAATAAGAATGACAACATAACTAACAGTGAAAGGAAACAGCACGGACCCACATCAAATGTTGTTTTTTCAAATGCAAGAATAAATGAGTGTGAAGGAGAGTGATAACAGTTGTGACCTCCAACTGTACCGCTGTACTGTCTGGACAGGATATGACTACTCATTGAGGCCAGATAAGTATTAGTAGAAGGTGGGAGTCAATCTCTTAACATAGGTCAAGTATTCAAAAAATGGAATAAATGAAAAATTTTCGAAGATACTCAGATAGAAATACTTGTTTGATCAGGTTGAGCTAATGACGCAGTTTAAACCATAATTGCATGCAGTTTTATTTTTTTAATGACAATCACTTTACCTGTGCATGCTGGGACATCGGCTGTCCACTGGCCAGTGTGGTCACATCGAATCTGCTCCTGTCCACTGGGCTCGAAGCCTTCATCGCACCTGGCCTCACAGGTGGAGTTGTAGCTGTAAGGTGCAATAGTGTGGCTGCAGTTCATGCTACCTCCATCGATGTTGGTGTGGTTCAGAGCTGGACACTGTACAACTGAGATAAGCAATGAAAAATATTTCTGTTGTTACTTTGCCATCTGAAATAGCAATCATCTGGACATTGTTGATATCCAGTGGTCTTACCTTGACACAGAGGAACAGGGTGGTTCCAATGTCCACTGGCTTGGCATAAAAGTTGAGGCACACCTACTAACTGAAAGCCAAGTTCACATTTAAAAAGGCAGGAAGAGTTGAAACGATTGGACCCATAGGGACTGAAACAGTAGTGAGAACCTTGTTCTGGATTCAGCAACGGTTTGCATGCGATTGCTGAAGAAAAAACAACACAGAAAGATATTTAGCCCCTTGACAGAAAAAGGTCATGGCTGGTTTAAATATATATTTCGATAATATTTGCTCACCCTCTTCACAGCGTGACCCCTGGAAACCTGGATGACAGCTGCAGGTGTAGTTCCCTATGGTCTCCACACAGTGTGCATGGGCGCTGCAGGAATCCTGTGAACAAGAATCTTCACACAAACAAAGAAAGATCTCACATGCTATAATAAATCCACAAAATTCAGTAAATGTTGAATAAAATGCAGAGTTAATTACCGGTGTAACAGATGGTTCCCTTCTTCTTGCGGCAGTTCTCATTGTTCCACTTGCCTGTATCTTCCTTCCTCTTAATGTAAATCTCCACACAGCTGTTACCTGGTATGTCATCCGGCTCTTTTGGCGCCCAGTTCTGAACATCTTCGGGCACCTTTACGTTGGTTGTATTCCTGATCCAGTCTTCACCTGCCTTGCCAATGCCTATCCAGTAATATAATTGGTGAAACGGAAGCAGATTGTTAAGAAAGTCAGACTCCTCCTGGTTCCGGATGGTCACAATGTCGGTGAAGTGCTGCTGACACCACTGAATGGCATCAAGCCATTTACGGTTTGGACTGATGCTGTAGTTGTAGGTCCATGCCTGTGCTCCTCCTCCACCGCTCAGGTCTAAGATCATGTATATGGAAGAAGAAACAAAACCAAAGTGGTGAAGCAGGTAAAGATAAGAGTTTGAAAGAGACTGGTAATGCAAACCTACCTTGAGCAAATACAAATAATGCAGCTACCAGAACCTTGCGGTAAAGGCTTTGTCCAGTAAAAGCTGATTCTTGAAACAACTGAAATAAGATGAAAATTTTTTAAGTGTTAATCTCCAGTATTTCCATATATGCATGGATGAATTAATGCACATCACTTGCACTGATATTTCACAGATCTTACCATTTGAGCTGTCTTCAGTCAAAATTCTTGTTGCTTTCACTCCTCTTTGCTTGCAAATAATAGCAAATCAATATTGATTGTCCTTCAGGGAGTCAATTGTACTTCATGAGTCAACGACCAATTTTGAAATATCACTTTTGCTTAATTTCCTGTCAGGAAAAGCACCACTTTACCACCCTTAACACTCTGGGAACTCACACACCCACACAAACATAAATGCACACACCCTAACGTAGGGCGTCTCACTAATTCTCATATTATTTATTGAATTTACCCACAGTAATGACAACACAGAAATGTAATTCTAATGTTATTATGTGAATATTTTAAGCGTATATATGCACAATCTGATATTAAAGTATCATACACACACTTTATATCTTTGCAACATACCTTAATTAAGCTTTAAAATACAGTATATTAGATAACACACTGATTAAGATGGCATACAACTTGCTATTTATGTACTATAATTAATAAGAGTAACATTTTGGTCATTAAAAATCTATTTAGATCAGACATAAATGAGGTTCTAGTTGCTCTTCATTCCTGTGCTTCACTGGATGAACATAAGGCTTCTTCCTGCTGCCTGTGAAAGACAAGCAGTTTCACATTAAAGGGACATTTACTGAATTATTTACTGACATCTATCACAGAAATAGTACATCATTTTAGTATCTTGCATAACAACAATGAGCAACATTTTAGTAAATTAATTTTCAAAACACCGAAAGTTGCACAAATGGGTGGAGCTGCTTTTGACAAGCGCATTTCAACACTGACCTTGGTTGGGCAAGTTTCTTTCCTGTGAGAAATTAACAGAAAAACAGATCACTATTAACGTCTGTGGCTTGTGTTACATCACTGTATCTGAGACACGTAATTGAGTAAGACTAACTTTTTCTGCGTTTCATCCAACAAAAACAGATGCAGCAGAAGGCAGATAAGGCCCCACACCCAGCCATAGCCATCAGAGCCTGTTTATAGCCTGAAAAAAAAAAACATAGTCATACAATACTTGACACATTATCACAACAGCCACTACTTCCTAAAGCAGGATCACTTTCGCAGGAAAACAGCAGAACCAAAACAGTTAATGAAAGGCTTTTCAGTGTGTTATTCTTTCTTTAAAAAGAAAGATTAATCTTTGTGACACTCACTTACTTGCACATACAGGTCTTGGCCCGCTCCATAGGCCAGTGACCCCACAGGTAACAACTGGCCAGCCTATCATCAGGAAGCCCAAGTTGCATTTAAATTGACAGGTTGAGTTGAATGTCCGGTTTCCTCCCATGCAGCTAAGTTGCCCATTATGAGGCTGAGACAGAGGGGGGCATTCCACAACTGGGGACAAAAAAAAATGAAAAGGTTAAAGTTTACAGGAACACAGTTATGTCACGTCTTTCACAAGCTTTCTTTAGTAAAAATAAGACATTTTTCCTGAGCACAGCATGCTGATGCAAGTAATTTTCATTAGTATTTTGACTGTGATCCTCAGCCTGACCTCTGGAAACAGAGGAAACAGATGCAGGACTCACAATGATCTTGTGAAAACTGTCAAAAAAGTAATGTAATTCTATAAAGAAGTACAGTATCAGTGAACTATGCAGAGGCTATGTTTTGGATAGAGACAATGAAAGGTTTATACAACCCAGAATGTGAGTTTGTAATGAGATATAAACGCTTTGGCAGAGTCGCACCAGACCCTGCTGATGTTGGCATTTTCAGGTATGCCTCCACAAACACACAGAAACTGTGTGGGACAGGAAAACAAAAGGCTTATAGGGGGACAAGGTGATGATAAAGGGTTTAAGACCTTTCTCCGGTACTGACACAGTGCTAAAACAAATTGTGACAATAGTTCATGACTATAGCTTAACAATCATTACCTGTAATGGTTGCACCAAATCATGGCAGGTACATGTTATTGTATGGTAAGCAACTTAATACTTTAAAATTCTGAGCAACAATTCTGACACCTTCATCATTGCAAACTGCAAAAATAAAGCTGGAAATGTAGCTCATGCAGCCATGTGACTTTGTTATAAGATACACATTACAGACATTACATGCTGTAATAACAGGTAACTTCATGTCTCTCTCCTCACCTCTTTGACACCTGTCTCCTTTAAAGCCTGGGTCGCAGAGGCAGGTTATGTTTCCTATGCTCTCCTGGCATTTTCCTCTGTTACATGACGTTGAGTTACACTGTGCTGTTAAGAAAAAGAGGAATGCTAAAGAAACCGTGCACTTTTAAAACTTTAACAACCTTCCAACATATTGTATCTACATACATTTGTAACAAACAGGGTATTTTCGACCGGTGCATTTATCATTGTTCCACTTCCCTCGGTTTTCTCTAGTGTTCACGTAGATCTCTACGCATAATTCTGCAACAAGACTGTCGTTGCTGGGCTCGTTTGCAGCCCATGAATGTTCACCAATCCAGGTGCTGTTATCCCCGACCCAGGTCCAAGTGTCATTCTCATGGCTTTTGGTGATTCCGATCCAATAGTATGGAGAGCTTGATTTGTTTGGCAGCAAAGAGACCAGATAGTCGTTCTCTGTCTGGTTTCGAATGACCACTATGTCTGTGTAGTTGCTCTGACACCACTTTCGGGCCTGGGTCCAGGTCATACGTTTGTCTTCTGTGTGATATGACCAGCCAAAGGCAATCTCAGCCAAGGAACTACCTAGTATGTATTTTGAAAGAAAAAAATTAAAGGACAACTTTTGTGTAATAAATCATCATCAGATGCAAATGAGTTCTCGCTCAATTTTAGTTTTTGCATCACATATAAAAATAATACTCACCAAGGAGGAAAATTAATGCCCACCTCATTTTTAATGAGTTACCTAAAAACACCTCTCCTCTGTGCAAAGAAAATAACAAACATAAGATAAAATAATGAAAAATGTCATCATTAAAAATAATTGAATAGGAATTTTAATACTTACCAATAGTTTTTTTCTTTCTCTAATTTGTCAAACAAACTCGACCCTCAAGTCAAATCCTTGTTTTTCTGAATGGATCAAACATTAAACATCAAACTGCTGCACTACACTGAGTGAAAACCAGTTTGCTGTGAGCAGCAGCCAGCGTCAGGCTTTTATATTTCTCTTTGCCTATTCAGTCTAACACATAATAGCTGGATGTTTACTGTACACACTGAATGAATGTGATGATTGAAAAAATGACTTAATGTTACATAATACTTGAACAGACTTTGTGGGAAATACCACCTTTTACTGGTAAAGGTGGGGTCAGAGTCAGATTTTTCATTCTTCTCCATCGTCTCCATCTCCATAGACTACGATCACTCATCCTTTGAGGGATCACAGGGGGCAAAAGCTGTTCCCAGCTGACATGAGTAAGAGGCTGGTTATATCCTGGACAGACTGCCAGTTCATCTGACCTTTTCACTGTAAGAGAGCATTGCTAAAAACTGAACCAACATACAGCTCGCTGCATGCATGAAAAGGGAAAAAAGAAATCACAATTACACACACTGTAAAGTACAGCGTTAATAATGCAAGATATGATGTAATTAAACCGTCAGAAATATTGGTTTTCATCCAAGCAAACCAGGTCCAGCAGTTTTTATGTAGTTCAGTCAACTTTTACTATGCTTTATTTTTTATATCTCACAATCTACTCCTTTAAATCCACAAATTAAGCTAGATATCAACCTGTGCATTGGCTTAAAATACTATTCTGACCTCTTTAAAGGTATTGCATTTTAACTGGTGCTAAAATTTACATACATCATCTTTAACTACATCTTTCTTTCTGCTGCAATTTTAGGTGACATTTTCCTTTACACACTTTGCAAACAAAGACTTGTATAAAATGGTTAGCGTACTGTAGCACAAAGAAATAAAGCCCTTTCCCTTGTTACCCAAAAAAAAGTATTTTACTGTAGTTGACAGTTTTAGTGACACTACTACTCTGCTTTCTGACATGCTGTGAATTCAAGTTTTGACACGGTGACAAGTTACAGGAGTGCTGATGCTTTCACCTTCACTCTCATGTGAGATGTCAGATTTATTTCTGGTTCTGCTGAAGTGCTGACAAAGAAGATTCTGATGAAACAAACAAACAATGGATATGGGCAGTTTAACTAATTGACAAGCGTTATAACCTTTCCTCCTTTGCATGCCTCTCTCTGTTATTCAACTATTCATCTCTGTCAGGATTATTGAAGTGTAGGTCACAGAAACAGATGAGAGATCTTTATTGTGTTTGGGAAAAGGTTATTCCTGGACCTTTGAGAAAAGCAAAACATGAAATCCTGCAGCACCAGCAGAAATGGCCCTTTTTCAACTGTGGGAACAGGTTTGTGACCCTTTGTGTACCTGTGCTGTGAAAAGACTGACTGTATTTTTATCTTTAGTTTTGAACAAACAGTAGAAATCAGTCATGATACTGCAAGATGCATAAAAAAAGTCCAAGAGCAAATGATAGTTTGAAGTTTTATTATGAATAAAAGTAAGCACTGCTTTTAACATACAAAAACATGAATGGACATTTCTAATGCATTGACCATCCATGAAATAAATAGTACATAAATACAGATTTCACTTGAGTGAAATTGTTCACAGTTCTGCTATGGCACAGCAATCTACCACACAATCTACCCACAAGTCAAATTTACAAAAACATGAACACAGAGACACCTTTCCAGCATGCTCACAGAGCTGTGGAACAATATGTCTGATACAAAACTCCCCTGGGGAGAAAATACATCTCTGAATGACATTACAGAGAAAATCATGACATTCAGTGCATAGTTCAACAAAGCATGATACAACCAACAAATGCAAAAGTCTGAAGAAAACATTTCCCTTCCAGCTGAGAGCTCTGACATACTGAGGTTTCCTATTAAGTTTCATGCTACTGGAAATGTTCATATTGGTCACTGTGACTGCTAATTCAAATACAGTAATGCTAAAGATATATTCAGTTGTCCAAAGTTATCTCTGAAGTGTATGGCTGTGTTCTATATGAGGCTGTCAATGCTGTTTTTGTAGACCTGTGGAGGAGCCTCTATGTCGGAGTTGCTGTAAGAAAAGACAGAAGAGGGAGATGAGCACTGCGATTCAACAAAATACTCAGAAAAAATGAATATATGATTTAAGAAGGATGAATGCTTATCTTACCTGTTCAACTCAAACTTGTTGGCTTTCTGCTTCAGTCGTTTCATGATCCACATAGCAATAGACAGACCTGATAATAACAGGGTCCCCCCTGCTGCCACACCAGAGGAAATGGCAGCAACTTGAGTCGAAGGAGCTGTGAAAACATTATCAAATGTTCAGTGTTAGAATTTTAAAATTCAAATATGTATTATATGTGGAGTTTTATTTACATATCTGCAAACATTTTATTCTTTTTTTTATTGTTTGCATGTTTTACCTTGACAGGTGGGCATCTCTCCAGTCCAGTTGCCATGATGATCACAGATAAGTAACTCATGTCCTTTTAATAAGAAATCTCCATTGCATGTGAAGGTGCACTGTGAGTTGTACACCAGCTCACTATTGGAGCAGTCGACTTGACCGTTTTCAGGAGCCTCAAGCAACGGGCATCTCACTGCTATTGGAAAAAAAGAAAGAATTTCAGTGTTACGCACCACAAATACTGATAATTTCACTCTATTGCTGCCTCTCTGAACATGCAAAGACAGAAGTTATTATTGACTGTGCAGTTAAATTGTGCATATGTGTGTACCTGTGCAGGTTGGTGGTGTGGAGGTCCACTGGCCTTGATTTGCACACTCCGTGCTGAGTGCACCTTGCAGCTCGTAACCTTCATCACAGCTAAAAGTGCAGACCATACCAAATGGATGGAGGTTTGCAGTAGGAGCAGGTGAAGATGGAGAGATGCTGCAGCTGATCTGGACGCCTGTTGGAGCCTCTAAGGCAGGACATCCTAATGCTAGAAAGAAAATAGGTCATGAGTTCAAATAGACTGAAAATGTAGCAGATGTTGTTTTGAGCATAGATTTAAATAAAGTTATGTATCCATACCTTTGCAGGTGGGTATGGCTTTATTCCACTGTCCGTCCTCAGAGCACTGAATGGAGTGCTCTCCTTG
>JAPZDY010000021.1:17985824-18001083 GCA_029783645.1 Ctenochaetus hawaiiensis | reverse complement strand
TGAATGGAGTGCTCTCCTTGTAGTTCAAAGCCTGATTCACAGCTGAAGCTGCAGATGGTGTTCGGCCGCAGGTCATTCAAAGGTTGGCTGCACTGGGCGATGAGGTGAGCTTCTCTCTCTGGATTCTGACAAACGATGGCTAACAAATAAAAAATAAGGTCAGGAAAAAAAAAATATCAGTAAAGTACATAAAATAACAAATATCTTGTTAATCATACACTGTGGAAAGTGGTTGGAAAGGACTTAGAGTGCATCCTCACCTTCACAGCGTGGCATCTCCTCACTCCACTGAGCCGCTGATGTGCATGTAACACTGCTCGGCCCCACCAGCTTATAGCCGGGTGCACAGCTGAAGCTGCAGCTGTTTTTATAGCTGAACTTCATGTCTGCATCGTCTCCACAGTTGACGACACCGTTCTCTAGTTCACGGACAGCTGGGCACTGGACAGCTGCAAAACAGTGGAGAGAACAAAAGAGGTCAACAGTAGCCTTTTTTTTTTTAAATTACGCAGCTTTTCTCTAATAATATCATACTTAATTATGAAACAACATTGATAAAATCTACAGTATAAAGTCTTGCAAGGTAGAAACATTAAGATGTGGACTTACGAGCACAAAACGGCTCAGATGAACTCCAATATCCTGATGATTCACATTGCAGGGTGTTAGAAGAGGAACCAACCAGTTTATAGCCTTCATCGCAGCTGAACACACAGCTGGACTGGTAGCTGGAGGGTCCCAGAGGGTCAGTGCACTTCATGGATCCTCTTTCTGGAGGAGACAGCCTCTCACACTGAACCACTATGGATGAAAGGACAACACATTAAAGAAGGCTTCATCATCGCAATGATACAGTTTAGATACCTGAAATAAGAGTCATATTGATCAATATCGCAAAATTTAATTTATCAATTTTTTATGTCTCGACTCACATTCACATGTAGGAGGCTGATCTGACCACGTTGTGGAGGCAGTGCATGTCAGGGATCTTGACATGCTCAGCTGGTATCCTTCCTCGCAGGAGTACTGGCATGAGGAGTTGTAGGAAAAGTTTCCATACTGATGAGTGCAATCCACACTGCCCTTGTACGGGATGGTCACCTCTTCTTCGTTACATTTAACAACTGTCAACAAAGACAACAAGAAACAGTTAGATATCAGATCCTTACTGTGAGTGACTCAGAGTGATTTAAACTTTAAACAAGCACAACATCAATGCACTTTCTTACCTTGCTCACACTTCTCTCCATAGAAGCCTTCATAACAAGAACATCTGTGGTCATTGATGGTTTCCACACATTCTCCGTAGACGCATGAGTCATTTTTACAGGCGGCTGGGGAAAGAAGACATATTGTTATATGGCTTGCATGAAACACTATAACAATTTGTTTCAGGTTTCATTTTCAAAACATCATCAATTTATAGTTTAAAGTGGTTAAATCAAGAGATTTGCTCACCTGTGTAGCACAGAGCGTGCTTCAGCTTATCACACCTCTCATCGTTCCACTTGCCCGTCTGCTTCAACCTTTTAACGTACATTTCCACACAATCTTCATTCACAGACGTTTTCCTCCCACTCTTGCCATTGTTTGGTTCGTTCCTTGCCCAGTTGGTCGCTTCTGGTGTCAGAGCCTTGTTTGTTCCCACCCAGGTCCAGACATCCTCGATCTTGCGGATCCCTATCCAGTAGTAGGTGTCTTGCCTGGGCAGCCAGCTGTTGAGATGCTTGATTTCGTCCTGGTTCTGGATGGCCACCATGTCTGTATAGTGCTCCTGACACCAAGTTCTAGCTTCTGTCCAATTCATGGTGGTCTCAGAGTAGTAATAAGACCAGCAATCTACACTGGTCCACATGCACATCACTGAGAAAGGGAAACGGAGACGTGTATTAGATGGAGGAGTAATAAGGATGATTTTTTACAAGCTTTTATCTATAATAAAATGATTCATTTTGCAATAGATTTACATACTTGAGCAAAGAAAGGTCAAGCTGATCCATGAGGCAGAAGTCTTAGTTCCACAGGTCTGAAGTAATCCAAAGCAGAACATCTATAAAAAACAAATTGAAAATTAAACAATAAGTCAAAATAAAGTGATGCCATGGCTGCATTACTTACTACTAGCAAACAACAATAAGACAACTTTATTAAGACTGAAGTATCCATACTCACCATTTTCAATGGTATGTGTGATAACCTACAGAAGATTCGTGGTATGTCTGTATTCTCAGAGCCTCTGAGGATGAGTCTGAGCTCTGTGTGCTGAGGTGGTGCTTTTATAAGGTCCACCCCAACCCTTTACAGCCCCATCCAGGTTTCCTGGAAGCTCTCATCACGATTGGGTTTTTCACTGGAAATCCCCCACATCCCTTAGCGCTATTGTCAAAGCCCACCAGAGTTCTTAGTAACTTTCCCTTTCTTTTACTTCACTCTGTTTTTAGGAAGACTTCTCTATTAATAAAATTATTTTGAACATTAGTGTTCAAAGGGTTAATGTCACTAGAGAGTGACATCTTCATTTATGCTGAATGTGCATTTAAGTTCCCTTTTTTTTCTATTTTTAAGACTGGTTTATACTTTTGTTACATCACATTTTCTGTGGAAATGTTCTCTTAAACTTCATTAATACAACTAAAAACTACTATTTAAGACTTGAACTCTTATATTTTAAAACATATCCAGTTCAATCTGCTAAACTATACATGCTGGTATGTAAAACTAATAATAATTGAATTATATAATTATATAATGTTGTTACACATTAAAATGTGTCATTCAGTTTTTACAATTGAACATTAAACATTTTTTAATGTTGACTTTTACTTATATTAGAGTATTTTTACATAGCCATATTATTACTTTTTCTTTTTAGAACGCTTGCCTAAAATTGATTGTACTCTTAATTAATGCTGAAAACTCTTAATTTGCCTAAAAATGTGCAAATCAGCGCACAGTAACAAAGACAAAACATATGGCGCAACAACAAGGTGCGTAATTTCCTTGAGAAAAGCACAATGGCACAGTACACACACCGATGATACTTATCAAAGTGAAAGGAGACTGAAAAGGAAAGTGCTTTCTTGAGAGCTGTGAAATCCTGTAAGCTGATAAGAAAATGTGTCTAAAAGGGATTTAATGTGCCAAAACTATGCTCACTGTTTCCTCTTATTTAGAATGGGACCTTTTAAATGTTACTTAACAAAATAAAAGCAAACAATGTTATCTTTGGCAACACTAATGAGACCCTTCTGAGACTATTGAAACATTTGGATTGGTCTACAAATAAGCGTCATGAGTGTCCATGATTATTCATTCCAGTGACACATATTAATAATAGTACAAAGTGTGCCAACAGACCATCCATGTACTAGAACATGCTTTTCACAGTTCAGAAACATGAAATGACATGCAATGTCAAAGGATGTGTTCATCAAGGAGAAAAGAGAAAAAAAACACAATGCAAAGGCAGCTAACAAACACTTATCTAGTATTGTCAATGAATGTTCAGGGACGGGAAATGCATGATGTGGGAGCAGAGGCGCCTGCTGGCTGGATGTGTTTCTAGAAGTGACACTTCATATCCTTCCTTTCTGTCCAGAGACACTGGATTATAGCCATCGCTCTTGACATCTCTTAACCTTCATCACTTCCTCCAAAAAATAAAATAAACTCACTGATTACAGAACAAGACCCAAGAGAGTAACACCACTATAGCTTTGACAGGGAAAATCCTAAACAGATGCTCATGAGATTAGGTCTTTTATCGCAATGAGTGGGTTGGGGGTCTCATTTACAGTAAGGCCAACCTACAGATCTCTTATCATGCATTCAGACAGACTGCTACAAGTGCATAACACAAGCCTAATAAATTCCTATTGTCTCTTCATTGCATTTTGCATTTAATGTTTCAGGACAAAAAGTAAAACAGTAAGTCACCATAAATCATAAAAAATCAGAATAAATCATGGTAGTTACTATCTCATTTGACATGATAAAACAGGAAATATCATCCCAGGGAGGGGTTTGTCTTTGGCTTCAGATTAAAGACTACAGAATGGACTACCATTGAAAGAGATCAACGAGCCACCAAAGGGTCAAGCACGTGTGGCAAAACATCCATTCTGATGTCCACTGAGTGTTCTTGAACCCAAGTTACACTCCAATTTGACTCTGACCTGCCTGATAGACACTGGCGGAAAATCTTCTCTAGCCAAAGGAAATTACATATCAAGTAGAAAGATAAAAGAAGAAGTCTCCTGGGTTAAAACTTGGCCAACATTTAAACATGTTGCTAATCTCTTCCTTTTACTGTAAACGGGGTTGATTAGTCTCAGCTCCAGCGCACTAACGCCAATTTACGGTAATTCCCCACTGCTGCCAGAGGGGGTCGCCAGCGTGGGAGTTGCAGGTGCAGCTTTATCTTCTACACCATTCATCACAGCTCAAGGCTGCTGTGTCTTTAAGACCGGAAACAGACGTCCCTGCCCAAATAAAGGCATGTGAGAGTTCGCACCATGTTGTCTGTCGTCGGTAGACTTCTAAGCAGGACAGTTGGTGGTGTGTTGACCAGATCTACGGTCGCAATGGCAGATACTCTGGCTAAAATCCCCGATGTTGAGATTGATCCAGAGGGAACCTTTAAGTACATACTGATCAGAGTGAAAGTAAAAGATGGCGATGTGAATAAAGACATAGTCCGAGGCACAAAAAGTGCAGAGTATCACAGTAAGTTGATTACTGTACTGTTTGCTACAGAGGGGTGAAGTGCGTCAGTTCAGCCTGAGAAAACGTGCAAACCGACGCGCAGATGTATTGTATTGCTGCAGCAGCACGGGCCGATTTGACTCACTTCCACTGTGCTTCTGGTGCAGCCTGCAGACGTGCATAAATATTGCACAAACTAGACAAGTGCATCGCTTGCCAACAAGTATATGTTTATTGCAAATATAAGAGGCAATAGCATTGTAAGATTAGATGCAAAACTAATTATAATAAATTGTAATTACTAAAAATACAATTAACTTAAACCGAATTTTGTGTTTTGACGAACGAATTGGTTTTGATTACTTACAGATCATATTTTTGAGAAGGTTAACCCAGCAATGGAGGCCTTGGGGATGGAGTGTAAATGCCTTGGAGGAGGGAAGATAGAGCACAACAGCCAAGAGAAAAAACTGAGGGTGTTTGGAGAATCAACTGTAAGTTCATTTGATTTAAAAGAGGTTATAAATGATGAGACAAATACTGAGTAGTTAGTAATATTTCTTATCTTTCTCATTCATTTTCAGGCTTTTGGTAAAGCAGACCATTCTGTGTCTGCAGAGAAGCTGAAGAGTGTCTTCAGTGACTATGAGATCACCTGGTCTGATGACAAAAAATAAGAGTGTAAACCTGCATTTCATGTCAAGTGTCTGCATTTACTTATCATTTCCCGTATGAAAACCACATAATGCATTGACTTTCTGTACAATCTCGATTCATTTCAAATATACCATTCTGCATTCATCCAGTCGTATCTGATTCTAAAAGAAAAAAAAGACCCCTGAAAAATATTTATATAAAGCTCTATGAGTGTTTTTTGATCGCAGTTTTGATTGTTTTTGAGTCAGAATATGAAGGACGTAGTAAAAATAGAATCGTGTGACTCATTTTTACTCTCATCTGGTGTTTAATTGATCTCATCAAAACCTAAGGCCAGGTGCCAAGCGTGAAGTCCATACAGGAAGAGGAGAACTGGCTGGAATCACAAACATATCCTGTTACTCTTTGGGAAAGTTTGTAATTGAGAGTCCAGGACAAGAAAACGAGGGCTTTCAATTGTCGTCATGGTTTTATACTGTTATGCCAAAGAAAGAAAGACTTAAACAGAATTCTGTAGCATTTTACAGATAATACTATCATAATAAATAAAATCCAGGAAAAAAAGGTCAAGAGAAAGAAAGTAAGAGAGGGAAAACAGAGCCTGAGTGGAGTTGCACTTCAACAGTTAGGGGCATATTTGCAGTGCTTTGATTACGTTCTCTCTGTTCTTCGGCTAGGCTTATCAGTAAAGGCTCATCTGATATCACAAGCCTCCTTCTTTGTAATTACTCTAAATGTGACCCACCCGTGATGAACACTCACAAAGATCTCATATTTTTTTAAAGAAGTCTGCACAATTTAAGTTAAATCATGGCAGGAAAATGATTTCTATTATTTTTATATGTACACATGAAAACATACGTATAAATATTATATTTCATTTTTAATCATGTTCTGCCAAGAAATCCCTCCAAAAGTAACACACTTGATCTTTAAGTGAACATTTTGATTTGTCAAATTTAACTGGCAGTGATATAGAGCAGACTGCCATAATACACATGTTTAACTCATATTATTTATGCTTACTGAAAAAAAATGTAGGCCATAGGTATACTGTGGTAATAAGTGCATGTTACGGATTTGGGTCACAGTTTGCAGAGTGTTCAGTCACAAACAGATTGCATGTGACTGAACTGTCACATGTGAGTCTGTTCACCTTCCCCTCCCAAGCGTGCAGGAAGAAGATGGGAATGTAATCAGGTTGCAAATATTTGGTCAAAAAACAATGTATTGGACTAAGAAAAATATTTTGACAGGATGGTGTCAGCAGCATCAACATAAATAAAGATAGTGGACATTACAACTTCTCAAAAGTGAAACCAAAATGTCTTGCTTGCCCTCTGGTGTCTGGCTGCAATAGGTCATAAATCTTGCTCCTCCATGTCAGCAGATGGGTCAGCATTAGCAGGGCAAGGTGGTAGCGCTACCAGGGAGATTTTGCTCTCATTTTTGTACAGTAGGCAGAAATGGAGATGCATTGTCCATTTTTATTACTGTATGTAGACGAGTGCTATAGGAAAAAGTGAAGGAATCACTTAAGTTAGGCCTTTTACAGTCCATGCAGGGGGGCATGAGTGTCTGAACCAAACTTCTTGGCAAATGTTGATACTTCTCAGTGAAAACCACTGTGCATCTTCTGGTGATGCTAATGCAAAGTCTTTATCACCAAAGTCATTTTTTGAGTTGGAATCATGAAAGTCTGGACGACAGTCGTTGCTTCTTTAAGCGCCCGTTTGTAAAACATGGGGGAAAAAAGTCACAATGGGTATTCCTAATATGTTGTTCCTAATGGATTAGAGAGCAAAAAAACCTTATCGTAATTTTTACGTTTTTTTAATTTATTTATTTGTTGTTTTAAATCTATTCACAAAACATTCTTTTTTTAAACCATGAGACTCTGCTGCATTCCATTCTACACAGTCTACATCCTCTTCATCTGGGCTTTTCCCGAATGAGGTTGACTGGATCTTTAAAGGTACATTTTCAGACACTGGAACACGGCCTACTTTCGTTTTCTTTTTTTTTTACTTTTTCTTGTGACTCACCATGTGAGTGATGATTTACAGAGAACAGAGAAAGAAAAGGAAGAAGGGCGTATAAGTCTGCAGACTAATGAACAGAATTAGCTTCTGCTGACACCAAAGAGATTTCCATTTACCTTGACCCTCATAGAAACTAATACTGCCCATTACCCTATGACCTAAAAAATTAAAAACAAAAATGCATCTTCTTCCTTCCAGTTTCCTTCCTGAATCTGGAGCCAGTTTCCTGTAAACTAACCTTTTCTTTATCTACAGACAGGGAGGTCAGCACTGGAGGGAGAGAGCCCATGTTTAACACAACCCTCTTCTTGGAAAATGTTTAAGTAAAGGCGTAATGAGATTTCACAAGAAATGGAGTACCAGTGTCTGACTAAGCTGTAATCATCCTGTGTCGTCATTTCATGGTTAAATGGTTAAAAGTAAAACTTCTAAAATCTAGTTGGATGCCTCTGTCATAACTTTTATAACTGCACAGAACATAACAAGAGGAATTATGTTTAGTATGTTGCATGTTGCTTTTGAATTGCTCCTTTGATATATACTTTGTAAAATGATTTTTTTATTAACTATTTTTACTATTTACTATTTTATTAACTATTAACCCGGAATGTCTTTTTATTCTTACCCAATATCAATATCTGCATTGAATTATGGAAACAACTCAACAGTTGGAGGAGACAGACGCAGTCCAACTGACTGTGTTAAGTGCATTTGGTCAAGATGCTGAAACAAAAGCTGCAGAGATGCTGAACCTCCTCTCTCCTCTCTCCTCTCCTTGCAGACAAAGCAAATGAAAAGATTTTTTAAAGAGAATCAGCAAAAAATCTGAACTCATCTATCATCCATGCATATAGCCAATTGTATTCTACTGGAATTTTACCATTACTTGGGTTTTTCAAATTGGGACTAGAGCAATGAACTAAATGAATGACTCAATCATGAAAAACTTAATTCAGTGAAAAAAAATGTTTTATGATAATTTACCCCAAGCATATGGACTCTACAAGCAATGCTGCAACAAAGTGTATGCAATGAGAGATAAGTATCAAAGTGGAGTCGTGTTTCCTAAACAAGAAGTTAGTCCCTTCCTGCAGCGAATGCAGCTAACACCTCAGGCTGTCGGGAAATGAGGGTGCGGCAAAAAAAAGCGACAGTTTACTTTAATGTTCAAGATCTTATCAGTGGAACAATAACAATGTCAACAGACACTGATTTTATGAAGTGAATCATGTCAGCCAACAGAAATTCCAGACTCCTAAAGGGTAAATACTGTCCTTCCAATAAGTGATCTAAATACAATATAAAAATTCCCCATAACTTTCTGGCTACCTGGCTTCAGCAGGAATAGCCCAAGTTTTTAACTAAAAGTTCTTTAAAATAATGTGTATTTTACATGCCAGCACATCAGGTCACAAACCATGTAAACACAAACTTTTTAAAATATTAACCACATATGCATAGTTTTAGCACTTTATTACTAAGTTTGTCACCACTTCAGCATGAAGAAAAAGCCTGGAGTGAATTCCTCAAACAAAGATGTGTCATAAAGAACAGAAAAATGTTGGAGCACAGCTGATAGATTCATGGCTTTACTGGTGCAAAGAGACCAACTTTTCAACACTACTGTGTCCTCATCAGAGTCAAAGTGAACACAGACATGGGGCAGGCAAAAATTTATCAATCCAAACCAGGTGGACAAAATGGCAATTGAGTCAAGAGGTGGGAGTAGATGCAGATCAGAATGCCTCACTGCCAAGCAGTGACTTTAAAATGTCAAGACGGGGTGAAATTTTTTGACTTCCAGAACTTTAGTGATGCTGCAGAGCTGTAATTGACATGCACATAATGTCAAGCAAAAGCATATTCCATATTTTGTGCCCATATAGCAGTTTTATGCTCAGATATACAAATATTCAGATGTCTTCATTTAGTCTGGCCAACAAAAACCAGACTACATGGACATATAAACATATAGACAGCATGTTTACTTCTACAGTTGACAAAATATTTTTTACCACTGTGTGGATGTGTAAATATTTGGTGTCTAAAGAGCTAGAGCATTGTGCACAGTGTCCACTGCAGAAAAAAAACTTTAGGTTGACTAGGCAATTGGGAAGCAGGGTGAGGTGGTTTTCTAATGTTAGAATGAACCAGTCTGTCTCTTAGATTGTAGCAGTGATATAAACTGATATGATTTAGTGATTGGGTCACTTTTTAGGACATTCCAATGTTTAAGGATAATACTCTTAACTCTTCAGCTAAACATTGAGATGGTAAAAGTGGCTTTAATTACTTTGGCTAACAGGGGTTCCCTCTCTGCATGAAGGATCCTCTGATAGGCCAAAGAAAATATATTATCCCTCTGCTGGAACTGCTCTGTTATTTCAGCTTTGGACTGGAAATCTGTTACAATACTGAAGTTTCTATGCAGTCTCAAAAATCTGGCTAATAGGAATATTGTGAATGAGTTGTTTTGTACAGCTACTCTCAGCCTTAAGTGGATTGTTTGTGGATCATAGTTTTGTAAGGCGATAACATGGTGATCATTACATTCTAAGGTTTTTAACTCTACGAACCCAGATTTGTTAAGGCTTATTACCTGTCTTTTACCATGACACTCAAAACTAGGATAAATTAACTCTGAAGAGAAATGTATTATTACTGATGTTTAAAACCTACTAATTTTCTGAAAGCAATACTTTATATTGTGGCCCCGCTGCTGAATTTAATTGTATTTCATTCATTTTATCAAACAAATTCCTCCATTTTGAAAGGCTTAATAGTAACACCACTTGTATTAGATTGGAACACAATAGCAATGTCACTTTTCACTTACAGAAAAAAATGTAATTATTTCTTATTCATTTGTTGTTCACAGAAATGTAGTATTTTACGCTTTATTTATGTATGTATGAATAGAGATAAAATTATTTAGTATGTCTCTACCTATGAAATGTATGTATTTTACCTTTCGTTTATCTCCGGGAGCGAAAGTTGTTCATTTCATCGTTTTGCAGTCATTTAGTTTACTCATTGGTTGAAAACTTTTGATCAACCAATCAGAGTGAGAGCAGATGAGTTTCATCACTCCTACGTCACATCCGACTCAGTCAACGGCGCGCGGTATGTTTGTCCGGTTTGTACACAGATAACAATCTGTGCTTTTTGTCTATTGTGTTCGTTGTGTAACGTTACATTTTAGTGGATAAATGTATGTTATGGTTGCGTCACGGGAAAAAACTCATTGGAATATTTGTGTAATGTTATACTTCTGAGCAGAAGTCACAGTGTAACACTAATGGTAAGAAATATACGTCTTAACTTACTTACCATGGTAGCCCTAAACGTTACGTTTAGCCAAACATACCGTTGAAAACACGAAAGCTACGCTAAAGTTAGTCTCTGTTCTCTCTAATCTACTCAGTAAACGACTTCAAAAATAAAACCAGCTTTTGCAAGAAAACACCGATAAAGCTATCGTGTTTAATTGAGTCATTTGAGTGACTTATATCGGTTACGTTGCACTTGAAGTCAACTGGGAGAATTCCGCCGACCTCCGCCGGTGACTAATGCCATCATGTCCCAGACCAACACCTCTCTTCTGGACGAGGTGGTGCAGTGGAGTCAGGAAACCTGCCGCCAGAATCTCAAGTCTGTCCTGCCGGAGCTCACCATATCCTCTCTAAAATAACCGAGTTTTGTTCTAATTACATGACGAATCATGATTACAGTGGGGGTTTTTTAAGGAGGGCTCAGTGATATTCATATTTTATAATTTCTCTCAAAATGCACACACAAAAAGATCGGGAAACAATGCAGTCCTTGGAATTAGACCTATAGCTTTAAATACATATCTATAAAATAGATTGCCTGTTATTAGGAATTCTATAGAGACAAACATCTTAAAATTTTCTCAAGAAGATATGGTTGGTAATTGTCCAGTGTTTTCTTGATGTAGCTGGGTGCAAGTTTGTGTTTTGCTCATGCCAATCTGTTATCTTTTTTGCACTATTTTACACTCTTTTACACTCTTGTCACACTTGTCAGTTTTATACAGTGATAATTCACTGGCCCTAATGCTTTGGTTTTCCTTGACTGTTTGCACTCTTTGCATTATAAGTCTGAGAGCTGGGATGATCATATACGTAAGTCTCTTCATTACACAATTTGTAAACACAAATTGCTTGCTTTGCGCCTTGAGTATACTTTGTGATCAAAATATAATTTGGGCAAATACGTAACATCCCTGCAGGTATCCTGAAGATTATTACAGAAATGTTCCTCCCTCATATTAGTTTGTCAGAGCTGGAAGAAGAGTGCTTCTCAAAGGTCTTACCAAAGGTAAACAACATGATATTTGCATCTTGTCTTTAGGACGTATTATGTGAATACCTTACTCTGCATTTGTTGATAAACACAGAGTGACTGCAGGACCTGAGAAAATACCTGAACTGAAATTTTTTTTTGATAGAACTTTTGTTCTGCAGATGACTAATTATCTTACATTTTTCATGAAAATGTATGGATTTGTCTGTGTGAATGCCTATGTCCCCATTTGTCAAAAATGTCTGCAGGCAGTGACGATGTTTAACAGCATGATGAAAGAAATCTTGGACCAAGTTGGAGGGTTGTCCAGTCAAAACACTGAACTGTGTTCCTTACTAAGAAATATCCTGCAGGTACTGTAATCATTGTTTATTTTAAGTAGTGCAAATAGTACCCTACAGGTTTATGGTATGAACTGTTTATAAAATTGTATTTACTTCTCACCTAACCAGTATTTTTGACAAGATCTTACTGTTTATTCCAGGCAATGATGCAGATAATTGATGTACTAACTGCCTGTGTGCGTCACGTCAGCACATTTGAAGAAGCACCCGACCTAGACGCTATACGCTCATTACCGACCTGTATCCTGAAAATCCTGAGAGAAACCTTTCAGCACTGCAAGGTTGGTCCATTTTCTTTCACCGGTGGCTGTAATGGGTACATTTTAAAGCTATGCAGAGGTCACTGTTAAATTGTATTGCATATTTTTGCATTGTCAAGTATTCAATTGTTACAGTCTGTTATTGCAGTACTGTAACCAGTTTCTTTTTAATCTGAGAGATCAGCGGCTAAAGAGGACCTCATTAACTGTGTAATACTGAGCACCCTCTTGCAGTAAGAAACACAGCCACTGGAGGATGAATGCATGACAATATAAACTTCTATTACAATTAGTTTGAGCTACCTTCATGTGTTGAAAAAAAAGTGTTTTTTTGAGGGTGGCAATGAAAGTCTTTTAAGATAAAGCCATGAGTTTAAGTGTGCTTGCCACATTTTTCCACAGGAGAGTGAGGTGGTTTATTGTGGCCGTCTGTCCCTGGTGGCTGACCTGCTGCAGGGACTCTTCAAGGAGGCCTACGCCCTGCATAAGGCTCTGTTGGAGCTGCTGGATGGCATCTCTCTTGACAGCAACGCCTCAGAGGAGGAGGTGTCTGATATTGTAACAGGTGTTTGTGTGTGTGTGTGTTTGTGTATGCATAGCTCTGTTTTCAGCTTGTTCTGAAGTGCTTCCGTTGTTGAGTGTGTGTACTCTTATAACCTCTTCAGTTTACTCATTTAATTTTTCCACATTCTTCAGTAATCCACAGCCTGCTAGATATGTGCTCTATAATCTCCAACCTGGACATAGCACTTCATGCAAACACATGGAAATTCCTCATCAAGTCAGTACAGCAGACACTCATGTTTTTTTCATGTTATACATTGTCTGTTATGCTAAATAAATCACCTTGTTGTTGGAATTTGACTAATTTGCTTAATTTAAATGATCTTTGCTCTATTCAGGCAGAGTCTGAAACACCAGTCATTAGTGGAAGAACATCTGCATCACAATGACATCAGCAACAGCTTGTGTGACAACCTGTTGGTCTCTTTTCACAACTGCGTGGAGCTGGCCGAACAGATTAAACATGCCGGTCTGCAGGTAAGAAAGCTCTGATGGGTAGGAAAAAAAGACAAGTACTATTGAAAACTTTTTTGCTGCTTTTTCCTGTTTTACAAATGCTGGACTATTGAATAAGTATTTATTGCATATCCTATTTAGCTTTTCTTTGAAGCTCATACATTTCTGTGAGATGCTGTAGTATAAACAAATTGTTTTTAGTTTTTACACAATTCATGTGATCTCTACTAAAGTACAATTTGTTTTGTCTTTACTTCTCTGGTATCAGCTAGAGTCACTACAAAATTGGATATTAATGTTCTAGTCAGTATTTACTGTGCACTGATGCTAATCTGATGCTGTTTATGAGGAATGATGGATTTTTGTGTTTTATAGCCCTTTGTTCACAGGAAGTGTGTTTATTATTGTAAGTTCAACAGTAGTTTGATCTTTGTTTCCCTTTTGTGTTAATGACCTTTTGTCCTTCTGAAAGGAGACGACTCAGAGCCCAGAATACAAGCTGTTCCAGAAAACTGCAAAGATGTGCAGATTTTTTGCAAACACACTGGTTCATTACATAAAGGTACTAAGAATTATGACCTGCTAAGACCCTTTTTAGACCCTTTAACAACTTTGTGTCATTTCATGTCATTTGTCATTTTTATTTTCTACTTCAGAAGACAAAGCAGAAGGACTGACATCCCTGCATTCTTTATTCTTTGAACAGGAATTCAAATTTTTTCTGACAAAGTGTTGTAGTGGTTTTCACCAACTCTACCTCCAGATCATCAGGTATGTGTGGTTTGTCCTTTGTTGGAGCAGATTCAGAGTGCAATTTGTCCTTACTGAGCATTGCAGAAACATGCATTCTGTTGTGTTTTAGTAAGTTCCCTCCCAGCATGTGTGCTCCAAAACTGCCCTTGGCTTTGTCTGAGGAGCTGAAGGCAGTGGCTCTGGTTCCCATGGAGGCCCTCCTTCTCCAGCTGGTACCTTTAAGGCCTTTTGCTGAAGTTGTCCTCCAGAAGGACATGAGTGAGTTTGAAGCTTCCTCCATTTACCAGATTGTGTGACAGGAATAACAGATGCTGGCTGTCTCTTGTGTTTACATTGAAAAATAATCTGTTACCTTTCAGTGATCATTTGTCTACCATTTGCTGACTGTCCATTCTTTTAATTTCAGAACCTCTGATCAACTAAAGACTGACATCTCTGATGATTTGTTTATTTAGTAAATAAAGTAAATGATAGTAAATAATGCTGACTGTTCTTCCTGTTGGCCTCATGCTTCTTGCTACTGACTGACACTTAAATATTCAGCATTCAATCTGAGAAAGACCCTTGTCCTGTTTGTCTGCAGGGTTAAGTCCTGAACATGAGCTTCCTCAGTGTCTTTTGCTGGTGAATGTCCTGAGTCAGCTCACCTCCCAACCTGAGGAAGTGCTGCAGCTTTGGTACACAGGCAGCAAGTTCTCAGAGGAGACACCAAGGTAATGAACAGAAGTTATGTCATGGTCATCAGTTTATTTGTTTTAAACATTTGGTTGTTTATTACAGGGACAAAGAGTTCACTTAAAGGGATAGTTCAGATATTTTGATGTGGGATTGTATAAGACACTAATGCCCAGTCAGTGTCTGACCTGCCATGGTTAATGGTCAGCTCGCCCTCTACCTGGAGAAGCAGTGCAGTGCGCCGACAGTAAACATAAGTGTTCCCATAAGACAGCTGTTTCTTTTGTGGACTACAATACCCAACCACACAACCTTTGTGTTCCTGACTTATTGGGCGTAAGTGTCTCATACAACCCCATGTTAAAACATTCCAACTATCCCTTTAAGGTCTGGTAATCAGGTTGACTACTGGCTTGAATGTTTTGGTTATTAAAGCAACAGGGATATTTGCTATCAATCTTGATGGATTATATATGAT
>JAPZDY010000021.1:17955574-17970854 GCA_029783645.1 Ctenochaetus hawaiiensis | reverse complement strand
CTGATCTGAGAAGAAAAACACAGTGCTGGGGGGGCTGCTGGCAGGCATAGCTCAATGCTGATTGGTCACTAAGGAAACAGTTTCCTTTACTTTAGGTCTGGTTCTAATGATGTATAACACACATGCACGCACACACACACTCACCTCAGTCAGGTCGACAGCAGCAAACTTGGCAGTGAGTGTCACAGTATCGATGGACGAGTCAACCTGCAGAGTTTTAGTGTTTTGTGGAGCAGCTGCAAACGGTCCAGCATCACTCGCTCGGCTTTCATCCAGTGGCAGCAGGGTTGAAGAGGACAGTTTGATGTCTGGCACCATGTCAGCGAACAAGTCCAGCTCTGGGTCTTGCTCCACCTTTTTCTTCACTTTAATGGTGAACTCCTCCCCTAGATCCTCTATCCCACCATTCTTCTGTGGCACTGTAGGTTTAGGCGCAGGGTTTAACGGGCTGCGGGATTTCTCCGAGTCTCTCTCGTCTTGAGCCCAGCTGCCATCCCACGAGGAGACGGTCTTATCCTGTGAGGACTGCTGCAGTGTTGATGTCAGTTTGAGGGGTTTGGAGGAGCCCAGTCTCAGTGCTTCAGGAGCACTTTTTACAGGTGAAATGGTGCCCCCTCTGGGTGGTGTGAGTATAACTGGGTCAGATAAAGGAGCCGTGGGGGAGAGATCTGAGGTTTGTTCAGTGTCCTCAAAGTCGTCCCACGGCTCTTCTGCCATGTTCGGGTGTGCGAGTGGCAGCCTGCTGCTGACTGGATCTTCTCTCTCTGAGGCCTGAATGTGGATCTGGACTGACTGTCCATCTCTGCTTACGCTCTCCTCAGGATCGCTCCAGTCAGGCCAGTCTTCCACTGGGCCTTCCAGTCTGTCAGCCTGCTCTGGGGTGTATGATAGAGGCTCCATCTTATGCTCCTGACAAAAGCCGTTTAAGGGTAGAGACATCTGCCTGCTGGCTTCTGAAACATCAGACAGACAGCTTCAGACACAAAAACATCAAACTGTGAATCTTAAATGAATGGTTTGGGGTTGGGTTAGGGTTCATACCTGGTTTGGATGCCAGAGGATAACTTCTTTGAGTCTCCTTACTCTCTGTGTGACCCAGGACGAGGCCTTCAGGTCCTGATGGCCTGGGGAACAAATTCAAGACTTTCGAAGGCTGAGCCATCTGAGGGTGGGAGCCTCCAACGATATGGACAGGTGAATCTAAAGAGGACGGAAAGTATGTTTTAAACCAAGGTTTTTTTCATGCCTTCAGCTTATCTCAAATAATGCTGCAAGGGCTCCTGCCAAAGTAAAATAATACCATCAGTTTCACACTTCCTTAACTGACAGTTTTTGATTGAATTTAAGATTTGAAATGAAAATCTCCCATCTGTCCCACATCACACACTCTAAAAATGAGCTCTCACACATTACCGAACATGTGCACAACTGATATTGAAGCTTTTAGTTCCCAGTAGGTCAGTGTTGCTTACTTTCAGGGGTGACTTCTGTTGACTTGGTGAAGTTGGGTGTGGTGCGTTTAAAGACCTTGGTTCTCTCTCCACCAACCACCACTTGAGCCCCCAGCAAGGGCACCAACACCGCCAGACTCTGCAGCGTCATGGCAACCAGAGAATCATTGGTGTCTCTCATTCCTAACAAAACCTGCAGATTTGAACAAACAATATTACATAACAACGATATTAAATTAATTAAAGAGTACTATTTTAATTTCAAATGTAATTTCTGAATAAAAACACACATCTTATACATTAAAAATTGATAGCTGTTTCATCCTGCTTCCAGTCTTAAGTCTAAGCTAATCATATAGGCTAAAGCTTTATAGGCAAAGCTGTAACATGGGAATGGTATCAATCTGATAACTCTCAGTCGAAAAAACAAAACTAACAAAAACTGAATAAGTGTATATATATATATATATATATATATCCCTAAATAGTCATACTATTTGTTTAAAGTTACAAAAACTGGGTATTACAGTATGTTAACACTCCACCTGAGGTAGGATCTGGTTTTTAAGTTCTTCATTGGAGAAGAACTCAGCGTAGATGTGGATGTGAGCCAGCAACACGATCCGGACGTGTTCCTCATTGACCTTGAAGAGCTTGAAAAGCTGAGGGATCACATGTTTACGGTAAAAAGAAACAGACAGCAGGCATTCTTCACTGCTACCACCACTACTGGAATCTGTCCACACAGACAAAAAAAAAAAAAAAAAAAAAGAGAGAAGAAGCGTTTACGTACAGTTTCACACAACAGCTTTGCCTGACAGCTTAATAACACTTCTGTCTCTTTGAGAGGAGATTTAAATATCTAAGTTATTATTAGCAGTAAGAGATCCGTCTTACCTTTCTTTGGCCTCAGAAGATGAGGCAGGAAGCTTTTGACAGCCATGGGTTCTGCAAAAACCAGAGAATTAAGCAGTTTGGGGACAAGGCGTGTAGCTATCAGCTCCTCAGGGAGACTCTGGACCCGGTCTAGGAGAAACCTACACAAACAAACAAACATACTATTTTACATAGTCATGGTTATCATCTACTGGCAGTATAACATGATTATACACACAACAATGCAAACAAAAACACACCCTTATTTACAGAATTATATATAACTTAACTTTTATAAATATGGACTGTCTTGCAAAACAATATATATAGGATACTTGTTTTCCATGAACACAGTCTACTACTTACAAAAGAGCACAATAAACAAAAAAAACAAAGTGTTCCTCACTTAAAGAATTCATTCTTCTCCTCTTCAGTCTTCAAGGTCAAGCTCTTCAGAAAATTCATCACTTCCAGAAAATCATTCCTATTCATAGGAAAAGTTCATAATGTGTTTAAGAATAAATTGTTTTCAATTTAAACTGATGACAGTAAAAGCAAAGCTGACCACTCACCTGAAAAAGTCATGAGTCAGCAGGGAGCTGAGCGGAGGTCGGGACAAAGGATCAGGGTTTAGCAGACCTGCCTGCAGGGTCTTCATCAGACTGTCAGACAGTTCCTGAGACACTGGAAACAACAGAGGAAAAAAGAATGAACAAGTGTGAAAAAAAAGGTATCGTTTTAACACGGACAAAATCTGTGACATTATTGTTGAGGTAAACAGGTGTGAACATTACGAAAACAAGACTCTACTCACCATAGCCACTCAGGAGAGAGATGAGGGATTCCACCATCATACCAAAAGAGTAACAGTCTCGAGAGTGAGCATTTTTCTCTGGAAGCATTTTAAAGCCTTCAACCTGTCAATAACATGTTTTGTAAGGACACGTAATCAAAGGAGGAAGTTCTTCCTTTTTTTCCCAACGATCTCTGATCTGCTTACCTGCTCTTCTGGAGGAACACAGCTGGCCTCTCTCACATTTTGAATGCTTGTGAGAAACTGAGAAGGAATATTTCGAATCAAAACATAAAACTGATTAACAAAGGGAGTCTTAAATTGTCTGACTTAATAAAACAATACACAAAGACCTACTATTCAATCTATTACCTCAGGTGTTGCTTCAGAGAACTTGCAGACAGTCTCCATTCCTCCAAGTTTCCAATGACCATCTTCACTGACAAATACAGATGAAATGCAGACGTTGTTGTGGCTTGATTTGCCCTGATAGTTAAAGAAGAAATGTCAGAAACATATACATTCCTTTTTAATATAGACAAATTGACAGACCTTCAGGACATCTTATTTTTTCCTCTTTTTATTCATTAAAACAACTGTGCAGGAGTAAGTTGCATCCAGAGGAATTCCTTCGTGCTTCCTTTTGCTCACCCTCTCATGCAGAAAGACAAGTGCCTGCAGGAGGTCATAGATGCCTGCACAGATTTCCTCTGGAGAGAGGCTGTCCAGCAGCAGCTCCAGGGGCTGAACACGTTCTGTCACCAGGTGGATGCCACCGTCCTGGACCGAGCAGGACAGGAAGCGCAGCAGACATGGATGCCTCAAGGTCTTCAGGTGCTGCAGGAAATGAAAGAATTTCTTTCTCTCAAATAAAAAGTGAATGTCATGCAGGTGATGGAAAATCCATGAGCAGGAACTGATTATGCAGCCTTGGAGCAAAAAGATACTAATTAGCACTTTAAATCCAATACAGACTGCAGTCACTGGAAAGCATACCGACATTTTTTAATGGCTCTGGTTCTATACAAGTCTCGAGAACTTAGGCAGTATGAGGACATAATTATCGACTTAGCCATGACGCAAGTGAATCAAGTGATGAGTCTCCGGAGCAAGAAGATAAGTGTCCAACATTTGCCACTGACAACTACATCCTTTTAACACAATGTACAGAATAATATATGAGTTAGGTCACTGGACGATGAGATCAAGTATTTCATTAGAGACAAGCATTTATGTCTTATAAATGAACTGGTAACTTGTGTGCGCAAGACACTGAACAACAAGTATGAAGGTATACTTTTGCAGCCTGTATCTAAAGATACTGTTGGGCAGACTGTGAAATGATATTAGGGTGATGCTTCAATAAAACTACCTTGGCAGCTTTATTGACTTTGTCTTCATTGCCCCGCTTGTGAACAAACACGGAAGCGGGCTTTCCATCCTGGAGCATCGCTGAATACATGGTGAGTCCGGACGGCAGGGTCAAGAGCTGCTCCTCCAGGGTGCAGCCCCGCACCGCGCTGCTCTCCGCACCCATGGCCGTGCAGGCTCCTAAACCTGAGGGAAACGAGGGGCACGCAGAATGTAAAACATACAGGTCGAGCGCAATGTGAAACGGTAAAATGTCAGCCGTTAAAGATGCAAAATAAACGCCTGCCACAGTGTGAGGACGGCATGACGGTACCTGTTTCACTGGACTGAATGGACCGCAGCTGTACGAGAGGTTAGCTAACGTTAGTGTTGTTAGTTGCCTAGCTGGCTAACCTCGACACTACGTTAGCCAGCTTGTCATTGCTATGCTCGTCGGCAGCACTTCCGCCTGCAAACAAACATCTTTATCGTGCTGTAGCGCCAAAATTATTCAAACGGTTTTGTGAAATTATCAAACCCTTCGTATGGAGGCGATAACGAAATTTTTGGCCCCGGTCACTGCTGGTCAATCCAACGATGCTAAAGTGGAGCGAAAGCTGCGCTGTAAACACGGACTCTTCCGGTAAGCGACGAAACCACACGCAGGGGACGATGTAACTTTTAAAAATGTGTGAGACGAATCACTTATGCTTGTTAGCTTACGACCTAAAATTGGCTGCCATTACATATTTGAATTTTATCACCCAAGCATCAAAATGCTACATAAATCGCTTAATTGGAAGTTTTAAAAAATCACACAAAATTGCTATCTCCCTTAATGTGAAAGCTAATGGTTGCGACCAAAATGGTGTGAGGCGATGCAGGAGACTTCCATATGGTGACTAGAGTGAATGCAGACACTATTATAAGTAGTCTAGAATCAGAAAATCGGTGCAAACTTGGTTCTAGGAAACTACGATTTTTGGTTAACTGTGTAATTTTGTTGAGGTCAACAATCTGAGGAAGTTTGGAGGCAATTTAGGAACCTTGAAATAAAAAGCCAAAGTCAGACAACAAAACAGGTGTCATGATCTTCACGTGGTGATCAGTGTTTTTAATTAAAGGGACAGTTCTTAAACTTATTCTGCTTTATTGTACTTCTGGTGACAACTGTGGCAATAAATCACACTCAGCTCCATATGTGAACACTGTATGTGTATAGATCAAGGTATATTTAAAACATTTCAATAAATATTTATAAATCTCTATCTTGAATCGTTTTTTTTTTTCTACTTTATGATATGAAGTGCATTCATCTGGCTTATGCAAAGCACTGAGAATTGACACTGTGTCTGGAAATATACAAATAAACAAATTATTTAAAATACTTGGCATACTCTGAGGTGGAGATTATTTTTCCAATACTTAAATTAACATCCTGTCACACACTACATACCATCAGACTTAAACGTTCTTAACTGAGCATAAAAGTCAGTTGTTATCTCAGTTGGTATCTCATACATTGCTCAGCAACTGTTCTTGGTTTCCTCTTAACCAGGAAAAAGAAACATCTCATACTAACTTTGGACAGGTTTTGATTCAGTATAAAATGAAAAAAAAAAAAAAAAACCTCTTCAGAGGAAGTAACAGTTTTTTTTCGGATGACAAACTGGGTTGGTTACCTTAGTAACTAACCAGCTGCTAGGAACACACACTTACACTCATGAAGTGAGAGCAGGAGACGACATGGAAGAGCTCGGTAAGACAACTGTCTGACAGACACTGCCGATCATTCTCAAATTGTTAGAGATGTAATAATAATTTTTATTCAGGGCAAGTTGCTATGATTTAAAAGTAATTAAGATGAGACAACTTAATGGAATTGATCATAAAATGATTGTGTTTTACAGTACATATTCTGCTAGTCACACAAAGTATAGTGTACAAGTACACTGTATACTGAATACTTTTAAAAGCTGTTCAGAAAGTTATCTATGGAATACCATATATACTGTTTTAATGCTGTACTTTTATTATTGTTTGTTGTGCCAGAATTGCTGTCATTTTAGCAAGGATTCTCCAAAGAAAAGTGATTATTATCTCAACATAGTATAATGGTAAAATAAAGTTTAAATAAATAAATTCAGTGAAAAGATTGGGCTTTACTGTTCACCAAAACTTGCAACCTTTGTCTTGCAAACCTCCAACTGACTGACTTAACTTTACCACATTCAAAAATAAGTGACAGGGTTTGACTTTTTTGACATGTGAAAACACGAGGTGACAAACTGGTCAAGTCATTAAGACTGTAGTGCTAAAATATGAACATTTATTTTCTTCAATGTTACATCTAATAATACACTGTGTAGGAGAAAGTTGAATTGTAATTTTTTTCACCAGCGTTGCAACACGTTGCAACAAGTCTCACTTCTGCAACATGTCTGCCGTCACTTCCTGAGGAAGCTGACTTGCAAACCACAAACTTTTCTGACAACACCTTGATCTGTACATTGAGGTGCAATCTATGTAATTTAACAGGAAATATTTCAAAATTACAAATGAAATCCTAGGCTATTCTTGTTTAGCATTAACCACCCGAACAACCTAATGTGTTTCAGTGGTTGCATTTTGTGAATACTGTATATGTCTGCATGTCTGGAGGTGGATTATAGATTTATGCTCTGTATCCTACCACAGATTTGCTGTTGGAAGAGCTGGCCTTGAACTCAGCGGGTTCACAAAGTGTCGAAGAGAACAGGAGCAGTAATTCAGCTGATGGAGAGGTGAAAATGAAAAAAAATTACAAAATTTCACTGTACCATAACTTTCTAAATCACCGCCTATTTTGGTTTAGATTTTTTTAGGTTCACTTTTTAACCTTGTTATTTCAGTCATAGAAGCTCCCGTTATATTTTGGTTGTGTGTCCACAGGTGCCAGGTGAAGCTTACGCTGGACTTAGCAAGAAAGGAAAAGGCTCAAACTGCTCAAATGTCTACAGGTGAAGCACAACGGCCTCTGTTGACCCGTTTCACACCATCATAATAATAACTGTGAGGAGGCAACCGGAAGTGGTTTAACATTCATTGCATTAGTTAGACTGATAATCTCCGTTTACTTTTAAACACAACACACCAAAAGACTTAGTTAATAAAAAACATGATTTCAATTTAATTCATTTCTAAATTTTTGGATCTCACCCAAGACATTAACAGACAATTTACATCAGCTCACGAGTTCTGCCCTTTTTTAATCTTTGTAGCTATGTGCAAGTCCCTATTATTAGTAAAGCTTTTAGCCTTTACTCCAGTTTGTCTAACAGAATGCAGGACCTAAGATTGTGTTCAGAGATATACTTTTCTTCAATACCAATTTGTACAGTAATTACGGGGTAGTTAGTGTACTTAGATTTAATCAAGACATTATGCTCTCTAAATTGCTTTGGCTTTTAGTGATCTGCCAGCTCCTGTGGCAGCTTCCCCAAGATCCATCTCACCCACCAAAGAGCTGGACTCCATCTTGGAGGATCTGATGGGACTGGGACAAGAGGTCAGTACAGCGTCTGCAAATGTATATCTCAGAATACAAATTGAAAATACTAATCTGCATTTGTAGGTTAAAATAAAGTTCATAGCAAGCTCTCTTTTTGTTTTCATATTTAATAAAAGCAAACTGGTAATAAAAACAGAGAGAGAGAGCAGTGGATGTGCAGTAAAGAAACTTTCCAAACATAAGCGTCATTAACTGACTTCAACAGCAGAGGGCAGCATTGTACTAATGTCAACACTGCACAGCCTAAAGCAATAAAATTTTATTTAAGTAGCATTGCAACCACTGACATTTAAAAAATATATCCATTAAATACAGAGCTGTTAACAAAGACCTTTGTGTTATTTGTATCACCATTTAGGACCCAGCGCCTTCATCAACCCCACCGCCTCTTGCAAAGAAACAGTCTGCGAAAAAGAAAACAGAAGATGGGCAACAGGAGAACAAAGAGAGCAGCAGCAGCTCAGCAGGTTCAGATGCCAAAACAGATACTATAGATGCCCTGCTAGGAGGGCTGAGCTCTGACTTGGAGAAGATTGGTGTACGCACTGTGGCCAAGGGCCACTGTGCTTCCTGCAACAAATGCATCGTTGGGAAGGTAAAATAAGTCACATAAACAAATGAGCACGCACTGAAATCATTGTGTTGCAGAAGTTGCAAAGTCAACCTGGAAATGAAAACAGATCTGTTTGCATTTATATTTTATTTCTGGTCTCTAGATGATCACAGCATTGGGTGAAGTGTGGCACCCTGAACACTTTGTGTGTGTGGCGTGTAAAATGGAGCTGGGCACCACAGGCTTCTTTGAGAGAGATGGACGGCCGTACTGCGATAAGGACTATCAGGAGCTCTTCTCGCCTCGTTGTGGCTACTGCAAGGGGCCAATTGTGCAGGTGAGAAAACTTTTTTTTTGTTTACTGGGTGTTGATGAGGTTAAAAAAATACACACTGTGTTTTTTCATATATCACATCTATTTTTTAAAAAAATAATCATTTGATGGTTAAATGATGACGTACAGTGGTGTGTATTTAATATTTTTAGACCTACCCTGCATGTCAACCAAATAAATAAAGCACAAAACTATTCTCAGTCTGGGCTTCAGCTGCAGACTGAAGTCATTTATCAGAAACAAAGAGCAATTCTCCCTCTGATTCACTGTATATGGCTCACAATCCTCATTTTTGTGCTTCCTGAAAACTAAAAATGTGAGATGAGACAGATCTTACTCATCCTTAAGGGAAGTAAAAGCAAAGATGTAATATTTCTATGTCTGGTTGGTTTACCAGAATATCCTGACAGCTCTGGACCAGACCTGGCACCCGGAGCACTTCTTCTGCACCCACTGTGGAGGCCTGTTTGGACCTGAAGGTGAGAGCCCAGTGCACTCATTCCTCTTCACAGAAAACCACAACTTCAACAAATAGTTGGAATTAATTTTAAAAACTATCACTCAGAATTAATCTTATACGTCTTATTCTTGTCCCAGGCTTCCTAGAAAAGGATGGAAAGCCTTATTGCTGCAAGGACTTCTACCACCTATTTGCTCCCAAGTGTTCAGGCTGTGGGGAGTCAGTGAGGGAGAACTACCTGACTGCAGCCAATGGCACCTGGCATCCAGAGTGCTTCGTCTGCTCAGTGAGCCTTTTACTTCAGACCACACACACGGCTTTGGCTCACACACAAACTCGGGGAATAAATGAGAAAGATAGCCGCACATTTGCTTTATTTGCAACATTTTGACCACAAGGCTGATGAAAACCTTATGCCTGATTAGTATGTTGCGGCTGAAATGATGCAAATAAATCAAGGAAACCATATTCCTCTGTGTAGGGATCTTTTACATTCTCTTCAGACCTACTTCTGTATGCAGCATCTGGTCAAAAACGGTTCAGTGTGTAGCTCTACCTCTGTTTTACTCAGTTATGAGCAGTTGTTAAACATAAAATCCTCTCAGTTAAGGTTCTGACATAAGGTAGCAGATTCCACTTTTCATATTTTACGGTCCCTAAAGAATATTATTTTTGACGTGAAATACAGTGTACATAAACCTGAACATAAAATACACAAATTCCATTTCTCTTTAAGGTCCAGTGTGAGAGATAAAGATTAGATTACTTGGCCTTTGGTAACCTAAATTTAAGTCCAAAGGAAAAGGAGATCCAATATTCTTTTGAGAATGACACAGACACTCAAAAGTGGCCAAGCCTTTTTAATCAAGCTCCTACTGAAGATAAATAGTCAGTTAAATGTATTTCCTTTAATATTTCTGTCCTCTGTGAGTTAGTAGAGAGATTTCCACACCATGAAATGTTCAAACCAAACTACAAACCCCTCAAACCCCCATTTCTGAGCTGAGATTGCAGATATCAGACTGCAGTTATCATCATCAAAAAATGGAGAATTTTGACTTTAAAGTACTATGATGTGATTGTATGAGAATGTTCCTAAATTATAACATATAGCCATAGGCTTAGGTACATTAAGTTTTATGAAACTCTTGTGACAAACACTGGAGAAAAAGACTTTCCCCACAGTGACACCTTGACTGGTTAAACACAGGTGTTTTTAATGTCATTAATTCATTCAGATGTTCCTGTGCCAAAGTCCTGGTGTTGTGCATGTTGGCGCCCTGTCATGACTTACTGGCATATTCTGATGGAGCAGCGCCATCACTAATATTAATAAAAGTTACACCTGTTCTTTTACTGCTATGACAAGTCAAAATGTCTGCAAAGAAAAATGTCTGTAATCAACCACAGGACCATATTCAGCTTCCTTCCTGTACAGACCAATTAAATTTGTAAGGTACAAGATGAGACCAGACAAACTGTATATTCCGTTCATTTAATGGATGATATGGAGGCTGGGAACAATGTGATGCAAAGGACCGTTTTGAACCATGTTTGTGACATTTGTGTGGCAATGCAATGTTGGTCAGTCATTCAGTTTATCTGGTTTAAAACTACAACAATTAGAATTATTGTGCTGACATTTTGTATGGACATTAAAGATCCCCAAGACATTAATCTTACTGTCTCTGGTGATCCTATGACATGTCCTTTAGCAACACAATGAGGTTGACATTTACATTGAATTATTACAACTCTTAGACTGTTTGCTCAGAAATTTGGTGCACATACTCATTGTTCTTAGAGGATGTGTTGTATTAATTTTGACCTCCTGAATGGTCACATAGAGGCCAACCTTTGGTCAAAATGAATTGTTTGTCCAATACTTTGCTCTATGACCAAACACCTACAAAATTCAAATCATTTCTAACAGCCTGAGCTGTACTGTGAGTCTAAAATGTTGCTTTATTGCTAACCGTCGATTAAAATGATAGAAGTTATAATTTTTGAAAATCAACATGCATAATAATTTATTAGCATCCTGATGTGATTGCGTATCTCAACTACAGCACATGCTGTTGACAGAAATACAGCTGTAACATTTTAAGCGCTCTCATCATTATATATTAACGATCCATTTCAGTGACTGTACAGATTTTGTACTTTATGTTACAGCTGAGCATTTTGCAGGAAGTGCAACATTGTTAAAGCTAACGGCCAGGCAGCATTTGGTTTTCATTCTTCCTGCGATTTTGAATTATAGAGTTTTAAAATTTATGATGGCGATAATCAAACTCAGAAGACATTATGTTCACATTTTTTTCTTACTTAATTCTTGTCCCTTAATAGTCGACCAAGGAAACTTGGTCATCCACAATTTCAGAGTCGGCTGCGAAACAGCAGCCAATGGATGTATGCATCATAAAGTTCACATGATCCTTTTCATGACATCCATATTCCCTTTTTGCTCATCTTATACACTTTGCTGGCAGCATGTCCTTGAACACACCATAAGGGGCCAAGTTAACGGTGTATTTCCACATTTTGTTAATCCAACTTAGACAAATGAATTTTCATTGATTAAAAGTTACAAAATCTTTAACTTAAGCCATGGCATGTGTGTGTGTTCTCTTTGTGCAGGACTGTCTGAAGCCCTTCACTGATGGCTGTTTTATGGAGCTGGACGGTCGACCCCTCTGCTCCCTGCACTTCCACTCCCGGCAGGGCACTCTGTGTGGTGGCTGTGGCGAACCCATCACGGGTCGCTGCATCTCTGCTCTTGATCGCAAGTTTCATCCTGAGCACTTTGTGTGCGCCTTCTGTCTGCGGCAGCTCAGCCACGGAATCTTCAAGGAGCAGAAGGGGAAGCCATACTGCTCGACTTGCTATAACAAACTCTTTGTGTGAGACATACAGTACACGACATTGACATACTGCAATAGAAGCTGGCAAAATGCTGCATCACTGCCACTGTTGAGAAAATAATTTCCTTGGTAAATCAAAAAGAAGGAACTAGACTGTTCTTACGTAGAGTATATTACATTACAAGACTGTGTTTGCATTGGTACAGCTGAGCAATAAATGTTTCACTTTTTCAGTTCATGGCCAACCGAGGTACCTGACATTTTTAAGTGATTTTGGAATTGAATTACAAATTAAGAATGTGCAAAATGAAATGTGACACTAACTAAAAATACTAACATTACAAAAATAATTGATGACAAGGTTTAAAACAGAAAAAGTGAAAAAACTGTTTACAGATGTGAAGTTTGGATGGCTCTACAAGGTGCGTTGCTGACACTTGGGCTAAATTATAAGGGATGTCATATATCATGATCACATAAAATGCGTAAATGCTGAAAAAAAAACACAGAGGTGCAGTTTTAATCCTTGGTTTCCATTAAGCTATCCTCAGTTTGCCATAAGGCTTGGCAGAGATGTTCTCTGGCAGTATGGAGCAGTTCGTCGAGGGGCTTGTCCATGTGGCCTGATAGCTTGTATTGGCAGTGACTGGCATTGAATTGGCGTGCCAACCTGAGTTTCCTCTTACTTCGACTTACCATTTTGCCCCTGGCATGCATCGGATTCAAACAGCCTCTTCATGCTCCACACAGGCTCCTTTATAGACGCCTATGGAAGATTAATGAAGGTGTTGAGGTGAACAAAGGCGGTTTCAGGAGTAGCTCTTTCGCATCACTGCATCACTTCAGCAACTTACTTCAACTGTTGAGGGATGAATCCACCACAAAGTGTTTTAGAGTAAAATAATTTTTTTGGTGGTGAACCTTGCTCGTCTAGGCCCAGTTTTTTTTTTTGCCTGAAATTATTTTGTTCACTTCCACCACTAGCAAATCGTGTGAATGGTTTGTCAAGGTAAGATACCTACAGCACAGTCGAGATGTTTAAGGCCTCGTCCACATGTACACATCTTTTTTTAAAAACAGGATTTTCCCTCCTTTGTTTTTTTTTATTTTTATAATGTCTGCACCAGACATTGGTTTAAATAAATCTCTAACCTTAAAATTAAAAGTGAAAATGCAACTGAAGCATTGAACATATTAAAACATTAGGCAGTGATAAAGCCATAAGCCTAAAGCCTGAGAAAAGCTATTACCTTTAGGCTAACTGCTAACTGACTGCTTCTTGTCCAAAACCTGTGAGGTTGGTCACAAAAACTGTATTTCGGAGTGTTGGATAACGTAATGAAGTTTGTAGTGAATTCTGATGCCACTATTTTTTTTTAAAAGAGTGACTATACATTAATGTGAAAACATCTAGAAAGCCCTGTAAGCAGTGGAAGCACCAGCACTATATCACCTGATGTAAACAAAGCAGAAAATAGCATACGCTTTGACCTCAAACATAAGTGATAACATATTAATAGTCCATGTCAGTGATTGTGCAGACTGAAAATCTGTCATCACAAGCTTAAAACGCTGCTTTTCCTGTCTACACCTTCACACTGCAAACAGAGTTTCTGAATATCTTCACCCTGGCTGGAGTTTTCCAAAAGATCCATTTTCAGTGACCCAAAGCTGTGTTTGTGATTTGTCACGAGGCCAAAAGACTTAGTTGTGATAAATGCATGAACATACGGACAAAGCATAAGAGGAAATGTTTTATCTGTTTGAATCTGAGGTTTTGACCGGGTTTGCAGAATTACAACATAAAACATTCAGTGTTTTACAGCAACACAAACAATTTCCTAACCACACGATTACTAAATACTCCTGGTAAAAAGTACACATTCTTCGTCTTTCAAGAGTGAAAATTATCCAGCTATCCTCTTCATGAAATACACGCTTCCTTTTTCTTATCTTACATGTGATTTTGCATTGTTGGTTTGTCCAACTCTAAAATATCCTTTGTTGTATGCCTGTATGTTCTTGAACACAACATCAAGGACAAGATGACTGAAACAAAAATGAAAGGTATGAAATGAATGATTGAAGTCACAGTATAAGAAATGTCTAAGCGATATGAATAAATGTAAATTGATCCTCTTTACTGGTATGAAGTGTAAAGCATGTTTTTAATGGACTGAACATCACAGAGAGAATAAGTTAAACACACTTGCTGACATTTTCTCTGTGTTCAGCTCTCACAGCATTCATGCCCGTGTCAAACTGCATCCTTTCAACCGGTGTCTTATCTTCAGATGAACACTGGCTACTTTTTGTTGGCCCTGCAGGCAGCTTTCTTCAGCTTTTCTTCAAGCCACTTAGACGTGCTGTGTGTAAAGTTAGTGTGTGAGTGGGAACGGAGGTGAGCATTAATCATGCTGTCATCACTGTCAGACCTGGCTTCTCATGGCCTCTACAGAATATGGACCTTGCATCATGGAAGAAAAGTGTGAATGTATCATGTTCGGTCAAAATCCAAGATCGTAAGTTTTTAATGATCTAATGGCTTTATGCACAGATTCTCACTGAACTCAAAGACATACTGTAATGCTTAATGATACACCTGAGAGATTTACATTTTTCTGTTGAAAGATACGAGAGAAAGTGCACATTTTTGCATGAGCCATATATAGAACAAATTAACCTGAATCTCATATGAGACTTTTTCATACGGCAAACAATAAAATACCATATCGTCAAATTATTGAAGGGTCTAGTATGTTTACATGTTTGCTTTTGAATTCCCTTTGCATAATTCACTGTCACAACTACGCTGTTATGAGTCAACTTGCCAAAACTGTATATAAGTGGCAATATTTGCTTAATGCCCGCTTTCCTTCATCGAAGAGCTGTAAACTAGCGGTTAGCTTAAATTTAGATCGGCGAAAAACCACAGACGTATATCAGAACGTTCACCCCAGCTGTCAAGCATGTTTACTTAAATACAGACAACACCAAAGTCAAGCAGAAAACAAAAATACGATTCGGGGAAAGAAATTCTGGCATTCGC
>JAPZDY010000021.1:17913538-17944654 GCA_029783645.1 Ctenochaetus hawaiiensis | reverse complement strand
CATTATATATATAAATAAATATATATCACATTTTCATAATATTATGGTATGAATACATCTATTGTCCTGTGTGGAGATTTGCAGCAGTGTCACTGTGGTTGCTGAAATGACAAGAGGGGAAATATCATTATTCCCCCCCATATCTTATTCTTGTACCATTCCAATAGCCAAAAGCTAGATCTTCTTAACAGCAGGAAGGGCCTTTTCACTCCTCCACCTCCTCTGCTTTGGCTCTCAGGGGTAAACGGGGCAAAATGAGAGAGAAGACAGCAGGTGGCTTTGTGGTACGGATAATACAGTTGCTCACAATGCCAGTGATCAATGAGAGAGAACACTGAGCATCATGGCATGACTTTGCCAGCCAAGCCTTTGATGTGGGAGCATCATAAGCTCTAAGAAACAAGTGCAGGATTTGGATCTTTGTCAGTAAGTATGTGTTTATTTGTGCTAGAAGAGGAAAACTTTGATCAAAACTAGTGCTTGACGAAAATCTTAGGACAAAAACTATCAACAATTTGACTTGAGAAGAACAAAATAGATCTCCTTCACCTTTTAACGGAAAGCATTAAGGTGGATAACAATCTAAAGGGAACCTCAACACAGGTGTTCAAATTGTCACCATGAGTTTCTTGAGCAATTTTTATACTTTTTTTGTGAAGATTTTCTGCTGTCTTGATATTTACTCTATGTTTTGATGATGGTGGTTGAGAGTCCCATCTAGCACATCTGTTCCGGACCAACCGCAGCTTTCGAATTGGGTTAAAATAATGATCAGAAAACATAAATGAAAGATAAAATAAAATCTTTTATGCTTTTAAGACTTACAGTTGCAGATTTACTCTGGAGCAGTATATTTGTGATGGGAGCGTGATCATATCTTAATCCGATTCAACTACAAATGAATGGAGGGGACACTCCCACGTGGCTTGTAGGACTGCGTATTGGTTGGATTTTTCTGTGCGTGAAAAGAAACCAGAGGCAAAAGCATCAAGTTCACTACATTGACTGACTCGGAGCAGAAGAAAGGATTATAGGTGTGAACATGCTCTAAAGCTCACTGTCATATCTCGTTTGTTTAATCTGTGCAAAAACCAAAGTGTCAAAATGAGCCAGGCTAGCTGTCTCTCTGTTTCCTGTCTTTGTGCTGATGTAAGCGAGCTGGCTGCTGGCTGAAGCCTTTCAGGCAGATGTGAGAATGGTATCTGCTCATCTAACTCTCTGACAGGAGGTGAATGAGGGTATTTCTGAAACTGTTGAACTGTCACCTGTTTGTATATCTCCAGCTTTGCAGTATATAAATCATTTATGATACATTTAAAAGAACACTACAAAATTATCTGAATGCATTCTGTCACAAGAAATGATCATTTTTATGCTTACTGATGCTTTCACCTTTCTCATGTGTGGCTCATTGGTCTACAGTAAAGTAAATATATTTCAGTTGAAATGAAAATTGTTCAAAAACACGACTAGCTTCTGTTTGATTTTTTATTAATTAAAGTCTCATGGATGCTGCTGTATATGGAGATGAAGCTGTGCTTACATTTCACAATCTGTAATGACAAAGTGCCCCATCACTGCCTTATATAAAAATGCCTCTGCATTGAGTAAACTGTATTACTTTCATCGCTTACTGTCAATGATAATAAATATAACTCTGAGTCTGGTTCCTCTTTCCTTACTTCACCTCAAAACAATGAGTAAAATGAGTTCTTAAAAAAAACACATTTGAGTCAGTGTTTCCAGAATAACAACCCTGACCGTGACCCCGTCACTTTATCTCTTCCTCTTATCTTTCCTTTCCTGCTCTTGCTCATTCTGCATGATGAAGATAGGCAGATCATCAACTGCATGTGTCGACAAGCAACAGGGGACTCAGTGCAGAGAATACACAGAAGCAGATTAATACTGAACTGCTGTCACTAAAGACAATTTACATCAGTGTGCTTACAATCACTGGGTGACACAAACCAAAACATATGCTGAAAGGATTTTGATTTTGGTCATTTCAGCTTCATTTTGATACCCCAGTCTGACATTCTTTGACATATCTGACCCCCTAACACTGCCCTCCTCCACCTCTACCACCTCCTGTCCCATCCTTTTACCCCACTTTTCCCCAGGACGTCCGGAAAGGAAAACCACAATAACATTTCACCAGAGACTCAGTCAATATTATTCCTCAGTATCTTCAAAGGGGGACAGAGGATATTGGAGCCTGAGCAAGAGACGGGTGGAGATAGTCAGGGAGAGTGTGTGTGTGTCTGTGTGTGTGAGTGTGTGTAGTCCAGCTGAGAGCTGAGACAACAGAGAGAGTGTTGAGTGTGGCCTTTGCAGCCAGTCTGCCAGTCAGCCTCTGAAGTATGGCTGCCTTAAGCCATGAGCCACTCCTTCATATCCATCACACTCACACCGGCTTTGAAGCACTATCTTTCTGCCCTTGGATCAACCATCTCTTACCTTTGTTCACACTGTGCATCATTTTAGTTCTTTTTCACACCACTAGGGGTCCCTGTGTGCATTATAAACAAAAGCCATTTGGACATCCAGCTTCAGTTACTGCTTTTCTGTAATAGTTCATGTTTCCTTTCATGTGGTGCAGTAGCAGTGGTAGAAGTTGTAATAGAAGTAGCGTCTCTATCATTACATACCAATAGACACGTAATGATACTGAGGCAGAGGGGGTGAGTTAATGTTGGGGTTTTGTGGCAGGTCTCTGTGCAACATCAGGACGACAGGCAGCTGTGGAGCCACAAGGACAAGTAGACACAGGATCCTTAGAGCTGCAGGGCCACGAACATTAACAAGGTCTCTTCACTCTTTCTTTTCTCTCTGGCTACCTCCCTCACAGCTCTTCATTTATACAATGTGGACTAAAGACTGTGTATGAGGTACCCATTCAAGAAAAATAAGCAAAGTCAATGAAGGTGAAACTATCAGTATGCCAGTGCAGATATACTTTGGTTAAGGTTTAAAACCAGCTTACCTCTGTCTGTAACGCCTCCCCAGATGTGCGTTCTGTAAAGTGAGCGTTTCTGCGGTCTGCTAACAGAACATTAACTTTAAAGTCTTCTTTCGTCCCCAGCTATATGTGCACTATGCTGTAAGCGCTGGCCCCCGTCCAGGAATCTCCTGCAGCCAGCCGCTCATAAGTCCTCTTCTAACCGGCCAAGAATGTGAAAGGCTCCTTCAAAGAGTAGCCCTCTGCAAGGTGTGGTTAAAGCAAGTACCTGAGTCCACAGGTGGACATATTAGAGCAGATGAAACCACAAACTGAAATCCCACACCTGTCTCAGAGCAAAGGGGAGAGACGGAGTGGCAAAGATGAAAAGATTAGATCAGATCAACATGGTTCTATTGTGTTATTCCTTTATATGGCTTCATGAATCTAAAACCAGCTGTGTTCAAGCAGGCAACTGTGCAGCTGTATAAAACAAAGAAATATTGACTCTCCAGCCTTTCAGATTCTAAGAACTTGATGAATGGTGTTCAATAAAAGAAACCAAAGGGTCAAAGGGCAGAAGTGTCACAGTTTTACAACGTGAGACTGTGTTAAAAGACAAGCTGATCAAAGACACTCAGCAGAAACGCCCGATCTGCCTCATCTGAATGGAAAATACAATGAGCGTACAGGGACAGTCGGTCACTAACAAAGCTGCCCACTAACACAAGTGAGCACGGAGTGGTGAGAAGAGGAGTGGAGAGGAGGGGAGAACATGGTTGAGGACAAAGAGTTGCTTGTCCGAGGTCTGTCTGCCACTGGCCTGCAGGGAGGGGCCCGGTGCCACTTGTTTGAGGGGTCTCCATGATAAATTTCCCACTACTTGACTCCGTCACACTGTCTGCCACTCGGACAATAACTGAGGTCATGGCAGAGTAGTGAAGCGTTGACATGGTGGCCTGCACAGAGAGGCAGCGAGGGGCCACTTTCGCTCAACGCCAGCGTTCATTTTAGATCAGCCTGCCCCGCGTGATGACTAATACATCTTAAGAAGAGTGCTGGACCGAAAATAAATAAAACACTTCTCACAGTTGTCTTTACTTGGTCTGTTTATTTGTGACCATTAATCACAGATATAAGTTCTGAAGCTCTCTGCTGCAACAAGGCCGTCATACAAATGTAGTGCCGCAGGGCTGTCAAACAGAAAAGGACAGAGATAAATGTAATCCTCCTAAAGAGGAAGCACATGCCAACATATGAAATATTGTTCATTTACTTCTGTGGAATGAGTGCGCTGAAAAGCAAACCAAACAAAACCCCGTGTAAGCCACCTGATTTCCTCGCTCTGCAGTTTCCTTCAAACAGCCACAGAAACCCAGCTTTAGTGCACGTTTTAGAACAAATACAACCCAAATATCACAGCAAATGGGTGAAAGGGATGCAAGAAAATATTATTTTAGAGAAGACATCAGGCCTTTCATCTGCAGCGGAAGACAGTGAGATGAGGCTAAAAAAAGGAGGACTTTGGGTCTTTTTTACTTTATTTTATTTTCCATTTTATGTATAACTTAAAACCTTTTTTTATATCTTCAAGCTGCAAGACTTAAACAACTAACATCCCTGCATCAATAGAACATAAAATATTTAAAATCAACTAAGTTCTGCACGAATCAATTGACTGCCTAATTATAATAATAAACATATTAGGGGGGATTAAAAATACTAAAAGATCATGCAAACTCACTCTTGCCCATGACAGGCGTTCTAGCAGGCTACTGTATGAAAAACTGCTGTACAGTGAAGTCCAAACTCACACTGCAGGACGTTATAAAAGCATTATAAGAACATTCATTCACCACTCCGCACTCTTTTGGATCTGTCTTGTGGGGCTTTTCTCACGCAAACCTGTCATCCCTCTCTGAACCTGCGCTCCCTCCTCTTAAAAGAAACAGGGGCGTGTGTGCGTGTGTGTTGTGTGTATTGGGTTGGGGTAGGGGGGCTACTCAAACCGTCCCACCTCTCTCTTTCTCTCTCTCTCTCTCTCTCCCAGTCAAGACGCTCCAAACTTTCGGAGCGCACCGCGGAAACTCTCCAAAGAGTTTTCGGCTACTGCTGCGGGACTGCATCGAGTTAAAAGAGACAAGGGGAAAGTTTCATAGGAAAGAAGTGAAGTGAGCCGCAGGGAGCGTTGGGAATGGCAAAGGGGCGGAATGGTCCTCCAGCCGAGCGGCACATGTGAGCCAAGAGGCCACCGGTAACGTTTTGTTTTTATTTTTTTTTTTTTAAAAAAAGGAGACGGGGGACAACGCAGTGAGAAGAGATCCAACAGGAGAGAAATAAAAGTCACTGAGAGCTGACAGTCAGAAGTGTCCCGCCACCTCGACACGATGGTCTGTCTGCAGGGACTCAGCTGGGTCTTCCTGAGCGCGCTCCTGCACACAGTGGCACCCTGGGGCGCACACCGACCGGACAGACCGAGGCAGTGCGAGCCCCCAAAGTCGGTGAGTCATCCTGAGTCACATTATTAAGGCCATGACACCACTGTTTCTCTCGTCATCTTCGCGTTTTCCCACCAAGTTTTTACGAGATTTTGACCTGTCAGACAAGTTTGTTATTCAGCCTCTTGAAGTGAGCGACAAGTTGACGATGAGGATGATGACACTTGTTATCCTGAAGTGTTCGCTCTGGACTGTTTCTATTGAAAAATAAGGCTGAGACCGAACTTATTTATTATATAGTGTTTGAGAGTAATTTATTGAATAATTTACGAGAAAATTTAGAAGTGCGGATGCACATCATATCGTTTATATTTTTTTTTAAAAAAAAGCTCTATGATGGGGTCAAAGGTTACGGCCTTTAACACATTTTAATACTTTCTATTAATACGCTTAACCAATAAACTGGCGCGCAATGAGACCATCGAAGCGATTAAAATATAATTTGTTTATTAGGATTGCTATTAATTATTGTGGATAATAAAAAAAGACCACATTTCTTCTTATAATAATAATAATAATAATAATAATAATAATAATAATAATAATAATAATCTAATTTATTTTTGCATGAATATTAATAAGAGCAGAGTAATTAAGCGCTGTTTCTTAACTTCAGTCATGTGAAGTAATAAGTCAAGTTATTTCTGAACTGGCTCATAAATTAACTTCCACAAAGAGATCCGGGCCTTATGAAAGCCAGGCCAAGAGAAAATTGTTACCGCTCGCCAACTTTATGGCTGTTTATGTGACAAACGCAAGTGGGGAACACCCACGGGTGACTTGACTTCATTTGGAAAAGACTTTCCTTGACCTTTTCATATATGATCGCGTTTCAGCGCAACACACGGCCTATTAAAACACTTATCGCTCGTATTGGCAAAAAGAAATGGATGTGGCTTAATTATGTTGCGGAGGCGCAGCGGCGCGGAGCAGCCAGCCCGCTCCAGCTTCAATTCCTGCGAGTCCCTCTATCCGTCAGTCTGCCTCCCACTGTTCATCAAAACCAAACATCATCATCTCTTCTATAAAAATATAATTATGATCTCAACAAGAGGCACATTCCTTCTTAAATATCACCTTTGGCTGTGCTTGCGGATATCATTAGGGAGTCGTTTGAAGATCTTTTTTAAGAGCTTTTGTTTCATTAGTGCATGTCCTCTCTGCGGATCATAGATCTGTTGTCAGCGATCACTGAAGACTTCGTGCTCCTTCGCCTCATGTGATTTGTAATGCGTCAGTACAGTGGTCTCTGTTTTCTGTTAAGAGTAATTACCCCCATAAAAACGGAGCCCTGCGCGTCAAGGTTCTCCAAAAAAGTCCAGCAGTGGGGATCTTGCCTCTCCTCAGGAGAGGGCCACACTTTCCATGTCGAGAAGTCTTCATGTATGTTGCAGGCCTGTGCGCTCAGTTGCTGGTTAACACATAACAAAACATTGCATGTGCAAAAACTTTCCTTGCCTTAAAAATATTATGAAGTATTTACTAATACATATCATGCCGTCCTAACATTTCCCGTCTGTCCGCAGCGTCAGCCGGACTCTTTCGATATGCGAATTGAGTTAGAAACGCACTGTTTAAACGTTTCCGTATATCTGCAAAGAACGCTGCTTTGAAATCAAATATAGCACTTTCGATTTATCATGTAAAAGAAGGAAAAATAATGTGCCAGAATTTATGTCATTGTAGTTAATTGCGATGATAACAGCAAATCCCACAAGAGGACTTCACTGACTTCTGCCAGCCGTTTGAAAAGTTTTATATGACAAAGGCAGCTTTGGCAGTCTGTGATATGATTGGAAGGCAGCTGAAGGAAACCTTGATTAAATTTTAGAAATAAACATTTTCTAAGAATAACTTTATTTTACAGTAATGGGTTTCATCCCACAAATGCCTGATTACACTGTCTCAGAAGCCAGAAGTTTGATATTGTTTAGAGAGGCTAATTCTTTTTTTTCATATTTGAATAATGCCAGCATCAAAGTCATAGCACATGCACAGCACATTTGCAGAGCACTTAACAAGAAACATATTTTAAATGCAGTATGGCCGTATGCTCTTTCAGAATGGCAGTGATCATTTAATTTCCATTGTGACTTTGTTTTGTATAAAGATAACCGCAGTAGACAAACACTTCCTGTAATATAAACCATAGAAGACAAAAACAGTGTTGTACTTAAGGCTGTCAGCACCGGCTCTCCCTGCCCGGTGTAAAAAATTTCACAAACAAAAGTATCACAGTGGGGTCAGCACAGAGAGCAGGTTTCTTTCAGCTTTGGTTTTTATGAGCTCCAGCGTAGTATATTTGCACTACAGCCTTCAAAATGCTTCCCAGGCCGAAAGAGGCTTTGGCAACCGAGGTATGCACCTCAACAATACACGGGGGTCTGTTTACAGCCCAGAAGGCCCCTCTATAAACCCGCTGCATGCACCACAGCAGCAAGTCCTGCACAGCCCCGAGCTGACTGCTTTCCCTGCCGTCATCTCAAAATGGTATTTCAATCTTTAACTTGTTGACCCGAGCTTATGAGCCAGTAAACCACAATAGTGGAAAAAAGTGTCAGCTTTAGTTTTAAGGCAAGTTGAGTTTCTCTAATGTGATGGCTGTTTTTTTTTTGTTTCCTTTTGCTCTCAAAATCTTTACCTCCATTTTATTTTCTTTCCTTCTCTTCCTTCTTCTGTCTCCTCAACAGCAAAGTGACATGAACTCTTTCCTGTGGAGAGTCAAGCGTGCGCCTCCTCACCCGCCGTCTTACTTGTTTGGTACTATCCACGTGCCTTACACACGAGTGTGGGACTTCATCCCCGACAGGTCCAAGCAGGCTTTCCAAAACAGCCACAATGTTTTCTTTGAGCTGGACCTGACCGATCCTCTGACCATCTCTAAGCTCACCAGCTGCCAGCTGCTGCCCCACGGGGAGAATCTGCAGACTCTGCTACCTCAAGACCTTTACCGCCGCCTCAAACGCCACCTGGACTATGTCAAACACATGATGCCTTACTGGATGACCGCTGACCAGCGCGGCCGTGGTTTATATGCTGACTACCTGTTCAACGCCATTGCAGGAAACTGGGAGAGGAAAAGGCCTGTGTGGGTGATGCTGATGGTCAACTCGCTGACGGAGTGGGACGTTAGGTCCAGGGGGACACCTGTGCTTGACTTGTTCTTGGCTCAAGAGGCTGAGAGGATGGGAAAGACGACAGGAGCAGTGGAACGGGTGGAGGAGCAGTGTCACCCACTCAACGGGCTCAACTTCTCTCAGGTAAGAGGAGGAAGGAACACTTGTTTTTTTCTCCTTTCTGAATGTGATTCCCTGTGTTTACACAGCTGGAATAGCAGGAGAAATTACAAGTATAAGCCAGGCCTGGGGAGGGCATAGTCAGATGTAAGATTGTGTATTGAGTAGCTCTGAAAACAGGCAGGTTGAGCTCGATAAACCTTAATGAAAGCTGACTGTGTGTGCACAGATTCTGGGTGTTGTACCCTCTCAGAGTGAAACAGTGAGAGGATGTGGGAAAAGACAATATGGGGAGAAAAAATAGTGATTACAACCTTTCTGCTGGAGACAGCTTTACGGTTATGGATGTTTCTCCAACTCACTGAACAAACACACTCATCAACTGGTTCTGGAAAGAGGGTGTCAGGCTGAGCAATGCACATGCACAACAGATTACAGAAGGTGAGAAGAGCAGAGAGCTCTCTTTTTCATTCATGCAGACTGTCTGTCTGGCTCTCTGGGCTGATGCAGAGCTCGCACAGTAATTGGAGACTGGAAGATGAACAAAATAACCTAATTACTTGATGAGTAAAACATGGGGAGTATATCCATCTTCAATTTCTTGTCTGAAGATAAAGAGATGAAGGGAACATGCAACTATTTAAAGAATTAGTCAGATGGAGGTCACCTAAGATGGAGCCTGGAGACCATTTTTCAGACTGTGGGAGGTCCAATGAAATGATGAGCCTCGGCAGCTCGAGAAAGACATTCTATTCTAATTTATGTTCTAATACAATCTTTGATCTACATTAAGGAGGAAAAACATTTCAGCATGTGGACTCATGCAGTGCTTACAATCAGACTCTTGTGCCTTGGATGCACGGCGCACCACACAAGAAGGGCGCACTGTAAGCACGCCGAAGCTCCCTAAATGCATACTAGTGGTGAAGTGCAACAGAATCTGTTAGGGCCTCTGCCTCCATGTGACAGGACAGAGGGCTCTGGGGCTAATTTGAGAGGCATTGGGCTCCCAGCCTCTCTACTTTCAGAAGCACCTCCTAACTACGCTGTCAAAGTCGCACTCCATGCCCCGCACATGCCTGTGAGTTTTACTGCCCCTAGAAATAAGCTTAGCACGGCACACCGTCCTTCTCAGTAAAGAAGTGCTAATGCCATTAGGAGGGCTAGGTGATTTGTTGAGTCTATTATTTTCTGTAGACGGGTTGTTTTTTTAGTTATCTTACAGGATTCATGCCTCCTGTCTTTATCATTTATAAAGTAGTCTCAGTTTAACTGTCCCTGACGCTGATCTGTATTTAGTGTGGCAGGCATGGCTGCTGCCCCTAAAAACAACACTGTTTTAAATTACGTCCTCGCAGGATGGAGTAGCAGTACAGTGTCCAAGTTCAGAAAGCAGCTTTTATGTTTTCTATGAACTTCGTTTCAACTTTAATAAGCTTAATCTATTGTTCTTCAGAGAGGAGCAACAGGCAGATTGCACTAAGTTTACAAGGCATGGTAACACTTTTACAAGACAGGTGCTCAAATTCAGATAAGAATTTTATTGCCATGGAAATTCAGTTAAAACTTGATCACGGATAACTTGAATTTCATTCCAGCAGAGCACAAGCACTGTTGGATTTCTTAGCTTCCAACCCCCTAGACTCCACATATGTATGAGAACAATTCAGAGCTGAACTGAAACTGACATGGAAACCATTATTCTCAATTATAATAATTTGAGATTTAATCTGAACACTATGGTTGAGTGATTCCCTGTATGCTTGACTATAACAAGGATGAGGTCAGAAGGATGAATAGAGAGAAGAATCGAAGAGAAAATGTGTCGGTGGGAGTCAGAAGAAAGAGAAGTGAGACACACAGACAGAGAAAAGTACAGATAGAGACTGACTGGGGAATAGAAAAAGTGCAAAGGCAGCAGTGGGGTTGAAAACGTAGGGAGACTGATGTGCATCGTCTCACCGCTAACGCTAATCTGAAACATGAGCAATGCTTACAGGGAGATCTGAGTTGGGAAAAGTTCCAAACCTTGACAGCTCACATATTATTTGTTCCCAATAAAAGTAGTTGCTTACAATATCCTGTAACTTTGACTTCACCGAGAGGCTCTTAGAAATGTGAACGCTGGTGATTCATCATCTGTCACACTTTGGGCTTCTCATAGGCGCCTGGTCTCAGTGCCAGTGCAGTGGGGCTAGCACCACTGGTAAGGGGGCAATCTTGAGTCACCGGTTCTCAGAGAAAAGTAGTCATGAGACGAAAAGAGGCACAGTGGATTATCCTCTCTGGTACGGGAGAAAAGTGGAGCAAGTGTGTTTATGCAGCAATCTTCTGTTTGTAGTGGTGATGTTGATGGTAGCGTGGGAAACTTAAAGTGTGCCGGAGTCCTTTTTACACTATTGTGGTCTTTCAAGAGCTCTGTATGTCTGAGACCTCCCTATGGTCTCTTTAGACCACTGACAGGAATGGATGTCTCTGCGAAAGGTAGTTTAGAGGTCGGGGAAACAAAGTCGGATCATGGTGCATGGTTCTTCTCCAGTTCTTGGGAGGCCAATGTAGGTTGACAGCTGGGCGGGCTGGTCAGGACCAAAGTCTTTGGGAATGCTTTGAGCATCCAGTGGGAATAACTGGAGAAAGGTGCACAATCCCAATTCCAGGAGGTGACTCCTATAGACCGTCTTCCCTCAAGGGTAGGTCAGTAAAGTAACCAGAATCCCAAAAAAATTTGGGAAAGTCTCAAATTACGACAGTTGTCTCAGAATTCGGAATTCTATCCTGGTTTTCCCGGAAAATTAGACTTAACATGAATTTTGATTAGTCATAGCCCAATAAAGCACTGAATAATGACTGTTGTGATACATTTTTAGTGTTGCCTAGGCACCGGAACTGTCTCAGCTCTCTGTTAGTTACAACAGGAAGCAGAGGTGCATTTTAATATAAAAGTCAGAGGCCTACATGAGTTATACATTGTTGAATTAAAACATTTATAGAGGGGAATTTCAACATTGCTGACATGGAGCCCAGTGTACTGGGACCTGGTGAACATCCAGCTGAAAAACAAAAATTGCAGCTACTGCCTGGAGTTGAGAGGGATCTTTGCTGGCCTATAAGATCCAAACAAAGCATTTTGAGGCGTTATTCTGAATGCTGCAATGCTGCATTTCAGATGAATCAAGTCTTGAATAGAGTTGCAAATTTTTTATCTGAAAAAAACAAATGTAGTATACAGGATGGAAAGCCCACCATGTTTGGATGACCACACCCACTCGCTGTCCAGAATGGTATTCCTATTTGATCACCCTTTGGATCAATGAATTTTTATCATGATTCATTAGGATTATTAGAGTTGAAACTATACCTGTCTATACGAATGATAAACCAGAAGTTGCAAGGTGCTTTTGCTTCTTCTGAAAGTGAGAAACAGCAATGAGCAAGTCAACAGTCTCACCATCACAACAACACAATGTATTTAGGGTGCACAGTACCAAAACACAATGGCTTATTTTTACCCAGATACTGTGTATTATTAGAGATTAGATGAAGAACAACAATGGCGCTAAGGCACAGCTACTTTTGTGAAACCTGATGGCAGCTCCCGCTTGTGGGCCTCTGACACTCCCATCAAATAAACACCCGTATTTATTTTCCCTGGGTCGCATTGCAGCCCGGGCCACTGGCCCATGTCAGAGAGAAATTGCATCATATTGGTGGCGCCTGTCTCCTGGGCAGGGGTCAAGGGTCACAGCAGGAGGTGGTAGCGGAGCCATGGAGCAGTGGAGCGGTAAGGAGACTGGCAGTCTAGTGGGATTAGTCTGGGCACTGCTGAGCAGGGCCCAATCTGATAGAGTACCTGGCCCAGTGTCTGACCAGGCCGAGTTTCCATTAGCAAATATGTGTGGGTGAGAGAGAGAGCAAAAAAGAAAAAGAGATGACTGACTCGTGGTACACCCCAGTTTTGTTACTTCAGGGCCTGAGAAGGGAGCGGGTAAAAGTTTTACGGGATAGGAGGGTGGTAGGTGACAGAATCTGGTTTCCTCGCAGCAGGAGGGCGGCCTCCTCCTGGTGAGCTCTGTTTACAGCCTCAGTGACAATTTGACATGTCTATTTCAATCAGTGAACCTCATGTGCCATCCCCCTGCTCGAGAGGACATCGAAGGCTGAGGCTTTCTGTTGTGCTGACACTGCAGCTTCACTCAAGCTGTGGTCACAGTGGGGCACTTTCAGGCCTGGAGATGTGGCTAAAATATCACAACAATGTATTTCTTCATGGTAAAATACTATGAAATGTGATGAGATTTAGGTTTTCATATATATGTATGAAAATATATAATGAAAAGTGCATAGTGGAAGGATAGCGACCACTGAATTTACACATTGTGGTCATACAGAGAAAATTTTGTCTGTCTGGGCCAGAAACGTTCCCCTTAACTGTGTTTATACTCACACAGTCTGTGTTTTCCATAAGTCACCATTATTTTATACGATATTCAATTTGATTTGTGTTTGTGTTTGGTTTTCCAATTCAGATTGGACCTCATAAAGTATATGGCCCTAGGATACAGATCAGTGATTTCAAAGTGATTTAAAAACAGTAAGCGAAAAAATACAGCACATACCCAGAGAAAAAGACGGATCCAGAGGTTTCTGGCTTTGCATTATTTGATGAGCATTTACGGTAAGCGGTGAATATAATAACGTGAGCCCAGAGTAGTGAGAGTCTCCCAAGGCTGGGCAAGGGTTGCTAAGAGTAACTGCAGCAGTTAAATCAAAATAAAATTCTCATGCGTTGTGTCAAATCATGCAGAATGCTTTTTGTTGTGTTCTTTGGACCGTGTTCACCTAAACAGGACATCTTTAAAGGGAGGAATTAAGTAACATCCAACATTACCCATATCCAAATATTTACATTCCGTGATGGGTGTGTAAGTTTGGGTTTGAAGGCTGACTGATGGAAAAAGCGATTCTTTGTCTGCGCTCTGCTCTTCATTTCTCTGACCTCCTCAGTCATTTTGGATCTCTGTTCCCTCCTCCTCCTCCTCACTCCCTATCTTTCTCCCTGACATGTCCCGAGGCTCTGCTTGTCCCGTTGCTAACCCATTGCTCATCCACACACCCCGAGTGGAAAAAGAGGAGGAGGAGAAGGAGGAAGAGAAGGGGAGGAAGAGATTACCTTTAAAGTCTGCTGGCGACGTGCTTCCCCTCTTTAAGCGTGACATCTGAGGGTGTTTCACATCTAAGCTATAATTACCTGCACAAATATGTGGAAAACTGCGAGGCAACACGTATCAGGTCGATCATCTGGTCCCGTCGGCAGGCAGACGGCAGTCCCACTGTTGCACTAATGACTTAATAGGCCCCTTAATGACCAAATAGCCCGCTGCCATCCAGAAGCACTTAGACAATTACGTGCTGGCCAGAGCCATGCAGGCTGACGGCGAGATGGAGGGAGGTAGAGAGTTTTGATATGAGCGCTGAGAAAACAGGGGCACTGTGCACTTGACAACTGAATAAATCACTAGGTCTTTCACTAAATTATTATTTTGTGAGAAAAAAACAAGAGTTAAAAGAAAAAAAACGTCCAAGATATAATTGAAGTTGAAACTAAGCAGCAGAGAAGAGCTGACAGGAAGCTAGTTACAGGAAGACTTCCTTTTAAAGTGCCTCAGTTTTGTCTCCTAGTTTTCTTAACTGGAAAACTGGAGTCAAAACAGATATCCTGACAACTTTCACCACTGACCCATTTAACTTAAGTTAAAAGTGGCAAGTTCAACAGCTAAAGTAGAAGTCAAACAAGCAGGGGAAGTGGGAACACGATGGAAGTAGAACAGGATGGATTTTTTTTCTTTACTCTGTAGACCTTGTATTTGATTAATCAATAGTGAAATATCGACGTAAATGTGATCTCCACGCTCATCTATAAACCTGCTATGTTGGCTCCATTCAGTGAATCCCACAGAGGTCTCATCCCTTCTCACTGTACCTGAGAGACCTGAAGTAATGGCTCCACCACATTGTCACTAAGCTGCGTGCTGCAGAAGTAGTGAGTTCAGCGTGTCAGGTCGGAGTGCTCTTCCATACTTTAGTGTTCAATGAGCCAAATCCTTCCCTCCTTTGCTTCGCCCACGTTCTCCCTTTGGTGGAGAAAATGAGGGCTTCTTTCTGCTTCAGATGTAACAGCCATCACACTGTGGATCCATCCTTACTGCACAGTCATCTTCCCCTCACATGAACACCAAAGCTGCTCATCACACACCTACACAGGCACACACGCATTCACACACACATAATTTAACTGTACTCTGTTTCTGTATAATTATTTTGTCATCTTAACAGTGTAAATTGTAGTGATGTGAAGGGTAGTTAAGCTCGTTTTCCTGCAGGCAGGTAGCCTCAAAGACAAACACACTCCCACATTATATTTCTGTATTACATATTTGCTCATCACAACAATGGAAACGGTGCTAAATTGCACAGAGATGGAGGTTGTTTTCTGTTGTGTTTGGGAAGGGCAGGTAGTTTCCAGGAAGGCTGAGGTTAATCTCAGGTTGTCTAGGCCAGGGGCTGATTGATCACAGACAGGAATGTGACTGACTGATTTCCTCAGAGACCCACTTGGCCCCTCTGGAATGTTGTTGTCTTTTGGGACCTTGTTGTTTTACAACCTTTGTTTAACCAGGTTAGGGCCGCTGAAACCAGGGATCATTCTACGGACCTGTGATGTGATGGAGTTGGTGCTTTTCTCTAGGCACTATCACTCAATTCACATTCTTTAGTGATATTTTTTATCCAGTTTTGATGTATAGATACAGGACAGCACATTACAGCTCGTAAATACATGGAAAGCATTTTTTTCCCATGTTGGTAGTCTATTTATCAGGTGTTCAAGCCATATTTTGTAGGTGGGAGTGAGGTCTTTACCTATCTATTATGCATCTATTACAAAATTACTCAAACAAGTCCACAAAAAAGATAATTTTAACATCTCCACAGGCATTTTTAAGATTTTTTTTTTCAAATAATGTGTTTCTAATATTTTTCCCCAAAAAAAGTTCCATTATCATGTTAGAATCTTTAAAATTACATCTTCTCCTCCTCCCTCATTGACTAATCCTGAATCTGTGATCCTGAAAATATGTTTCATTTTAAAGGTTTATTTGCCTCACAAGAAAAAGTGTCCTATTTTCACAAAAAGTTCATTATTAGAGTTTGTGCACTGATGGCCTCAGGTTTTTTTACCTCACACATGTCACAAATATCAGACCAAAATTGGCTTCCAGATTACTTTTTATGTCACACATCACACTTGTTCACCCACCTCCTTCAAACTGCATTTTAATGGGCAAAGAGGTGAATGTGAAAACAACCTTGAAATAATTCTTAGTCTACCTCCTACTGGTGGTTTATGAGTGTTTAATCAGTTCTTGCAGTAACAAGAATTTCACCCATAAACAGACACAGACAATTGGGGAGAAATAGAACAAAGCAGTGTGAAATCCATGCACTGATTTCTTTACACGCCAGCTATCTTTAAACTTACTGAGGAACCAAACAAAATCATAAAATAATGTCTATTAGTGCTAACAAACATGACGAGTGAAAGAACAGCAGCCAACAAGTAACCAAACAGTGTGGCGTATCAATATTTCCCAGTGTGGGAGAGAACATGGAAAATAGATTGCCAGTACGCCATGGCATGCAACTTTCCATGTCAGACGCTTGGTGGTCCGAGATGAACTCAGCGTCCGGGCCCGCGTGTGACATCAGCCACACATACTGCCACACCTCTCACACACCACTGGCCAACAGTCATAAATAGGTGCCAGCGAAGAACAACTGTGTGTATGTGTGTGCGTTGTGTGAGCCCGGCTTGTTGGGGATTAGGTAGCATTAGCGAAGCCCTCTGACTGAACCCTGTTTTAATGTGACCCATGCGTCTCTCTGCCCTGTCTCCATTATACACGACCCAGTGGAGCACTTCAGCTCTGCTTACACCCCTGCCCCTACAAACTCTCACCTTCCCATACTCGCTCTCCAAAAAACCTACACCTTCATGCTCATTTTCACTCTCACAGTGTTGACTCGCATTATACTGCAAGTTAAATAATAATGTTTCAGTTGTGCTTTTTCTTATTTATTTATCCAGTCAGACTTGTGGGGAAGACATGCGTCATTTTTTTTGGCAATATGCGTGTCACTCACACAGTGGAGCATCTGTCCTGTATGAAAACACCGTAATTCTACAATAGTTCCATTTAAAAAGTGTTGATTTTGGTCAAATGTCAATTATTCATAATTACACAGCTAATAACTGGGGATTCAGTGCATTGAATATGATAGTTAACCCAGCATATGCTGAAATAGGAAAACCGAAACAACAAAAATAAACGATAATAAGTTTATTTAGGACATGGTCTGCAGTCCTGTGCTCTCATGATAAGTATTACCAGTATCATAAAGATTTCCACCTCTGACATAAATGGCTCAAAGTAAAATTTCATAAACCTGTTTGAGTGCAAATCAGTTGAGCTGGAGCTACACTAAATTTCCTCAGGAGGCAGTTGATATTTCTACCTGGCCTTCTAAGCTTATGATTCCATGCTTGTTAAAAAATATGATTACGTAAAAATAGCTGTTTGTTTGGTTGTTTTTTCGCTGCCACTGAATGTGCATAACCAGGCCCCTGAAACTGGTCCCCACCTCTTAAACTGCCACTTGGACCTCTTGAACCGAGGCACCACTTGTAAACTTTATTAGGAAGCACATAAATCCTGTTCCCCACCAACACATACACACACCCAGCAACTGAGTGGAGAAAAGTCCATTACAGACTTCTTTATCTACAGTCATTTACACATGTGATCTCCAGATGATGATTGGAAAATCAGGTTCAGATTTTATTTGGAGCTGCTCTTTCCGTTTGTTCATGTCAAATGCATTTTCACCTACTGGAAATACTTGAGCACAACAAACATGATGGATAATGCTCCCAACTAATCTGTAATGATGACTCTATTTTTGAACAGATAATTAAAACTACACGTATTTAGAAGTATTCGCATTATCATATCACATCGAAAAAATGTAAAACAATACACAGGCCAGCAGAAAAGAATATGAAGCAGATACACTTTATGCAACTTGATCAGCACAGCCATTCGCTTGCTGTGAATTTTCCAGACAATGACAGGCTCTTTTTACACATGGGTTCAATCAGACATTACACAGACTTTGTAAAAGGGAGCTGACAAAGTAAAGTTAGGGCAACAGATTTAGAGACATTTACTTTTTCATATACAGCCCCTCTCAGTAATGTTTGGGCAACTTCGGGGTAACAGTACATGTGGGCAAGTGGCTTAAGAGCCTTATTTCTCTCAGCTAAAGTAAGCAGATGGACAGATCAGCAAGGAGACAGACAGGTAAGTGGTGAAGCAGCAAGACAGAGAGTGGTGTGCAGCACGAAGGCTAACTGAGTAAACAGACAGGCAGGAGGGGGGGGGCACATGATCGGACAGACAAGCGGCAGGAGGCAGGAGACAGACTCCAGTGCTGTTAACAAGACTTGACACACAGATGCTCCGAGACCAACACAAACCGTTTTGAGAGGATCGATTACAGAGATAAGTGAAAACACAAACACAGAAACTCACACTGTTGAGGTCAAACTGAGCTGAGTGATCATTTTGAAAAATGTTACGCCCGCACTGACTTTCTTTCCTCGGCCACAGACCTGTTCTGAGTCACAATCCTCTCTACTGTAGTTCCTCCCTGTAACACATAACAGAAGGATCTGTTCCTTGACTGCATGAATGTGTTTTGATGAATTTAACTCTAGATGTAGATGAACATTATTTTGATGCAGTCACATGTATTTGGCTGCTTTTTAAATCATCATACCACGTTCCTGTGGATCAATACAGCAAAGTTTTCGGCCCACATTTATAAACCGATCCCAAACCAGCAGTTGACTACTTGGACAGTCAATAGGCTTCATGTTACTGCAGCCTTCATCAAAATTCTTAAGCTCCTGGTCAATAAATTTGTTTTACTCCTGTGTTGCCTCAGTAGCTAAGGGGATTTCAGGCATTTGTGCAATCAGGCCTCTGTTTCACCTTTCAAATTAGAGTTCCCAGAATTTTCTCTGAGCCGGATTGACCGAGGGAACCGGTTTCCCTCGCCCTTGCCCTCTGGATGACCTCATCCCTTTGGCTAAAGCCCCAGTCACCCCCTTCCCAACCCCCATCTGTACTGCTGTTGAACATGACTTCTTCAGTCTTGTACCGACACAGGCCTGAATCAATTAGTCTTTGCAAATGTCATTTTAACAAGATAAGCGGTTTAGCGAATGCATGGATGAATGGAGATTATTTTTAGTGTTTTTTTGTCCCTATGATGAGTTAACAATATAAGGACAGTGGCAAAAAATAAACTAAAGTCATGCCCAAATACTTTACTGGACTACTGGCACTCCTTTTGTATTTCTATAGGAAAATTCTTATCCATCCGGCACATAAAAGGGAAAAGAAATAAATGATAAAATTGGCTGCCCTGCTGCTGACCTGGTCAATCCCTTCCACGAGAGAAGGGACCAAAAGAATAAAGGAAAGAAACTTAAAAAGGGATTATAGGAAAGAAAAGTGAAAGAACAGTGGCAAGCGGGGAGAGGGGAGGAACGTAGTAACCTCACACTCAGGCTAAACAAAAAGAGAGGAGAGGAAAATAAAATTGTTCAATTTGGTGGTACTAGGAGAGAGCAAAAGCAACAATAACACAGAAAACCTTTCACTCTCTCAGTTGACAGCTTCCTCTGTGTCAAGATAAAAAAGACAACAACAAAAAAAATAATAAAGGATGCTGTTGTTTAGTTTCTCTCTTCTTTTCTGTTGGTTTGGAGTCCCCCCCCCCCCCCGCTCTCTAACATCACGGTCAATTTCACCTGTCACTCACCAGTGCAGTTTTTCCAGCACAGTTCTTCCACCTTTCCCAAGGCATACACTCTCCTGGCGTCCACTGAAGCAGTTTAAATATAATATCAAACATATGGCAGAGTTTATAAAATGTAAATGAGATGAGAAATCAAATTTACTTAGAGAGTTGTAGCGGGACCGAGGTCTGTGAGGGGTGCCGTTGTTTAGGGAGAGCCTAAATGATGGGCAGCTGTAATTACAGTCACAAACTGAGTGGGAGAGAAGGAGATAGAGGGGATGGAATCAGGGACAGAGGCAGGAGGTGAGGGAGAATGGGGGAGAGGGTCCAGCGGGGAGAAAAGAAGGGTGAAAGTGGGAGAAGTTAAGAAAAAGGGGCTCTCAGTGGGTGGCTCTTTTCTCATTTTTCTTCCTCTTTCTCTTGTGGGTGTGCATCATGTGACGATGTGTAATTTGCCTGTGGTCACACCAGAGTTGTGCAAACAGATTAGCAGGGAAACATGTCAGCCTGAGGGGCTGCGGAGGTGAATGTGTGTGTTGTGTGAATTACAGATGTGGGATTGTGTGGGAAATGGTTTGATGGAGTAAAACCTATATTAATGGTGAACAGGTGGGGCAGTTGACTTTGTCGCAGACAAATTTGCTCTCACGGGCTCGCAAAAAACGTCTAGAGCTCAAGTCTTTATGTGCAGTTTCACATGCATATTGAATACAGACGTATTCATCCATGGACAGATTTTCAATGGTTCATTTGCATCGAGTAAATTAAATTATGTTTACACTCTGCTCATATATTCCAGAGGTTCAGTGTGGTTTGAGGACACTTGAGGATACAAGTCTTAGTTTCTGCCATAAAGCATGACTATACTGCACCACTGCACACACTCAACAGAAGGTCATTGTGTGATCAGTCTGTTTTTTCTAAAACTTCTGACAGCAAGTTTGTAGCTCACACACACAAACCTACACCCTTTTATAAGAGGTGTTGATAGAGTTTTAAAGCAATAGTTTCATGGTTTGAAAAATACACTCATTGACTCTAAAGTTACAGTCAACAGTCAGTTAGCTTAGCCTAGACTAAAAATGGGGGAAAGGGCTAGCTTGGCTCTAAAGCTCGCTAATAAACATGTTATATTTCATTTGTGTGACGTCTGAGTACCGGTTTTTATTTCCATGGAGGGCTATTTGTTGGTCTTTTTCTGGTCTATTTCAGCAGAAAAAAGGATGAAATCTACATTGTAACATATTAACTTTAAGCCTTTGGGATGCTGGTTGATGGATTTACTACCTAGCAGTTTCCCTATTTCTAGTATTTTATGGTGAGCTAAGCTAACGATGGATATATATAACCTAATATTTAAAAAAGATATGAGAGAGACTTCTAATATCTCATTCAATCCTTGCCATGAGGACAGTGCATTTTCTTAAAAGTCAAACTATTCTCTTCAGGATCCTGTAATTTGTATGAGAATGTGTATATTCAATCAAAAAAACAGTTAAATTTTGAAATAAAAAAATGTAAAATACAAAATAGAAAGAAACTGTCCCATTTTGCTTAAGTTCGGTAGTGTTCTTATCTAGAGCTGACTCTGGGATCACATATGAGAGTTTAACTTAGCTGAAGAGAGTCACGGTGTAAGCAGATACAGTTTTTGGTGCCTAACGCCTCTGTCAGCTCTGTCAGATCACCTGTCATTAGTTGCATTCCATAATTTTAACTCAGTGTGGATGGTAACCATAATTTGCCCAGAAACACTTATTTCTCTTTGTGTTGTGCACTTTTGTTGCACTTTCTTGCCCAGGGTATAAAAATTTGAATCACTTTTTTAAGTTGGAGTACAATCTCTCTAATGTGGGCTAGGTTATGGTTATATTTAGGTGTAGCAGGTATGATTGGTTGGGGTTAGTGTGAGGTTAAGTGCAGTAAGGTAAGGGAAACTCATGTTGATAGGAAAAAAATTGCCACATCAACAGTACAGGCTTTAAAAGTGGCTACAATGAGAAGCTGCTCGCTAAATGTTTTCTGTACTGCAATTTGCTCATAGAGAGGAATCAAGTTTTTCGCAAATCCCTGTATTTTTCCAAGCAGACGGGCAGAACAAAAGCAACCCCTAGTGACACAACTTAACTTTTTACATTTAAAATTCTCAGTTTCAACCTCTGCTGTAATTGAGGAGGGCTGTGAGCTCGAGTAGGCTTAAGTGAAAAAACACAGTTAAGCAGAATACAGTAAAGAAAAGATCAGTGTTTGATGGGTTTTATGTTAGCCAATACTGAACCATTAAAAATGTCCAAACTGGCCCCATTGCTGATCCTAAGGATTGGCTCAAGACTCATTAAAACATATTCTCAGGCTCAGCTTGAATAAATGGAGGATATCATTATCTCTGATGTCAATCTACTGGTCCTTTTAAATCTTGGATGACTCTTGGAGCCATTATATTTTCATGTTTCCTTTAGTATCAGAGTAATCCAGTAATTACTTTATATTCATGGGCGTACAGCAAAATGCTAATAGCTAATTCAGCATACTTTTGTGGATGCAAATTTGCCAAAGTGTAACCCGATTAAGGTTAAAAAAAAACAATCATGAAGTTGTAGCCTGCAGCTAACAAACTGACTCCATGCAACATCATAGAGCACATTTTACAAAGAACAGTTGTCTCAATTTCGACTGAAGGGTGGGCCAAACTGTCAAACCTAAGAAACTTCTGGTCCAGAGTTGCTCAATTGGAGAGCTATCACTGAGTAAAGAGAAGAAAGTGTTTTTAATTTTAAATGTGTTGTTGCGAATTGTGTGGTCCCAAATTGAGAATAGTCCTCAAATGACTTTTTATAACACTTTGAAGTACACAGGGTCTGTCTGGCTGTGTCTTCATAGTTCACAGAGGAATGTGGTTTTGTCATGCATGGCATCTGTCCCCGTCCTTTCAGACTTTATTGTGATGGTGTGTCTGCCAGTGTTTAAAGGGCTCCAGAGAGATGTTTCCCTGCCACTAGTCTCAAACGGATGTGGCCATCAGCGTCTTATGTCATGCTGCAACTTTACAGAATCTGATAATATGAAAAATATGGAGCGGGCGCAGTGTGAGCCAAGCCATGTTCTGGATCGACATGAACAAATCCCATGTTTTTGATGGATTTTTCTGCTGTTGATTCTCTCAGGTAATAGTGTCGATGCCTCAGGCGGCTGACAGAGGCTTGACAGACAGACAGACGGTTCAGGCATGCATGCCATTGTTGACAGCCAAAAGTTAGATCTTTGTAAAGAGCTCAAAGAGAGCGAGTGAGTGAGCGTTGGAAATGGAAACACAAGTCTATGTTATCAGCTTGCCAAAATGCAAAAGGGAGAATGCATGAGAGAAAGAGAGACGCAGAGAAAGAGAGGCCAGGCCACCTCAAAGCCTCTGTAGTCAGCTCTGATGACGGCCAATCCAAGCACTTGTGAGCAGTGCAAATGGCTTTTTAATGCCTGCTAACAGCCGGGGTATTTATTGGGATGAGGGATGAAGGGATGGGAAGGATGGAGAAAGGATGAGAGTGACGACAATGTTTGGACGCGAGGTCCTGGTTGACCACCACTGCAACAACCGCTGCCCTCACTTTAGACTCAAGCTCAGTCTGGGTTTCATGCAGTTAGTGATTGCAGTTTTAAAGCTGTGGTCTTTTTCCCTGTCTCCAACCTCATTTATCTTGGTCGTGTCTCCATATTTTTCTTGAGGTCTGGTTATTTTTCCTGAGACTGACAGAAATGAAGTCTCACTTATGTGGAAATCACACGCTTAATTGCCTTCATTGCTCTGCTATCTATAGATAAATGTCCAGCTGGCCATTGATTACACACTCGCTCAAATTGGACTTTTATGCTGTAAGGAAATGCTGTCCAATACAAGTATAACAGAAAGATCAATATGCTATCAGAAACAATCCTGACAAATTTTCACCCTGTTGTGGCAGTGGCCAGAAGGAAGGCATTGGCGAGTCTTTGAATTGACTTGGCCCTGACTTTTGTTTAGTCTTGGCCTTGACAAAGCCGATCATGACTACAGCGCTGATTTCCATTTTCCATTTTCCAGCTGTCTCAAGACAAAAGCCGTCCAGCACGAGAGCTCTGCTTTGCCTAGCTCGGCGTAGGAGTGAAATTATCACAAAATTGCTTTCATTGTTTTCTCCTCTGACCAATTTCTGGAGAATTCAGAACACACGATATGAGTCAGTCTATTGAGGACATCAGTAGAGAGTAAAGGCAAAAAACAATGTGTGTCTGTGTGTTTGTGTGCGTGTATGTTGATTTCTCTACACTGGCAATTTATGCTTGTGAATATACAAATGTGAAGTCTGCTTGTAAGAAACTTTCATTTTTGTTTATAAAGAGATGTGACCTTTGCCCTTGGCTGTTTTTCATAATAAAAAGATGGCATGCAAGCTCTACAAATAGTACAGTACGTAATTTGTGCGCTCTCTGACCCGCTGCATGTAATGGATTAGTTTTGTGCTGTCTTGCCAAGGAGGCAAGTTAAGCCAAATAAAGGGAGTCTTTTGCAGCTGCTGAAGAAAACAAACTTGCATTTCCAAAAGGTTTCAATAATGAGTACTTAGTCTTTGAATGTACAGTAAAGTATCCTGTAACTCACTCAGTTCACTGGCCTTGGTGTCATAAAACTATCTGAGTGACTACGTACTAAATATATATTTATATATTAAAAAAATCATGTTTGTCAGAGGAGGAACACTAATGTAAGAAACTGGTCAGGCCCTATAAACCACATGAACTTCACTATCTTACCTCAGCCGGGGTGCTGTTTACACAAAACGGCCCCTGACTCAAACAAAAGCTGGAAGGCTCCCTGGAAACCATGAGAAGAGAAGATGAGAATGATGAGGAGGGGAAAGAGAAAGAACAAAATTACAGGAGGTGGTGAAAGAAGAGAAAGAAAAACAAATGGAGAAATTAAAAAGCGCTCTCTCATCCTGATTTCATATGTTTTCAAAGAGCAAAACAAAAAGTCCTGTCTTTTGGCTTCGTCCAACGAGTTGTGTTGGATGGCATGACATGTTTGTTGAACTTTACCTGAGTATTTCTTCAGAGTGAGTTTGTGTGATGTTACTGTCAAATGTATCTTTGAGAGACTTATTTCTATTTAAATATTTTTGAAGTATTTACTGTCTGTGTTACTTGTGTGGTAGGGAGTACTATCTGGAGTTTACTAAAGTAGTCATTCTGGGCCGTGATATGAACCATCCCTAAAGCTTGGCAAGAAAATCATCATTCATTTATCCTGAAATGTTTGCTGGTGCTACATTACATTAGGCAATTCATTTTGCATAGACAGAACTCTTAAATTTGACAAGAAGAAGCCAAAACTATGTTCAAGGACAACATATCTGTCTTCATTCCTTTCCTCTAGAAACCGATCTTAGTCTGTCTGAACCGAGAAACCAAACCCAGAATCTTTGAACCCCCAAGACGCTCAAACTGCTGAACTCTGTGGCATCAAATATGGCATTCAAACTGCTCCTCCTCACACTTCACCTACGCCCACACTCCAACCACACTCCCCCAAGACAGACAGATTATTTGTCAAAACCATCAGCAGCTTCTATGAAGGCAAAAAAAAGAGAAATCAGTAAGTGTGAAGTCTGGTTTAAGTCTGCAAGATGTTTCAGGAATTCCATCCATCTTCACTTGGGCTAACCTGGGATGGTGCAGACTGCGGAGGTGGAGGATTTTTGCTTGGGAGGGCTCCAAGTTTCGGGAAAATTTTCAGGCATGTCAGTGGAAACGGTGGACATTACCCTCCACTTCAAGCAATTTTCTAACTTTTACCTTGTATTTTTTTTTAGAGTGCTTATCTTGGATAGCTTGCAGACATCAGTGCACCAGTGATTGCGGATGAAATCATTTTGAGGGATGTCTATTTTCAGTTCAGTATTTCTGGGGAAGCACTGCCCACCCAGGAGGACCTGCTGATCTGGCTCTTGTAAAAAGCAACTCTATTCCACTTTCTCTCCCAGAGAAACACAAATAAATTCCTTTTAATCAGTCATGGGTTCTTTGGGGGCTCATTTGGGAGGAATGTAACTGAAACTTAAGGTAAAGTTATGCATAAGGTAGATGTGCTTTGCTAAGCTTGATTTCGCTCTCCCACAGCTGGCCTTTGATATTCCCGAGGGTGATCTAACAGCAGTTTAGATGAAGACACTATTACTTGAGCTTAGACATGGGCTTAGAAACTGTTTAGAAACACTCTGTGAATTTTAAAACTCACGCAGCACGGGAGACATTTCAGCAAATGATTAAATACAAACTCTCCGATATCATGAAAGGTCCTTGGCTCTCACTTCCTGTCTGTCTTTCCTTCTTGTTCGCTGCTTTCTGGAATACTGAGGGGGAAAAGGTCCTGAGTTCAGCTCCTCTGAAAGGGGATCCAAACCGCGTGCTAACGAGAATGCCAAGCCTAACAGGGACTGACAGCTCATCGCACTGAGAACTGCTGTGTGTATGTGTGTGTGTGAGGGTTGGGGGGTGGTGTCAGAGCGTGCCAAATATCTGTGTGCATTTATTATGAGAAGGCAAACATCCCCGGTGAAGCTTAATAACTCACTTATTTTTTCACACGCATGCATGCAGGAATGGGATGTGTCTCCCCGATCCCCACCTAACTCCATCATGGCCGTAACCGCCAGCTTTCTCCGCTCCGTCGATGTGGGCTCAGATGAAAAGCAGATGGGTCAGAGGGTAGTGAAAGAGAGACACAGAGAGAGACATGAAGAGAAATGAAATGGGTGTAAAGTCAGATGAGTGGTAAGGGGTTAGAGTTGGATAGGAGGGACAGGAAACTGCTTAAGACAAACCGTCCAAGGAGAAGAAGAGGGAGGCAAATACAAATCTCATAGGACACAAAGGCAGAGACTGAGAGAGAGAGAGAGAGTTAAGGAGAAAGTGAGAGCAAGAGGGAGATAAAGGCAGCCGAGGGGTCAGGCTGGGAGCGAGGGAACAGCCAGCCATTTGAGATGAAAGGAATCCAGCCAATCTCCTGAATGATAAACATGTGTCTGTGTCACCCATCCCAGGACTCTCTGCTCTACTTAAGTGTGTGTGTGTCTTCACTGGTACAGACACTCTGACTCCTGACACCGACATTGCAGATGATGATATACACTTACACACACACACAGACACCTCGTCCACCATTTTGGCAATCGCAGGGGAAAAGTACCACGCAAGTGTTAACTGACACAGGCCATCACACCCTCAGCACAACACTAGAGCCAGATAGCAAAACACTGCATCTCCTTTTCTTTTCTACTCCTCTTTTCTCCTTCAGTCTTGTCCACACCTGCCTTCGAACTTGCTGCTCACTTACACCCTCAGGGAGTGGACAAAACAACCTGAAAACTTGAGAGCACCGACATCTTGCAGGACACAGCTTATGTGATAACTTCTTTCTATTTTGGACTCAGTACTGACAAGATGGTTTGCAGTTAATGGTGCAAATCTGCAGGCCGTCACAGATTTGCATACCACGTAAGGCAACATTCCTTATGCCATTCTGATAGAGATGTGCCTTTGTTGCATGTTATCCCTCTCTTTCTCTCTCCAGAATTTCTTGTATTATTGTTTTACTGTACTCTATTAGAAATGTTTCCACTAAAATCTTTAGAAAAGGAATATATTTGCATGTTATGTGTTGTTGACCTCTAAACAAAAGTATTGTGCAAAATTAATCCTCCTCTGCAAGTTTATCCTCTGATCAGCGTGATTCCAATAAATGAGAGTCTCTATGGGTTCTGGCGCATTTTTCATACTTTTTGTGACTGTTTCTCTGGACTTATTAAATAAATTTGCAGGTGTCAGACAATTTAGCCTTTGGAGCTTTATAGTTTGGCTCACACTGCTTTAAAAATCAAAGCAACATCAACCTTCATCACAATAACATAATAGTTTGAATTTCCAGACCTTTTTTACAACACAAGTGCTGCTGGCAGCCAACCTAATATGACTCACATGTGTAAGAGTGTTTGCTGTTGAGATCAAGAACTTAAATTTTCTTTTCTCAAGGATTAATTCTGGCAATTTTTACCCTAGACCGATATTGACAAAATGAGGCGTCACGATAATTTTCACCAAATACCAATATTGTGACAATGTTGTAGGGATGACTAAGGATGCTGTCACAGAATATTACCAAAATATTAAGTTTTAATTATTTTTACAGGGCAGTTTGGCACTAAACTAACCCTTCAAAAAAAACCAGACCCACAACAACATAAACAAATTGACCAATCGAGGCAGCGGTGGCCTAGCAACCCCCTGAGGTAAATGAATGTTTTTGTCAAATGTGTCAGTTGGCTTTAAGTAGAGTGAAATAACGACTTTAGCTGTTGTAGAAATGTGCTGTCTGCAAAGGTCTCTCCCTGTAGAGATCATTTCCATAATGCTGTCTTGACTGACTCTTGAAATAGCGATCTGAGCATGTTGGTGGCAAAAAAAAGCACTTTCAGTAAACATACAGCCATTGCAGCCTGTTTTACTGTTGAATACTGAAGTAACTGACTAAGCCAATACCAAAACTTTATATTAAATAAACGTTTTAGTCATTTAAACGTGAAAAAAATAGGATTCAGGTCTAAAAATAAGGGGATTACCCTCAAAGTGTTCATATTATTTAGTCTATCCTCTGGACTTTCCCTCATTTCCTGCTCTCTCCTCTCCTCCTATTCGTCAGTCATTCTGGGATCTTTGCAGTAAAAGTTGAGGTCCCCTCACTGCACCCTCTCACCCGCAGAGACGAAGGTTGAGAGAAGGGCCTCTGTGGCTCTCTGTTGACTCACTCACCTTCTTGGAGTGTTGCCATGGCCACTGCCAGCTTGGCCTGCAATGAACCAGGTGGGGGTGTTGGCAGGGGATGGGGGCTGTGGACAGAGAGAGCAGGGGGTCAGTGAGGGAGAGGAAATGAGGTGGAGAGAAAAGGATGGTGACCTAAGAGAGAGGCGAGAAAGAAGAGAGAGGCAGAGAGGGAGAGTTTTGTTTTGGTGAGGTAAACATTCTTCTTAGTTTGTTCATGTTGTTCAAAAGGTTGCGTCCCCAGACTGCAAACATCAGTGTGATTCTGTTGAGTTTTTCCATCTTTTATGCCTTTTTATTCTTGTATGTGTGTGCCTGTTTGTGCCAAAGTGTGTTTAATTGTGTGTTACTTCCTTCATGGTATTTTCACAACAATAGCTGTGGTGGACAGTATTTATTTGTGGGAGCTGCAATGTACAATCATTCTTTTCCATTCCTCTGTTGTAACCCTGAACTGTGTAAAGCATCTGTCATCAAGCCCCTCTGGTAGTGTGACTGTGTGTGTAGCAATTGAACCAAGGCTACTCACCCGTAACCACACGCTGAAGACTGGGTCACTGGCACACACTCATAAACACACAGACACACACTCACAAACTGTGGCACCGCTTGATGTGGTTCCATTTTTACACAATCAACTTTCACAAATATTGTTTTCAGTGACCCTCAAGTCAATAACATGTCTGTGTGTGTGTTTGTGTTTAAGATGTGACATTTTAAGCAACACACTTGAGTTCCTACCTCAACCTAAGCACTTAATTACTGTTGAAGAAGATAGTTTGCTGGTTTTAAACCAACAGTGATCTAGTAAAATCCGGTGTTAATTAAGATAGGTTTTGGCTCAGCAGGGAGTGTGGTGAAATGGAAATTGAGAACTTGGTGTGGGATAAAAGCTCTTGTATGTTTAGACATTGCCATAAGAAATGGTAATAAATAGACAAGGGCAGAGTGGAGCAATTTGGGTAATGTTAAGGCACAAAGATTAGGTCCAGACCAGAAGTTTGGTAAAATGCTAATAAAGGGCTGCCATTAAATAGCACAGCACACAGGAAGCACATCAACTGTCCAAACAAAATCGGAATAAAAACATCACTTGTGACTTATAGTATCTTCAACAGAAAACTCTGTGGTGACATTAAGCTTCATACATACATACACACATGCATGCATACATACACACATGTCTATTTGTATATATTTCTATATATAAATATCTATATCTATATATATCTATGTCTATTTATCTATGTATCTATATCAATATTTATATCTAAATCTAAATCTATATCTTTATCTTTGTGTATAAAGAAGTATAGATATAGATGTGGATATAGATACACACACACACAAACACACATATATATTTGTATGTACGTGTCTACATAAAGGAATCTGAGAATGTGTTTGTTTGTTTGAGGCATTTCAGGCACATAGTTGACCAGTAATCTCAGGCAGTGATCAGGTAAAAGATAACACTGAAAAGTCAGGCCAGGGTCACAAAGAGTAGTATGTGTACTGGTGGAGTCAGAGGTGGGCGTAATCAACAGGAATAATTTGATACAGTGCCCTCTACAGTTACCCAATGTTTCCTCTCAGTTGATTTTCCAGTGGAGAAAATGTCCTCTAGGGTGTCTTTAAAGTGAAGAAAATGTGAACTATTCACTAAAGTGCCTTTCCGAATGAGAAAGTCTTCTAAGATGCTTTTCCAGTGTGCTTTTCGGTACCTTTCAAGTGGAAAACACATGATGAAATGTCCTACGGTTCCCTCATTTACCACAGTGTAAGAATGTGCGCATTTGGGTGCTGTCTTGTGTATTTAAATTAAGTAATTTCTGCCCAAACAACTATTTAGTGTCTGTACACCAATAAACCTGTTTCTGAAAATAATTGCACCTCAAATTCTGAGTTAGTGTTTTCTTGCAACACAGTACACGCTTCAGTTTTCTGTCTCAGTTTTGGATCTTTTCCACATAGAGACTAAACTTGCAATCCTACTCTCTCAGTTTAACACAAAATGTTTGTCTGAAAGATTAAGCCTAAACGCATGGTCACACTAACATTTAAAATGTCACAATCCTGTGGCAGATTCATTTCAGTGGAAATGCTGCAACTGGCGGATTTGCTCATGGGGGATTTTGGTGAAAACTCGAAATAGAGGAAAGCTATTTTAGCTTATTGGCTGTGTTGCAACATATTCTCAATTTAAGTTCATCTGTTGGAGTATAAATTGCACCCCAAAAGAGAAATAATTTGCACCTATTAGACGGAGTTGATAATGCCAAAACGTCTTTTGAATCATCTGTAAATGTTTTGCCATTTAAACGGAAAAAGTAGGTTCACAAGCTAATAAGTTTGCTAACTGACTAACTAGCAGGTTCACTAGCTTAACAAGTTTTACTTTATTTTCTTTATAACTTTTTTAATAACAAATTGGCAAACAAAGTGCCTAGGAGGGAAAACAAACACAAATCAACTAGCGCTAGCTCGGCTTGCTAAATTTTTAGCAGCTAGCTTAATGCAGCTTATCATCAACTATCTTCCTGTTCCACTTTATGGTGTCATCACCTGGAAAAAAGAGGGTTAAACATAACTTAAGATAGATAGATAGATAGATGGATAGATAGATGGATGGATGGATGGATGGATGGATGGATGGATGGATGGATGGATG
>JAPZDY010000021.1:17870056-17882090 GCA_029783645.1 Ctenochaetus hawaiiensis | reverse complement strand
CAACTTTAAAGAAAGAATCAAAACAGCAGGTTTAGTGAGACCAGCAACAGAGTCCACACACAAAGACAGTCTCAACTCATCAAAGAGGCTTTGTAGTTTTCCACGGATTGATAACATCCAAACAAAACTGTTACACTGGCAGACATCAAGATGATCAAATCCAATAAAATATTTAATCGAAGACACATTAATACACCCATAAACACAGTTGGACTGCTGTTGCCAGTGGTGTTGTTGCTGTCAATCTTCCCTCATTCACTGTGATAAACTCTTGTAAATATTTACTTTCTGGCTGTAATGTGATCCTACAAAGGCCACTGAGCTCTAAAGCTTTTGTTTGACACCTCATTTCACCAATAAGGAGCTTCTTTGTGCTCTCTACAGCCCACAATCACCAATGAGAGTCCCTGTTAAAAAGAAACAGGTTTCCTTTTTTCCCTTTTGTACAGCCAATGGAATTCTGAAACAATGAAATGCTGCACCTGTGGGATTTTTAAGCCACATGGACCAAAAGAAGCTTTATAAGTATGCTTAAATGTATATGGGAAAAGAATAAAAATTGATATTTATCTCGTAAATACAATACATGGCCTTTTATTTGGGAGAACACCAATCCATGTCCCCAGAAAAACATGCTAAAAAATAATTAATTCCATGTGGTGTTGTTATCATTTTTATTGATTTTGGCCTAATGATGGCATCATGCTGTGTTACCATTGTGTTTCTGAACTAAGTGCTCCCATCTTTAGTCATCTGCAGGCACCTGTTAACAAAAAAAAATCCAGGTGTAACATTATTTATCCGAGTATTTAGACTTTTTTTTCTCAATGCCAGTAGCACTTAAAGTAATTCTGACTGCCGAGGAATAAAATTCAAAATTTTACCTCTCAAAAGAGTCCAAGACCATACATGCACTCCAAATGGTTCAAGCACTTTAGTCTAATTCAGTCTAATTTCACAGAGATCGTAACGAGAATAAGTAAGCATGTTTTGCATGCTCTGTGTACTACCAGCACACTCACCCTGCATGCACAACATGCAGCAAGGGAGTGATCAGCAGTCAGAGCACCTCTCATTATGTCTTAGCCAGAGATGTTTATTGCACAGATCTCTGCTTCAGAAGCACCATGTTGTTTACTGTCTAGATACACCACAAACACACAGGCCCAGACTGTGTACAGACACACACAGACACACAGTCATCTATATGGAAAGGGCAATTATCTCTGTGCCCAGTCACTCACCCACACACAGAGATGAACCACAAAAACACACACAGAAGCAAAACAACACAGATGCCAATGCTGTCAGATAAAAAGCTTGTGAAACAGTTTTATTTATCCAAAAGTCCAAGTTTTAAGGTACTGTTTGAAAAATTGTGCCAACTCATGGGAAACTGAGCAATCCCAAAATTTAAGAACAAATACTGAAGGTACTAAAAGCTGAGAAATGTTTTTTTTTTTCAAAATGAAAATAACAGTCTGTTTCTATGTGCCGGGGAGCACGTGGGTATAAATGCATGTTTGTAGCTGTTTGCACTTTATCCGTGCTTTCTGTGCCTTAGCTATGCGTTGCAGACAAAAGTGTTTGCATTGCATGCTAGCCTGTTTGTTTGTGTGTACAGTAAGTTGTTTAGGGAGTAGGTGCGTGTTCTACAGAATCCTTCTTGTACAGAATCCTGGAAACAACAAATGGGTAAACTAAGAGGAATAATCAGCAGATTGACTGTTTAAAGAATTCCAGATTTGTAGCAGGTGGGTCTAGAACATGAAAAATATGGTTGTCTGCCGCTTGTGGAGGAAAACTACAATTTCATCATACAAGCAAACAAACACATATACACACATAAACACAGACATACTGCTCTGTCTGGGTGTGTTATGCATGACAGCAGTGCAGAGGAAATCAAGTCAGCACATCAAATAGTCAGCTTGACCTCACACCCACCAGAACACACAGGAGGTGTTCTTCTCTGCCCCAGGCCTGCAGAAATTAATGAAATAGCTGCTTGACACAGATATGAGGGTGGTTAAATCTGTCAGCATGCAGTCACTGAATGAGCTGACTTTGGCCCCTGTGTCTTGTTAGGAGAAAGGGATGAAAGAAAGGAGAGAGGAATGTAGGAGAGGAGAAGAATTATTCAAGGTAGTAATTCTTGGTATTTAATTATGTTTTGACTTTAGTATTATAGGCTACTGCTCTCTATGTTGTTGGTAGAATACCTCTTATGCAGCTATTCCACAAAATAAATTTTACAATTATGGCATTTTTTTCCCTAAAAAAAGCCTAAGAGCAGATATGTTAACAGCCCTGTGAGGCTGATAGGGCATGGCAGTTTTTTAACCTAAATCCTAGCATAAGCATGCTAATGTGTTCATAATTGCAATCTGACATGCTGTTGCTAATCTAATACACTGTACGCCATGTTCACAATCATGCTTCTGATTATATATTAACAATAAAAATAAAGTACTGGTGAGGCTGTTGTCCCGCAGGTATTTAATCATGAAAAAAGTTATTGGATGATTGAAATTTTTTACATAGTGGTAGAGCTTTTCAAGAAACCTCAGCCAACAGCAAACTCTGTTGGTTGCGGCTGCCAGTCAGTCAGCTGAGATTGTTGAGCCCGAAGGCATCAGAGAGAAGAGAAAGCAGAGAGAGCAACCCAGCGTTACCAGTTCAACTATGAGTCCAGGTTTTGCAAATGATGTGATAAGACAGAAGACATTAAGAGAAATATCAGCTATATTGTGAATTTTTGTTCAGAGTAAGACTGTTTAACTCATAAACATAAATGAACTGATCAATAACAGATCGGATTGGGTTGGATAAAAAAAAAGGTATACACAAAATGATGTCTTTTAACTATCCACAGCAAATCACAACACCTCAGCATACACACATTCACACTGTGATGATATGAAAAAACAACAAGGCTTGGGTTTCTTTTACAGTCTCGCAGTTCAGTTTAAATATCTTAACCCTACAAAAGTTCTATAAAGAAACAATGCTATGAAACACATGTTCAACTCCACCTTTGTGGGGATATTTAGCCTGCATAAGTATAGCAAAACAAGAACACACACACACACACAAATGCATACACCCACCTTCAACTAGACAAAAACTCACACTCTCCCCTCTGTATAATCTCATGTGATCTTGCCGACACTCTGTTGTTAGAAGCCTCCTTTCACTCCGCAGCCTATCCCTGCGCTGCCTTTGAACTCGGCTGCCAAGAAAGTGTAACACCGCGTGCCTCTTTCTTTGACTTTCAGGAATGATCAGGGCATTATAATGATAAAATTGGCAGGAGGTGAGGAGCTGAGTGGGAGCAGAGGGCCCTGACAGAAAGAGAGTATGGAGCTCAAATATTGTCAACGTGTTGTTAATAAGCTGCAGGAGAGAGCTGAGGTGTGTGGGTGTGTGAATTCCTGGGTGTGTGCAAATGTTTTCTATGTGAAGGTTTGTGTTTATGTGTGAGCAAAAATATGAGTTCTTCTTTTATTGTGTGTGTGTGTCTGTGTGTGTGTGTGTCGCAGGAGTGATGTCAGGCTACATTACAGCTCATTGCTGGCTTGACTGACACATAGGATTATGGGCTGATGGGAAAAATTTAAAAAAAAGCTTTTATCGGCAAGGGGCTGGGGCCCACATGTTTGATGTCAGTCTGAAGGAATCACACACAAGGTGAAGGAAAGAGGGGCAGAGAGGAGGCAGGAGGTTGAGTGCTGACAATACCGGGTCATTATAGAGTGACAAGTGGGCCCAGAAGATGAAGGGTGAACTTACATTTGAACAGTCTCTGTTATCCCACAGATCTCCTAAAATCTTTTCAGTTGCTTCTGTCTACAGTAGAGCTGTAACTGTCATTAAATAAATATCTTTACACCTTGAGTGCAAAAATATCATAGGAGGTCTACTGTTGGAGGTCTACTAAATGTTAAGCATATCTAGGGATGATCCTGGGTCCAATATCTGAAGATGTACTTTGGGTGTATCAGAGATTATGTAATGTAATTGTCCAAGAATGTGTTTCAAGTAAAGACAGATTTTGCGTGTTAGGATGATGCAAACAGAAAGGTTAATAAGTTAAGCCACAAGTTATTGCAATCCATCCTGTGAGATATCTTACTGTTTGTATCAAATGTCATGCAATTCATCTGATAGTTTCACTCTCAATGACCTAATGACAGTGATAAAGACAGTGAGGAAATCATATTTATGATTTATCCACTAGGCACCCTGAATGTCTGCACAACATCCCTCGCTAAGGTCAGCTACAGATTTATCTTTAGTTATTTTATCTATTTGAGGGTTGGTTAAACATTTTCTTAGCAATCATCGCAACTTGTACACAAGATGCCCCTTACGCCTACAATAAAAGTAGGAACAGTGTGGTGGCAGTATGGGGATGATAGCAGACGTTTGTTGTTGGCAGACATTCAGGATACTGGTGGCGTTTCTCATCATTGGTTTCTTACATTGATGGAACAAGAGAGGCATACTCACAATTGTCATAATGTGCTTAACTTGGGGGCATTACACACCATCTATATTAGATTATTATATTAGACATTTTTATTGTTTACATCATGAAAATCCAGAAACTCCATACAGGCTGAGATCTCTGGTGTGCCTACTGGTGGTATCCTCCAGTAACAGGCATATTAGGTAGCCAAGTATGTGCTCAATTATGTTCACAACACAGCTGGTTGTCTACATTAACATGTGGTTACAAAGCAAGTGTATCTTTGAAAATTATGTTAAAAAATAACAAATTAAAGTTTTACACTGAAAGAGCAAGAAGACAGCCGAGGTTATTCAGATTCATATTGTGGTACTGATGAATGTCTGTAAAAATTTAATGAAGTTGTATAAATCTCATCTGGACAGCTGCCATCACTCAAGCCCCACCTCTCTCGCTCTGCTAAAAAAAAACTGGGAAAGGTTCATATTTTCCAAGTCTACCTCAGATTTTTTACTTATATATGAGACACCGTCCAGGTTGAAATAAGTCATCAGACAAAATAAACGCTCAGCACAAAACTTATCTGTCTTACATCTCTTGTATCTGTCATGACTTTTGGCATTTTGTCTACCATTAGGTCACTTTCTGGGAAATCACAGTGTGCTGGATATCCTGAGGCAGGAGGGCTACGAGATCGTCCATATGGCCCCCGATCACCAAGAGCCAGTCACAGAGTAAGTGAGCAGAGATGTAATGCTAATTCAATTGAATACTGTGGCTACAAAAAAAGAGAACAATCTGTTTTTTCACAACAGAAAAGGCAAAAAAAATGCTTGATTCCCTAATAATATATATTTGAGGATAAATTGATAAAATCTCACAGGAGTGTAGATAAAAACAGCATATATACATTCTTTTGTTTTGGAGGTTAAAACATTCCAGTGCAATTAAATCACAAGCACTGGATAATTCCAGTTTGCGCAGGTAATCAGTCACTGATGTCAGTTCAAATCTTGGGATCCTGTTAACCTGACAAGATAATGAATGGAAAAAGATGAGCATCACACCGATAATGTTATGGTAATATGGTCTGTGGAACAGAGCGTTTTAGTTTTTGGCAGGCGTGCAGATACATGTGGACATACATCAACAGAGCCCATTGAACAGTGAGAGAAAGAAACAACTCAGCCGGTCCACATCCATCTTTTTCTCTCTACAGTGGAGCCATTTAACCGGAACAGATTTATTGAAGAGCAGTGCAGATATGGTCCAAATTGTTTTCTGTAACAAATGAAGCTCAGTTATGCAGAAATCTTTTGATTTCTCATCAATCTCCTCACCTTCCTCCCTTGCTGCTTCCCTTCCTTCTTCTCTCCCCTCTACCAAAGCTTCCAAAGGCAGGTTTCAAGTTGTGTTACTGCACTGGCACCATGATCAACACAAATGCACACAAGTACGCATGTGCATGCGGGGGGAGTGGGGTGATGCACAGTGCCAAGGAGCAGGGTTGCACACACACTTAAACTCACACAGAGGCTTGGCATCTTGTAGCCCTTCTAAAATCCTGTTAATATCTCAGCGTGTGCGCGCGTGTGTGTGTGTGTGTGTGTGCTTGTGTGAGTGCACTCCCATTCCTTGGCACAGAGTAGCTCCCCTCTCACCTAGGGGGTTGATCCATTGGCCCATAAAGTAGCAACCAAAGCCACTTGGATCAGGGTGAAAAGGGAAAAACAAGGCAAAACAAAGGGCATCTCAGTAAAGAGCTGTAAATATATCCTCATTCATCCATCCATCCATCCATCCATCCTGGGTTTTACAAATGTCCTACTGCAATCTGCAAGCTTCGCCTCCCTGTTTCCCTTCACCCTGTTTACAGAGTTGTGGGCTTTAGCCAGCGGTTCTGGTTTAAAAGCTGACAAGTGGACTGACTTACTGTGGTCACAAAACACTTGCATACGCTGCACACACGCGACCACACGACCACACACTTACACGTGTGCATGCACTCAGACACTCTTCGCTCACTGATAGAGGGTGACATGACAGTGAGGAAAAACACCATAAGATAGATGAATTAGATGTGTTTATGAAAGCTGTTAACCTCAGAGCAGAGCTGATTGGCAAAAGGTCGCCATAAGTGATTATAGTTTTAAGACTGACAGACAGAGAAGCTGGCTTTGGCTCCACAGTAGCTTGACCGTGGGCCCGGAGCTATCATCACCCTGACCAAGAAGAAGTGCAGTAGAAGTGTAAGAGTAAAAGTGCAGACAATCAAATTTATGATGACCCGAGAGACAAAACAAATCATGGCGAGCGGCAGAAATCATGACTAACATCCATCCTATGATCCATCACAGCATGTCTGATAATATATTTCAGTAATCTCTACATCTGATGTGAGCATAGGTAATCCAGTTACTGTATGCTTTAGTTTCTATTGCTTGTTTCAGTGTGACTGCCTTTAATTGCGTGTTTAGTGGGTTCTTTCTGATGTTCCACCTTGAAACACCAAGTCATTTGCGAGCTATATTGACGGGAAAAGATCAAGAGAGGAGAAAGTATGAGTAATGGGTGGAAGAAAGAAGAACATGGCAAATGTTTTCAAGGAGAGGCCGGTGATTCTGGGTGGTCTGCACTGGGCAGATGTCAGTTTTGACGCAACTGTACGGCCACAGGAGTTACAACTTCCTTTAATGTTGCCTGCTGGGTATTTCTGCCACTCAGTACAGTGTTTATGGGGCAAGGCGCTCTATGTGGTGTTCATGTCCTTGACAGAAGTCAAGAGCTTTAATTGAAAAAGTAATAGAGTGGTCAGAAAACCACTAGCAAAAACTTTTGCTGGCAGAAACTTTGAAATCTTAGAAAACCCAAACAGTCCTATATTTTCAATTTTGATCAGCTCAGAGACATAAAAAATAAAATAAAAAAAAAACAATTATGAGTTCAAGCTGGATGTATGCAGAGGTATCACTTACCCTTAAATACATCAAAGATATATAATGTAAAAAAAAAATCCAGAATTTTTTTATTGTAAAAAGTTAAAATGTCTAAAAAAAAAGGACTAACTCAATTTTCTCTCTGTTTTTTTTTTTGCTCCAGTAGTAAACCAGTTGAAGAGTCTGCAGTAGAGTCAAGTGAGGAAGGCACTGACACATCCCCCACCAGCTGGCTGACCAGTCCACCAGAGATGGAGCTGGAGCTGGAGGACCCAGAGAACATGCCCGGATTCGGAGATGAGGAGCTGCCACACATGCTGCTCCCCGACAGCCTGAGCCAGCTTGAGGAATTTGGACGACACAAACGGCCTCGTAAAGCCCATCGTGGCCATGGCAGACCCCGTCTCTTTAGTGATCTGTGGGTCCGAATTGGGGATAGGTATGATATCTGTGTGATCAGTTAGTTATAGTGATTTTCAGTTCATTGAAAGATATTTCATAATAGAATGTAACACTTTTGATTTTTTGGATGTAGCTGCTGGAGTGATTTTCATGTCAATTACGGCCTTCATATAGGCATTTGATTAAAAATTTGAAATTTAAAGGCATTTAATTAGAAGTAGGTGTATGCCAAGATGTCAGGGATCATAATTGGGTTTGTTGATTAGATATGTCAGTATTTTTTCACATGATTCCATTCATAAGGTCATTAAAGATCATCAAGGCTCATTACAGAACCTTAAAAAAAACTATTCAGATACTTTGGCAGTTTTTCAATTTAACCCTTGAAAATGGAAGCTTCACCGCAAAAATTGTTTCAGCACCTGTATAGTCACATAGATGACTTCCAGATGTCCAAAAATAGTCCTGAAATTTCTGTTCAGTTTACAGAGTAAACGTAAGACATTCAGTATGCTATCACATAAAACAAAGACAACGAGCAAATATTCACATTTTAGAGGCTATAACTAAATAATTTGGCATTTTATTTTAAAATTATATTTATCAGTTTTGTTGCCAATATAATTTTAATCAATTTCCTGATTATAGTTGCAGCTAAACAACAACCTCTTGCGTCCTCTATTCCAGCACTACTCCATCACCCAACGTGAGGATAATCAACGGCTATGTGACAGTGGAGCCTCCGCTAAGCCATCAAGAGCAGCACAGACAGATGGAGATCTATGCCACAGAGCAACATCTAAACCCAGCTTCCTCCACTCCACCTAACCCCAGCTCAGCCCAGCCAGCCTTACTCCACAGCATGCTCACATTGTCATGTGCTTTAGCCTGGCTGTTATCACACATGCTGTTCACCTCCTGACCACAAGACAGCATTATTTAACAGGCAAACTCTCAAGACACCACCGCGTCCACACCAAAACAGCGGAATGTACTTGATAAACAAAGAATGACCGTCAGCACTAGCAGAAAAAAGATGGAGGGACGAAACATCCTGAGGCAGGACAATCCTGCTGATGGGAAGGATCAGCTCCAAGCATGCTGAAATGTCAAGGCTTTATAAACTTGTCACATCTCAAAATGTGTGGAAAAAACTCTCAGCTACCAGCAACTAGTGGACTGTGTTGGACTCTAAAGGTTGGAGTCATCAAACCTCATGAAAGTATTATGGTAGAAAAATAAACACAGCACAATGGAGACCTGTAATTTGAGAGAGTTCGTGTGGTGTAATTTTCTACCAAATAAAACTGTTATACTGTATAGAAAAATAAGACTGACATTAAAAATAATAATAATAATAGAACATATTAATAACACTTATAACTCCGTGATAAGTGGGTTAAATGCATACAGTCAGACAGTACCGTGTATAGGGGGTGTAGCACTCAGTTGCCATTTTTGTAAATTGTGCATTTTGTTCATAAAGAAATATTGTATATTTATTATTTCTGGAAGAAAAGAGTATATTTTCTTGCTTTTGGAAGATAAATAAAAAAGAGAAATTTGAAAATTGCTCTAGTGCTTCAAGAGTTCTTTCAGTGATCACTATGACTGTTTTAGCCACATACAGAAAGTCAAACAGAGTCAAACCATAAAAAACAGCAACAGTTTCAAAAATTAAATAAGTAAAAAAAAGACAACCTGGCCCTTTCTTTTTACTTCTTATATGCATTTCTATAAATTTGTTAATCAAAGAAATTATATTTTAACATTAATTAACTACAGTAATCCTTCTTTAGATAATGTTTATAGAATTGCATTATTCATGGATGTATGTATTTGACAGGTACAATGCACATTCATGAGTTTCAGAGTGGTAAATCACAAACAAAATTAATAGACATTTGCGCATTATAAGTTAGCAAGTTATAATACCTAGATGTGTCAAAAACACAATTAATGCCTATAAATTATACACATTAAATACAGCTCTCAGGTTAGACAGCATTTTAGATGAACGCAGGTGCAGAAGGGAGAAACATGCAACAGGTAATCCCAACCTGCCATCTGCTGGCTAAAACAAGAAAAACACCACTGGTCTTGTGCCCTGACTGCAAGTACTACAGGTGCCTTATATAGACACCAATTAAATGTGTTTGTCAGACAATGGCACCATAAAATCTGAATGATCAGACCTCAGCAGGAAAATGTTTAAAGAACAAAGAGGTTAGATGAGGCTTTTGAAGTCAGGGGGTTCCAGTTTTACGCTAAGAGGACAAGACAAGTTTACAGTGAATTGAGGAAGTCAAGGTGTGATGACAAAAAACAAAAAGAGCCGTATAAAAACCAAGCATGGGTCATAGTTTCTAACTAGTAAGAAGGCAATATAAGTCACTAATTAACACTGGAATATTGCCCTGGTCTCACAACTTTTTTAATAAGTTTGTATTAGCTCTTATGAGTCCGAAGTCACAATTACATAAGAAATGAACATTGTTTCAGGTCAGGATGAGGTCAGAGAGTTAACCAATTAGAAAGCAGTCAAGGTGGGAAACAGCACAACTTCATTATTTATACATTCTAACCATGTTTTATGGGAAGACGAAAAGGACATTACAGGAAAAAGCAGGTTTTTACCTTTCACCCTTCATAAATTGTTATGAAGGGTCAAAAACTAGAAACACCACCTTGCAATTGTAAAACTCAACCAACCAGTCAAGTTACAATAACAGTTTACTGGTGAGCAGCCAGGATTAGTGTAACAACAACAGTACCCGACTAAATTTCAAATATGGTCACAATGTCCTCTTCTATGTCGAGTTATGGTGTTTTATAATGCCAGAAAAGTGTTTTTGCTGAACATAATGATGTCACAGCAAAGTTGACTTTTGACCTTTTAGATCTAAAATCTCACCATTTCATCCTTCTATTCAATAAGACATTCGTACAAAAATTTAATGAGCATTTAAATTTTTGAGCATAGCCAAAAAAGTACTGTATGAAATTATGTGACCTTTGACTTTTGGCCACCAACAGTCCAAGTGAAAATTGGTTCCAAATTTGAAGAAATTGCTGAGAATGTTGCTGAGATCTTATGAACACATAAAAAAGGAAGGACAACCTGAAAACATGCCAACTTTTAGCCCAAATGCAGAATATTCTGGTTGTACAGAACAAATCACTTTGTTCAACCTTATTAATAACTTTACTCATTCAGTGTGGACATAGTGTCCATCACCACTCTGTTACATAAAATATAAAAAAGTAATTATTTTAACTGTGGCACTGCTGTAAAAATTAATTTTACCACAGAGTGGCGCCAGAGTCACAAATTAACTTCAGTAACAGCTCAAATGGCACAGAGTGCCCTCTGTGAGGCACTGTGTAAAGGCCTCATATCCAGAGCCTGAAGATCATGCAGACACAGAGGTAGGTATTGTTTTTTGGATATCATATCTGAATAGAGAATGTTTATATAGCCACATTAAACTGAAACTATATGATTAGATGTTACATTATTAAAACTTTTAATCAATTAAATAAATTTTATTTTTCATCTTACATAGGAAAGTGAAATAATGATTGTCTAGTCTAATATAAACTTGTCAGACTACACTGTATACAGAAGTTCAGAGAAAGTTTTGAAAGCTAAAAGCTAAATATTCTAGTTTTTCTCAATGTATGTAAAAAAAATTATAGATTTTCTTCTAAATTACTCACACATGCTTTTCCACTGCTATGTCAGAAACAAAACTTTCATATCTAAATGTTTTAGTTTGGGGTATACAAGTACAATTTTTTGATGTAAAACTTTTAATATACGTTTTTAATTTAATTGAGATTTAGTTGGAATTATATAACAAAAATTGTTGTTCTATCTTATTGTATAATAATAATGAATTGAAAGGAATATGGCCTCTTTTAACCATTTTTGTATTTTTCTATCTGTTCTGCCCAACAAACAAATAAATTAAAAGTTAGCATTTAAGGTTTAAATTAAATACGTTTTACTTAGCACAATTTAATTCTGAATGTGTTTTACAAAATCATAAAAAGAGCCATTTGAGTGTTTTTTAATAACAGAACTTATACATATATAAACACACACACATATATATATACACACATGCATATATTTATATGCATATACATATATAAACATACATACACACACATATATATACATATATATATATATATTTATATACACACATATATATAGTAA
>JAPZDY010000021.1:17837778-17869171 GCA_029783645.1 Ctenochaetus hawaiiensis | reverse complement strand
CTTCCCTTCATCCTTCCTTTGCCCTGTTGCTCTCCCCCGGTGGTAATTACTTGCACAAGTCGTTTTTTGCCCTTTGATTTGCACCGTTTCACAAATGAAGGTTAAGTTTGTTTAACCGTGGTGGATTTGCCAGTCATGTTAAAGCATATAATGTGGCAGGTCCTTGGGTTCTCTACACACCTCCAGCACCCCCCTGCCTGCTTTACACCCCCCATCTCCTTCCCTGTTGGCCTGGGTGTCTTGGAGAGAGGGAAGAGGGGGGGTTCCAAGGTTAAGGCTTACTGGGCCTGAGGAACCCTCTGCAGTGGATCAGGCTTCAGACCCATTGACTTGACAGAAAGGGGAGCAGGAAGTTGTTAAAAATCACCTCTGGTAAAAGGATTAAGCTTTAAACTACCATGTTTGCCCTGAATGGATGTTAAGGTGCTCACAGAGAGTCACTGAAATGATGCGAGGCAAAAATAGGAGCAAGATAAGGGATCATTTGTTAACTTCTCTTCAAGGTCTTGGATGAGGAACTTTCTTCTATTGACAAATACTTTACAGTGTATGTGACACATATGGCGCAGTTAATTGCAGAAATGCACAATAGAGAAAAGAATATAAGCGTTGTAGTGTTTTCACATTTCAGCACCGTGGCCTCATGTTTGATCAATACCTCACAGAGAGTGAAAGTCACCGGAGCCAAGGTGAACATCGATCTCTGGCAGCTGGAGCTGTTAAGAGCATTTCAAGTGTGTGCTGCTTTGATTGTCGGGCTGCAGGTCGCACACCGATCGCAGCAATAGCACACGAAGGAGTTTGCACAGACAACACAAAACATTGTTGGCTCTCAGCTTATCAGAACTGTTGTAGTAACACATGTATGCGCTGAAAGCCACACAAGGAACAGCAGCATTGTCTGGTAGTTGTCAAGGATGTTTTCAACATGTCATTTTTGAACGGTGGATCTCTAATTTTAAGTTACAAGGGAAGGTCTGTCTATCCTAACCACGTCCTGTGTGGTGAATCTTACCACATATTTGGCCGAGAGCTTTGATTCTCTGTCTAGCCGAGAGAAGCCATAAAGCTTTGGGAAAACAAACGTGTGTTTAGCCCTGGGGCAGATAGCTCATATCCCTGTAGATAATCCTGCTGATAGTGAGAGGCAAAGCGGTGCTATTTGGTGAGCTCTGCTAACTCACAGCTCATCTGTGTTTGTGCTGGTTGAGACATTATTTTCTCCCATTGTCCAGAGTTCCCTTGAAGATGTGTGGCTTTGAGCCGTAGGATAGAGCCTTGTGGCCTTGTAGTGCCTTAAGACAGGTCAGGTGCAAGTCTTCCAGGCAGGACAATGTCTTGCAAAGGTATATCAAAGCTCTGGTTATAACAAAGGGCTCATATTATCCTGTGTAGTTTGGATTTTGCTATATTACATTCACTCTGTAAACAAGTCTCTTCTTGATGATTAAAACTTAATTAAAATTGAAACAAGAGGCAAAAAAAAGCCCCCGAAGGTATCAAAACCAACAATGAATTTTTTAGAATTAATTCTAACTCCATGTCATATGACTCCAATGTAATCCAGAAACTCTTAAAACACAAAAAGAGCCATAGTTATGCAATGGCTCACTTATTCTTTCATTACAATGAACTTGGCTAGTGTTGTTAATTTTGAAACAACTCGGTTACTACAGTTGTGATCCCAAAAAAAAAGCCTCACTGCACATGTTCACAGATGCAGTTCCATGTTTATGCCTCTTTAGTTTGATGAGCTGCACTAAAGAAAACGTCACCCAACTTTTATGTGTTTTTTAATAGTTTATGGACAACAGCAGGTTTCTATGGCATTGACTAGAACACGCTGTGCATATATTATTTTTAACTTGAATACATTTATGGTAGGTTATCATCTTTTTGTCACAGGATTTGCCATAAAAATAAAAAGATAATCCCTGTGGATTGTTATCAAGGATGTTATGTGCTGCGACAATTGAAATTTGCATGCACAGTTGCAATTGAAAGAAACTTGTAGTTTGAGAAAGAAAACAGTAAATACAACTATGTTGCACTACTGGATCTGTATTTCAACATACAGTCGGACAATAATAGTTTGTTTTTGAGTGCAGAGGTAGAAGGAGTGAATGTGTACCAAGGAGAGTAAAGTAGGTACAAAGAAGAGAGGAATACCATGTGTGCTTGTGTGTCCATGTGTATATGTGCATGTGTGTCCTTGTGCGCGCATTGAAGGATAGTGGTGAGAGTGTTGTGTTTCACAGTTTTTTGCCATGATGCACTGCTTTATTATTCTGCACAAGGGGCACTTCACATGCGGAATGGGTTCTCTTTGATATCGACAGCAGCTTGAGGGAGAGAGTGCACTCAAAAACAGGCGCGGGTGAATTTATTCTGGGAAAAAAACAGATAGTTGTGTACTTCCCTGGCAGTGGTTGCCGCACATGCGAAGAGCCAACCGCTTTGATGCTCCAGCGGTGACACTCCACACGCTAATGAAATATGGTAATTACAGCCACATGAAAGCCCTCCTAGACAGAGCTGGAGAAAGGGTATAAAAAACAACAAATATGACTTTATCCAAAGATACCCACTGTGATTAATTCTTCTTTTCATAAACATATATTTTATGCCGTTCACTTGCTACAAAGCCGTGTGGGCCATCAGTTGACCCAGGTACTGGCGAGGGGGGAAAGGTCCACTGATTAAGAACCCTATTGTTCCCTTTCAATAGAAGACTCTGTCTGCTGAGGAACACAGGATGGAGGAGTGCGAAAAAAAAAAAACCTCCAAAGAGAGTGCTCTATGTGCTCTGCTACTCTAACTTAGGCCCTTTTCTCTGCAGCGGCAAATATTTCCTCCCTGATTTAAAATTCACTCAATCTGGACTGCCAAACTAACTCTGCAGCACAAACACTTGGCTCTCATGATCACTTTAGAAGTTCAATTTGTGGAAAAACTGGTAACTTGATTGTGGGAGGTAAGATATTTAAAGGAAAGAGTTATGTTTAAAGTTTACACAATGGGTATTTGAGCAATATGCCTACATTTTCCAGTCAAGCTCAAACAGTGCCAGATATTGCACAAACAAATCAAAGTTCGCAGGAGAATGACCGCAACATGATATATTGTCAATTCCTCTTTAGAAAACAGAGATGGTTGTATGACTTTGCTGGAAGCTGATGAGTGGGGCAGATTTGAAAGGATGGTAAATTCAACAGTGAGTTAGCTGGAGATGAGTGTGGGATATTTTGGCTTTGGAGTCCTAGTGGTCTCTCTGCAGACAGAAACACAGAGATCCCATGAGAGTATCCTCAAGAGACAGAGTAGAGAGAAACAGGGAGAAGAAGCAAACTTGACAAGAAGGATGGATGTGAAAAACACAGCATGGCTGGAAACACATCCTGTCAGAATAAACTATAAGCTGGAAGTTGTGAGGGGTTAGTTCACATGTTCTCAAAATTTAAATTATCATAACACATTTTTTTTTGCAACAGTGAACAATGAAAAAATAAAACTTGAATGTTTTGAAACACTCCCAGTAGCCAAGTTATTGTCAGGTAGTATGAAATCTCATGGCAAATTTGCACTCAGTTACTAAAATAGGAAAATTGCGTATTCTTGGCAGGAGCCATGATAAGGATTTTCCCTACAACCCACTACAAGAAAGACAACACTGCACATGTTGTACATTCAGCATTTTTTTAAAAATATTTAGTATCTTTGAGATTTGATCAGAATAGTGTCAATTCTATTCTGAAGTGATTTTGAAGCTATATCCAAAGTCAACTTAACATTTATTTCATCTGTCATGAAAAAGTGAGCTGTGCTTGTATATTGACATATAAACACAAGTGAAGTTACTAAAGAGGAGGATGCAGAGGGGGAGGGAGAATACAAGGGAGGAGGAGGCCTTGTGTTTGACCATCAGTGTTTGCACACAGCCAGACAGCAGAACAGCCCCCCATCCTGTCACACACACACATATACACACACACTTTCGCCTTGCTAACCCGCTCTCCCAAGGGATGGAGACCTCCACCTTCTAGAGGTCAGGGAGAAGGTGGAGGTCAAATGGGCTCTGATAAGTCCCACTAATAGGACAGTCTTTGTGTGTGTGTGTGTGTGTGTGTGTTTGCATGAGTGTGGGCAGGGTTGTGGGGGTCTGACTGGCTAACTGGGGCTAAAAGCTAAGTGAACAAACACAGCGATGCACTGTGCTGATCCACAAGAGCACAAAATGCATGCACACACACACACACACGCACACCCATGCACGCTGTATGCATGCATGCACACTCTTTAAGGTCAGAGCTCGGGGTTAGAATGTTAAACGGCCAAGCTGGGGACATCAAATATTTTCCTACCCATCACCATTAGCAAACCACCTGCCTGAAATCTTGAACTGTGTGTGCATGCGTTTGTGCAGGTAGGAGAGGGTGGCCGAACTGCATATATAGGCTTAGCTGATGAAACTACTAGGACACTTGCCTTTTTTTTAAGTTAGACAGATATGCACAGACAGACAGACAGAAAGTCAAGGTGTGCGCGTGGGCGCCTGCAGTCGTGGCACAGCAGACAGACAGATGGAGTTTTGGGAGCAGACTATAGCCGCTCAGATAGGAGCTCATTCCCGCCCTGTGTTTCTCCTTCATTTTATCGCTCTCCTCGAGGTGTATCCAGGTAACTCCAAGGCCAAGCTGCTCTTAAAACCCACAACAGTCAAGGTAACAGGTAATTGCAGAATGGTACTCGTAAAACGGCCTGTTTGCCTACAGCTGAACTCCGCCCCACTGCTTTTAGAAGCCAAACTCTGAGAAGCAGGATGTGGCAGCCCATAAGATGAGGTGACATGGCGTGCTGTTGTTATATTCCTTGCTTCCTTGCTTTGCTTTCTTCACCCCAGCTCTATTTTTTTCCAGTTTCTGCCTTCATATCGGTCCACACTTCTCTTCTTTTAGCTCCTTCCCTTCTTCTAGCTACTCCCAAGCTTTTAATTATAGTTATTCTAGTTTTTTGTAAACCCCCCTTCCTGCTTCTCACTGTCTTTATCTCTTCCTATCCCCCATTTGGTGCCCATATTTCTCCGACTTTATGAGTAACTCTGGCTCCCTCCCTCTTTTAATGTTTGATTCCAGGTGATAAGAGAAGACTGGGAGATGAGTCTGACTGCACCGGTTAATGTGGTCAAAGGGCAGAGGCAGTGCTGGGGAGTGGGGGGCCTGCTGCAGTCAGTCAGTTCAAGTGGAGACTGGACCGCGCTCAGCTTTTAGGCCCTGAATTGTGGATGGTGGCCCATAGCCAAGCTGTCTGTGCACAAGCCAGAAAAACATACACATTGAAGCAATTGTCCATATCTGCTTGAAGAGTCATTATCTGACAATCTATCAATATATTGATCAAGAGTTTGTATATATCTACTGTCACATGTACTTATCCTCCAAACAGCGATAAGATTACTACTTCTCTTTGCACACAGGCCAATAAACACATAAGCGCACCCACCCATACAAGCAAACACACACACACACACACACAAATGTATGCATGTGAACTACTTTATGCAGGTTCTCCTCTTTTGCGTATTTGTAAATTCACTCTTATAAAAACACTGCACAAAAGCAAGCATGTACAGTACATAAGCATGGATGTAACTTCACACATACTGTACAGTTTACTGTCAAACACAGTCACAGTTCATCTCCTCACTTTCAACAATCACTTGTTTGTTTCAGACCACAAACAAACAACAAACTCCCCCACATAGCCGTCATTGACACAGACAGTGACTGAACTCTGTCTCTTCTCTTTTACGTTCCATCTTTTGCTCTCTTGTCCTTTCAACCCCTCTTCCTCTTTGTCCCCCTCTCTCTCTCTCTCTCTCTCTTTCTGTCTCTCGGGTTTTCATCTGATTTCATTCCTCACCCTGCTCTGGCCATTATAAATTCATTGTATGCTGTTGTGGCTGATTGAAGTGATGGGCTGATTCCTCAGAGCTTCCTGAATGATGGAGGGTGCTATAGCAAATAGCCCAATGGGTCTGTTTAGATAACACTGACCCCTCGCAAACCACCGTCACCGTCTGCTGTGAGTGCGCGCTGCGGGACTCACTGTCATGCCTGAGTGGATGGACAGAAAAGGGAAAAAATAAAAAATGTAAAAAGTAAAATGGATTGCTTATAAATGTAGAGATTGGGTTTAAGAAAGTGGGAATATATTAGACAGATTAAAGGCAAGAAAAGAGAGAGAAAGATATGTCGTGGAGGGGTTCGAGAGGGTGAGTAAAGGGGAGATCTCGGGTGGGCAATGATTTGGAGCGTATTGTAACTCCCACCTGCCCTCTCCATGAACAAAAGTGTTAGTCGTCATCAGGGTGAATTGTGAGGGGAGACAAGGGGCCGCTTCGTTGGTCCCCCTGATCTGCATTCTGCCCATGGGGTTACCAGGGTAACGAGTACAGTACATGGAGAGGCGGGAGGGTAAGGGGGGCATGGAGAGGGCACTCACCCTTTTCCTTGGAAATGGATATTCATGCCTTTGTTCTGCAGGGGTTATGATCGTGTTGATTAGGAAAAAAAAATCTTGTTTAAATGACCCGCCCTCTTGGCTGGCCTCAGACATCATGTGGCCGGCCGGGCCAACAGATCAGCATTCAATCACCAGTGTTCATTGAAAACAGGAAGATAATGGAAAGCAAATTAATAACAAGTAAATGCAAACCTTATATTTGTTCTGGTATAATAATTCTTAAAAAATCAATGGCGATCGGGCCTTAATTCCTTCCATTTGCTTCCTTTAACAATCCACTGACCATGTCTCCCTGTCAGTCAGCCCTCTTTGTATTTCTCTGTCTACCTGTGCTGCCTACATGTCGCATATTCTCTGTTGCTCAAGGATGGCACATCATATTTACCCAATCTAGATAATGTTTTTCATTTTTTCTCTTCATTCACTTCCTTTGTTTCTGTGTGTATGCGCGTTCCACAGGTCATTCTGTAAGTATTCTGAGGCATGGGTGAGCATCATGTATCCATGTCCGTATCTGCGGCCTTGTGTTTAAGTACCCACTTTATGATACACAGCAGTACACACATCCTCCTGTCTTGAAGTGTGCATTTGTAAAATAATGGTCCTTGGCATTATGCAACTGACACACACACACACACACACACACACACACACGCACACACACTCTGAGACTGTTTTAAAAGTTACACAGGGCAATATCATGGCTCATCTTTGAAAGCCGGGGGCTGTAAAACATCATTGTTACTCCCTCATGTGACAAGTTGTTTTACAATCACACCATTAAAAGCTATTGAGAGAGCATGGGCCATACAAGCTAGGGGAAGGTAAGCAGCAGCCAGTGTAGGCAGCGTGCTCTCTTTTCTCTCCTGACACAACACTGAAAACAGGGCATTCCTCATTGCAAGGAGTGCTGCTGCCCTAAGATAATGTTGTTTTTTAATTAAACTATCTCTGCTGTGCACTGTAAAGGAGCGGGGGAGAAGGCACACGGGTTAACCTTGGGCAGAGACTGAAAACAATGTATTGTGAAATTGTGCGGAGAAGTCTAGGTTCTTTGTATTGTAGCGCTGGTGTGTGTGTGTGTGTGTGTGTATGTGTGTGTGTGCACTTTTACATTGTGTGCACTTTCCAGACTGATCGCCAATTAAAACAATCCTCTGCTCAGTCAAAACATGAAACTGACTCTTGCAATCACAGTTATGAATCAACCATTGGAGCTCATTACAGGAATCAGGTGATCAGCCTCTGAAGTAGCTTCAGTTTACAAGATTAAAACCTGGAACTGAATATTGTCCCAACTAACCATGCACTGAGGTCTCATATAACAAATAACAAAGACATACTTTAAATGCATTAATATGTAGAGCCTGCATGTATGCTGCAGGGACCCAAGATAGCTGCATTACAATAACTAATACACTTCTGATTTTTAGATATTTCAAATGATTTCTATATAGTTTAGGTCCACTGTTTGTTTTAAATTATTTAAAACTGAGCAGTGAGCCCACAAAAAGTCAGTATAATAGTTGGTTTTATGTTAGGATTTTTTTTTTTTTTTGTTGGATTAGCTTAATTAACTTTATCCCCACAAATAATCATTACTTATCTAGATGTAGACTAATCTGACATTATTACAGAAATTAATTTGGAAACCTTTAGCCTATATGATCAGGCTTGTGTTTATCCACGGATTAAAAGTGGTGTTGACACTTCTAAAATACATGATTAATATTCTTATAAACTACATTTAAATCAAATTAGCAGGGGTTATTTATAGATGGAATTCATCACTACTTTTACTGAGAGTTTCAGTCAGGATGATCGCTTGATATGGTGCAGTAATTTGATCCGGAAGCTTCTTCCGTCAGTAATTTCTCTCAGCTCAGGCGGGCTAGCGGTAGGTCAGGCTGACTACTGCTGAGATATGAAGGGAATAATTTCGTTATCTCCGTGTCGATCCGCGTCCTGCGGTTTCGTCCACGCGGCCTCAGGCAACTGCAGCCGGACAGAAAGTTGGCTTACAGACCCAATCCGATCTAACCTGAGGGACACTGTCTGACGAACAGCACCGCCACTAAAGTGTGGTTTATGACGATGCTTTCAGCGCTTAAATACTTCTTGTCATTCAGCCTGTAGCTCTGTATTGTCCACTGAGGACAAACTAGCACATCGGTGATAATAACCCTGCTACTGTTCGTTCAAACCGGGTCGACCTGCTGTCGCTGCTGATGCAGCTCAGATGATGCTCCAATTTTACGGGGGATGCTGTCCCTGTATTTCATCCTGCAGACGCTAGGAGGAGGTATGAATAAAGACAGGGGAGGACCGTGAACTGTAAAGCTCAGCTTCAGTGAGAGTATCAAAGCGTGCAGGACCCCATAAATAGAGAGATATTAATCCATAAAACAGAAAAAGCCTAACAAAGTAACAAGTAGGGATGACAAAATGGTACAAAGTGGTACAAATAGAGCGAAATGAACAAAAATACATACTTTTTTTATTTTTTAATTATTTTCAATTACCTGTATAATTGGAACTTACCTTTGGCCTCACCAGGCTCGACCAGTGAGAAACCTGTGCAGAAATTAATCATAATATGGAGAGTGGATTTTTAGAAAGGGGGGGCTGACAGAAAATGTCATTTACGATTCAAGATTTCCATTTGGCCGCCTGAAAGAGACTTAACGCCAATTGTGCTGCTGGTCATCTCACTCGATAGAATGCAAATGCGGAGGTCTATAGGGCCTGGTGCGGGAAAGCCATTGATTTGAGATGAATACAGTGGCTACTCTCAGGCCCTTCACAGTTATTAGGACTAATAGAGAAACATAAAATAGTGAGAGAGAGAAGCACAGATATGCACAAATGCTCTAAATAGCTGGCTACTCCAGAGGCCTCTCGGAGAGTTTGGCTTGCAATTTGCATTCCTTTGTGTGACAACTTGTAATCCTCCCCTCAGCATGCCAAGAAACACACAACAGATTTATTGTCCCAGTCAACAAATCGTTTAAGTCATCCCAAACCTATTACTGCCTAATGCAGTGGGAGCCCCCCCCCCTCTCCAAAACCCCCATGCACCGCCTCGCCTCAGCCACCGGAGGTTTCCAAACACAGACCCTGTACGGCCGGGGCCCCCACGGCTTCACCACTTTGTTGGCCTCCGCGGTCTATTCAGACTCGATGCACTTCTGGAGCTTTACACCTTCTCTAAGCAGCTTGGGAGGTTGAGGGGGACAGAAACCGACCCGGGTTTGAGGCTCAGATAGTTTGGGGTCGGGACAGCGGAGCTAAACGGCCCTGAGGTTTCCATTGCTGCAGGCCCACACAAGCTGTGAGGAGATTTCACACATTTAAAGTGCAAGTTTGTGAGGACAACGCATACTTATTGCGTTAGAATAACTTCAAATCAGCGACACACAGCCAACCCATGATTGGGGGTTAATTTTATCCCAAAGCTACTAAAACATGTGGTCTAAAATAAAGTATAAATCACACAAAACAGACATTGGTATTCAATTCATACAAGGTAAGATAACTTTATATTTATTTTTCTATTTCTATAAAACGTCTCTGGGATATAAATTATTGTCTAAAATTGCTGCTAGATTTTGTGATCGCATCCCTTCAATTGTTATCGTTTTTCAGATATTTACAGTTTATTTTTCCTTCTGACAAATTCCTTTTTCCAAACATGAGCAGCATCTGAAACCATCCCACACCATATTATTCATGGACAATATGATCTAAGCATGAAAGTTGTTTGGTCCTGTTTTCATATTTGATGGAGCGCGACCACATCCTCACGTGTCTGCAGGGAAACCATAACAACACTGCAGTTGGTATTTTCGATTGTCTGGAACAGGCGTGGACTGACCGACTGATGTTTGTTTGTTGTGGGAGGGAGACAGACAGAAAAATATTTGTATGCACTTTTGAAAAGAACTGATATTTTTTTTTATTTCACTCTTTTTTAAATTCACTCCATCATTTCAAGCTGCAATTACAGGCTCCTAAAAAGCCCTGAATTGGGATATTGAGGTGAATCAAACTGCGCTGAATTAATTAAATTGGGAGTAAAAGCCAGATAATAGAAGAGTGAGAGGAGCGACAGAAAGAAAGACTGCAGCCCATCTGTGTGTCTCGGCCTCGCACCGCAGGACTCAAACGCGGGGTCAGCCCAGAGAGAAAGAGGGAAGGAGGAAGATCTCTCCCCCACCAGTCATCTTCCCACAAACACAACGGCCCTTTGATTCGTTTGTTTGGACACACACATTCATGTCTAATTGTTGTTTTTCTTTTTTAGTGTACCCCACAAGGCGCACATGCATCATGCAGGACAGCCAGCGCATATGGCACCGGCACTCCTCTAAAACCACACTAAACAGCTCTGCGCAGGGCCGGCGTCTCCCATTGCATGCAGAGCAGCAAGCTCGGGCTTGTGGCCCAACAAGCGTCATTTTCTCTATACGGAGATCAACACAGCCATAATTATAACGGAAGTCAATGTCCGTTTTAGCATCAATGAAGGAGAACCCGGAAAATATATGCTGCATCCGACAAGCCGCTTAAGTCACGCATTCACTGTCAAACGTGTTTTGTAAAAAAAAAAAAGGGAAAAAAGAAGACAGCTGATTTCGTTTATTTTGGATGCAAATAGACATTATTAATTTTACTTTGTGCAGACACTGACCTCATTTAACGTTTGTTTTGATTGTGACGCCTGTTTCTGTTCTGGAAGTCCAATTAAACTCCGTAACAAGTGGGATTATCACCACACTTTAATTTTCACATAAGAAAGTTTACGGCCAAATGATTGACACTTACAGCCAGTCTGCGTTAGAGTAGCCTGCGGCGCAATGATACGGCCATTACTCTGATTCACTAATGACAGACGAGGGACTGAAGGCTTAAACGAAATTACAGCCTTTAATTGTCTGCTTGCCGTTAGGCTGCACAGAACAGCGGCTCCCACTCATTTATCATAACTTTAATCCATTCAGTATTTCTCCTGTCAACAAAGACCGATCTCACTATTTAACACCCGTTTTCAAGGTCCAGCAGCCGCGGGTTTAATTCATTTATTTTTTTATTCGGCCCTAATCCGCATTTATCCTCATTTTAAATGTCATTCATTGTAACACAGAAACAAAAACACGACATTATGCAGGTGAATGAAGGGGTTAAGAAAACCATCATTGTACCAAGCGCACTACGACGTGAAACCTGCATCACGCAGTCAAAAGCTGAAACACATGTTCTCCATTTCCATGCAGTCTCTGACGCTGCTGTGTGCTGTGATTCATAGACCATCTCCCGGGCCACCAAATAACATCACCCATTACATAATACTTCAAGACTTAAAAATAATCTTCACTTTACGAACATGACCTATTCAAATAGTTGATTATCCGTAAAAATATAAGCATAATCTTACCAAAATATGATTCCACTTATTAATTATTCTATAAAAAAATATAGGGCGGGGAAGCCAAAAAAGTGCTAATAGTAAACCAAACATAGCCTATTAGCTTATATTAGGGCTATAATAATAATGATGACAACAATAATAACAATAATACATATTGGTGGTGGATTTATTATCTTTTCGTCGAATTAAAAAAATTAGCACCCCTGTACCAAAGGAAAATAAACACATTGCGTACCTTTTTTAAAAAAAAAATAATAATAATAATGTTAGTTCTTAAAAAAATGTGTTACATCTTATTGCAGACGAGGTCCGTTTAAGTTCCGCACTGCCTTCACTTTATTTTGTCCAGTTAAATTTTCTCGGGGGGTGCGTCAAGGCCAACGAAGCTTGGATTTTTAGGGGTGTTTGTAGTTGTGCTTGGCAGAGAACTCTGGATTGTTTCAAGATTGGATAACCTCGTATTTCAAACACTATTTTTATTTCATTTTACAATATAATTTCTCAGCCCCTGAGTTTCGCAGACTTTCCATTATGTGGCAAAAATTGCTTCATAGCCCAGTCTATATGAGCAAATGTAAATGAAATATTCAAACTGCCACCAGTATTGGAAAGTGTCTCCTTTGATAAAAAAGACAGAATGGCTAACTTTATATAAAAAAAATATAAGTACATATTTAATTTACTATGTTAGGATTTTCCTGGAAATAATTTTAACAAGTTGGACCCCTATGTAAAAATAAGACACAGGAGGTCAATGAAAACACCTTATTAGGATCTGAGGACCTCTATTAAATACCTCTCCCTCAAGGCAAATGTGAGGCCAGAATTATCTAAGTGATTTGAATCCCGTCTGAATACATTTGTCTGGCCACACGGCTCCTTGCACACATGCCCTTGGTTAGGTCGTCTCCTTTTGTGAGATTTCCCCTAGATTCTCAGCGTAACTCAATCTGTCGACAATCAATATGCTGCCCAGAGCCTATTGAATAAATACATGATTCAATTATTTGGAAAACTCAACTGCATGCACCCCCTTTTTTCACCCCATCAGAGGAGGAAATCTAATGTAGAAAGTGAGTCAGATTCGGCATCCTCTCAGTGGAGCTCCAAATGTTACAAAAGGAATTTAATTTGGAAAGAAAAACCCTATTTTGCAACACTAACTTCCATAAACATTTACAATAGTTCAGTACTACAAGAGGTGCATATTCCAGCCAGTCTGACCCTATGTGGTAGTGGAGGAGCAGGTGTTTTTTCTTGGTTGTTGGAGGTTCCCACCGTGGGCTTAAGGACACCGTCATCCTGGGTCCCCTATTCTGTAGCTCTGCTTCACCTCTTCTCTTCTAGATGGCCTGCTGCTCTCCCCTCCCTCCTCCTCCTCTCCTTGGGCCTTTGATCAAAGCTGGCCTCTCTGCCACAGCAGCCCATCAGGGGGCTCCTCACCCTCACCTACAACAACACTGCCTGCTGGGCGTCCCTCTCTGATGCACACACATGGGTGCAAACACGTAGGGGCAAATGCAGGAACCCAAACATAGAATCACACATGTATCAAACATCCCTAAAAACTTTTATAAAAGAGGAAAAAAGAAACATAATGCTGTGAACGCAGAAGATGTAAATAATTTCTGCATACATACAACATACAAGCATAATACAGAGAAAGAATAACAAGCTTGTGTGAGAACAAAAGAGGTGTGTGCATGTTTTTCTGTGTTTGTGTGGGTACGTGTTGAGGTTTGCACACAGGTTCACAAATTCACACAGGTTCATGTGTTTTTGCCAAGTAAAAGAGACAGAGAATGTTATCCAGAGTGCATGCTAAGCTTCGACTGAGCAAACACATTATGCGCTGGGAGCTGCGTTTCCCAACATACAGACACCAGAACAAACAAGCACCACAGCTTGCTTACATATGTAGGACTGTACTTAGTTCCACCTGTAAGCTTTTATCTTAAGGCCTGATGCCCAAGTTACTTCCTCTTCTGTACTTGACCTCAAAACTCCTCCATTTGGCATGTGTACCCCCAATTATACACATAAGAAACACTCTGCTCTGCCTTCAAAAGGCAGTGGAAGCATTCCAGGGAAAAAATTTTGTAAACTTTTCTGTTTTACTCATCGTTGTGGCAAATGTTTGTTGACTTCTTTTCTTTGTCTTTCTTGTTGGAGGATTGTTGGTTTCTCTTTGAAAAATCTACTGTTCTTTTCTAGAACTGGAAGTAATCCTGTTGAAACATCTGGTGATGACTCAGGCTGCATATCAGATACACATCACATGTGATTCATTATCCTGAGGTTGGCCTGTCCCGGGCAAATTGGACTTTGTATATTTTCAGACAGTCCCATACATATACATGGGACCCGGCTGTGATGACACATCGGCCCGATGAAAGTGTTCTCTGTGTTTGTGTCCCAGTTCAAAGGGGCTGATGATACCTCCACTGGTGATGTGACACAGGAAGCACCTTAGGCCAATCCTCTCCACCCTCACCTGCACCCTCAAGCGCCTGTCACCCTGCAACCCCCACCACCAACGAGGCTGGGGTCAATTAACTAATTAAGTGCCAATTAAAGCATTAAATGCTTCCCGGAGGTTGTGAGGTAGCGCTGGGGTGGGACATGAAGTAAGTGGCCATGGAGGTGAACCAGAGCAAGTTCAAAAGGGTTTTATGTCCTAAAAACACAATTACAAAGAAGAAGGTTGACCACTGTGGGGAGAGTGAATAATTCCAGTGTATTTAACATGCAATCGTTACATGGTAAATGGTTTCAGAAAATAAAGTACAGACTTGTTTCCAACCATTAAATGATGCTTTGTGTTTAACAAATTGCTTTTCCTTATTATGAATCAAAAGTTGCATGCTTATACTGAAAAAAAAAACTTTTTTATTACAGAGCTGCATTATTATTCTTTGCATGATTTTAGTTTATTGCTGTGATGGTTAAACCAGCATTTTTCTATTCATTTCCTTTAAGATAGATTTAAAAAAAAGTAAACCTGGTTGTCTATCTGTATTTTGGTGCTGAGTGGGTGTAAGTCACCGCATCAGATAGTGCCACCAAGTTTAGGAAAACACAGGAGGTCTATGAAATCAATTAAGTATAATTAGTTCCTGATATCATTCTGACTGAGCAAACCCAGCCCACCTGCCACCTCATGCAGGTTAAAATACACAGTAAGAATTATTTCTGGATATTTGACCCAAGCCGGGCTGTGTTATCCCCCACATAGACACAACTACTGTTAACACCTCTAGCTCTGTGCTGAATACAGTGTTCTCTCTGTGTGTGATTTTTTTTCTCCCATGAACCCCTGCTGCTTGCCTGGACTGTGCTTAAACCATCAGCGGTCAGAGTTGAAGAGGGAACAGAGAGTCAGTGAGGTAAAAAGCATGAAGGACGATATCAATACCTCTTCAGAGGGGTGAATGTACAGGACGAAGGGCGGATACATAAGTAGCAATGCATGTCCATGTAAAGCTCAAATGTCTCGCTTGTAAAGTTGAGGTCAATTTGCTCTCAGTTTACTTAGTTAAACATGTAACTCAAAACTGCAATTCATTAAATGATAAAATACACTTAATCCTGAATCATTTCCTTATAGGCTGCTGCAGTGATTTTATGGCTATTTTAACTTTTATTTTTGAGAAAATACACTTGGTAGGTTGACTTAGAAGTAAATTAATCTTTGGTGCCTAGCAAAGGGGATACCGCCCCTTGGAAAATGATTTCCTGTTTGCAAGACCCAGGTCCAAATCCCATCTGTTACCTATACGTCCCTCTAGAGCCGCTGCAATCCAACTTCACTCCTCTGCTTGCTCCCAGAGAGCCTGTGTTCAGGTTAGCCTTGGCCCTGTTCGCTCCCCACAGGCCCAGTTATTTTACTTTTTTTCCTTCACATTTAGGACCAACAGGCTGTGTCCCTAGCTCCCCCCTCACACTGTTTACCCAGGCCGGACGCCACCTCCCTTTCAGCAGGTTCACTTGGAGTTCTAGGGTTTCAACTGGCCGAGTGACGCCCGTGTCAAGAAATCACATCATCATGACACGGCAGACAGGATAGCAAGAAGCAACATCACTGCTTTTCATAAAAAAGTGAGACAGCTGAATCCAGACCGCTTTTGACTTTCCATTCAGTGGGCAAACTGGCAGCTTCAGAGGAGACGGGTGGGAGGAAAGCAGGGAAGGACGGCAGCCAGCAGGAAGAGGGCAGATGAAAAGGATCAGAGGGAAAATATTGTCTGAGATTGCGATGACTAAATGATGTAATTCCTGCTAAGTGAGTAGGTTAAGCTTAAAGATGTAATCGATCTCACCTTTTAGGCATTTTAGTAAGACAGGGAATAATTAATGTGCAGCAAAAGTTTTCATAAACTCTGTGGCTTCCAAGGCATTCATACAAATGTTATGTGAGACAGGAGGAGAGGGAAAAAGACACCACAGGAGTGATGGCTGGTTGGAGGAGTAACACAGAGAGGAGGAAGACAAGGAGTCCGATGGAATGTCCAAGAAAACACAAGACAAACACCCAACACAAGTGACTGCAACTGTTAGGCATTATCATCCTTTTGCATGGCCAGAAATTCCTGGGATGCACACAAGCATGCAAAGGCACACATATATGCACACACAAATGGACATTCCAAGGAATGCTGACAGCAACTGCTCCTTATGTGCTTTCAATGTTGAGAGGGAATCTTAGGAATGGTACCGTAAGGAATTTCAGATATCTAAAGCAATCTTTCACTTTCCTCCTGGTGAAGGAATTTAAGCTCCGACTGTTCTGTGAAAGCACTGAACATCTGAGAATCATTCATCAACCAACACTGTCTGTGTACTATCCTGAATCAATGTTCAGATTAAACAAAAAACAAGGAGAAATGTGCTTGTTCTGTATGTGCAGGAATACAGCAGATTGCAGGTTAACACTTAAACCAGCAGCCTTTAATGAAATATTATCCTCCTACCTCCAACTTCACTCTCTCTCTCTCTCTGTCTTTCTGTGTCTATTTCTCATCTCTCCTTTGCTGGATGTTTCTTCTGGCACTCTGCTCCCCTGTCTGTGTGCATCAACAAACACAAGAGGACGAACCAGCAACTGTATTAACAGATGGCCAGAGTCAATAAAACACACACAAATCAAGTGCTGGACACATCTGTTGTATGTGGAGTCCGACTAATCTTTCTGTGTGGTTCGACGGGAGTGATGGAATCACAGCAGCTCGGCCAGATTAGAGGGGACAGGGTAGATCACCCAGGGGACGGCAGGCGGCTTTGTAATAGATCGTAGGATGGAGATAAAGCCCTGCAGAGGTCAGGAGGGACATGTTTTAGTCACATAAAGTTAGTTGTGTGGATAAGAATAAATAAAGAAATAAATGTCCTAGCATGTCCTCCAGCTTACTGTTGAGAGGCTTTTTTATAAGTGCTTACTGAAACATTTTCTAAGTCACATTGCATTTTTTGAAGAAAGCAACAAACAGACAGTTACAGACATTCATGATTAATACTTAATACAAAAGAAAAAGGACACTAGGGGTGGGCAATATGGATTAAGACTTCATTTAAGATACATATAATTTTATTGTAATATTAACATATGTTCTGATAAAGTGAATTTGAAAAGTAGAAACTAATTCAAGAAACTTGTTTAAAGTTAATGTTTGTTTCATTGCTTTGTTGCAATTTTCATGTTAAACCAATATGCTGTCTAGATTTTCCATTTTCCTCTGCAACTTTTTTGAAAATTAGAGGAATTAAGATTTTTTATTGTTGCAATGTATATATCCTTATGTCACACAACACGACATAAATCACTTAATACATTTAAGTCCAACCACTCTGGTGCTTAATGGACTCGCTGAGCATTTGAGATTTCTAATGTGCCTAAAAGTCTTCATAAACTTTAGATGGCAGAGCAATTAGGCTCAAACAGTCCTAAAGTATATGTCAAGTTTGTTGAACTGTTTGGCGAAATCAACTTACTTACTGTGAGACTGAGTGAGGCTTTGAGCTGCTTGTTGCAGCAATTAAAATAAATATATAAGACAATAATTAAAGCTGCATAGTACTTTTTCAAAGTAAAGAAGCTTGCAGTGGTTAACATGACTGATTGGTTGAGTACTCACAGCACTGGACACGCTCATATATGTACCTCATATATATACCAAACTCAGAGTGGCAAGCATTGACCTCCAATTCACTTGCAGTCTATGTGACCAAAGGGACAAATCTTCATTCACAACTTAAACTTTCATACAAATTTATCTGCAGACAACTGCATTTGCCCAATGTTCCTTTCACCCACTATATTTAAAGGTCTCCAAAATTTTTTTATTGTTCTTTGACACATGAACACTGATATACAGAAGAGAGCACACCTATTGAAACATTAGCTGCGCACAAATATGACATGGGCTTTTCATACCTAAGACAAATTTGCCTTATCTTTTGAGTTGTAATGCAGACAACAGCAGGCCGGAGTAACCTTTTAATTCATTAAGCAGTAGCTCCTGGGACTAAATGTTCCAGATTCTTTGGATATAAACACAGCTTAAGACAGAGAGAAAAGGGGAAATGATAGTGGGAGGAACAAGAGAAGAATGTAAACTGGAAGGACAGACACTGTTTAGAAAATTACAAGAAATTTATTACAAAAATAAAACATAAACACAATCCTAATCTGATTCTGACAGTGACTATTTGATCTTTCCTTAGCAACGATAGGTGCTTAAAAATCACTGAGTCACCCGTTTCTCACATATAATTATATTCTTTGATTTATTGTTATGGCATTTTCATAATCAACTAACATAATCATACTCAAGATTAGTCTTTGAGAGGAGTTGAGCATTTAATCAGTTCATGTTTCCTCTTACAACTGTGGCAACAATTGTTGCTGACATGTCCACTTGCGTCACTGGAAAGTCAAACATTACCTCTCAGTTTTAACTGGGAATAAGCTATTATGGAAAGGCCAGCATGCTGCCACTGGAGAGATGAGCCAGTGTATGGAGGGCCTGCTGCTGATTTGAGGCAAGGTTAATGCTGTACGATGTTAAGCCTCCATTTGTCTTAAAACACATCAAACAGAAACGTGCAGCTAAAAAACTGAACACTGGTGAGCTGAATAAAAATAATGAATGCTGAAAAAAGCACCAAACATCAAGCAGATGTAATCAGATGAGGTCCATAAGCATACGGGCTCAGTTAATTCCCAACAAATTATCTAATCCAGATGTTGCACTCTTAGTGTAAACACAGTGCCCTGCAGAATCATAAAACAAATAAGCATGAAAAAGGTTTAAAGTTTCAAACAGAGCCTAACCCCGGGCTGAGACCTTTCCACTAAAAAAAAAAAAAAAAAAAGAAAAGAAAAGAAAAATCCACACCACACACTCCCCCTTTGCTGCCTTCTTGAAACAGGAAAATGTAAATATGGTAATATTTAGCACGTGTTTTAAAACAGATCAGTTTTCTCAAGCAAGGAGAGAGAGAGAGAAGGAGAGAGAGAGGCAGACAGGGAGGAAAAGAAATGAAAAAAACTGGCCCACACACGATAGAAGGCCTCCCCAGATTTGTGTGTGTGTTCCAGTCTGTGCGATGTGGACAGGCTGCGGCTTCCTCTGTTTGCACACAGTTCCACCAAGAGCTCTGGCCCAGCGCTGATGGCCTTGACACACTCCAAAACACCAAACTGGATCCGTCCCACTGTTAGTCTAGAGAGTCAACAACAACTTAACAATAGGAAAACACCACTCCAACGGGTCATATCATCCATCTGTACACCACAGCCATTTTTCATGGAGGGAAAATAGAAGGTAGAAGATAAAAAAAAGGGGGGGGGAGCAGAGGGAGGAGCAGAAATGGAAACATATGGATGTGTTTAAGGACCACCAGGGAAGGGAAACTTGTGCATTTTCGCATAAACCCTGATAAACTCCAAATATGTAATTACACGGGGTTTAGGGCTTGTCTGTTGCCGATTCATTCAGGAATTTCTGGTTACGTCTTTCTGAGAGCTCGGGTGTAACAGGGCTCTTTATCGTTCTCAAGTGGCGGATCTGCTCAGCTTAGTTGCGGCCAAGCTTTCCACACACACATACTCAGCCCTGGACTTGCTTAGTGTGAGAGTGCCATTGTCCCCCCCACCTATTAACAAGGCGGTGTGTGAAAGAAGAAAGCGTCAAAAGAAATACCTTCAACTACATAAAAAGGCAAAGGAGTGGGACTCTTGTAAAATACCTGCTGCAAGTTTAAAGATTTCATCACGTTGCAATATTTATAGTTCTTCAATTCCTTGTCAGTGTTTGTAGCCAATTTGTTGTGCTCCAATAAATAGACTGGCCTATTTATCAGCAGACCACATGGCAGCCATTTATGGAGCCTAACAAGAGGCAGATGTGTTTTGTATATGTTTTCACATGCAGGTTTGACGCGCTGACAGGCCGAGACAGATAGCTGAGATGTACAACCTCTGTCCCGGCTGCAGTATCGGCTGTAAACATCATCTCTGATTAGACCGTGGAAAACACAAACATGTCTCTCAGGCCATCCTTGAGCCTTATTTGTCTTCCCATGACAAAGGTCTTTGATTCATACATTGGCTGTGTCACTTTGCCTGCAAGTCAGACATGCACTGAGGAAGCGTGCACCTTTTCTGCTGCCTGTGAGGCCTGTGCATGTGTGTCTATCTCTGACCGTAAACATAAACTGTCCCTCATGTGTGTACATTTAAAGTGTCTATTTCTTTGTACTTTCTTGTGTATGCATGTTACGTGTGTTACGTGTGTGTGTGTGTGCATGTGTGCGTGCATGCTTGCATGCGTGTGTGTGAGTGTGTTTGTGTGTGTCTGAGTGTTGCCAATTACCCAAGCTATAAATACAAGATCCCCATCCGTCACTGAGTTTCTGGGTGGCTGCAGCGCCGCCATAATTGGTTTCAGATGGTCACCAAGATCTTTCTCTCTCCGCTGCAGCGCCATCACACCGCCTGTGTATGAGAGAAAGCCGCAGGGGAGAGCGAGGTGGAGAGAGGAAAAAAAAAGATGAGTGACAGGAGTGAATAAATACAGAGTGAGCACAGGAATAAACAAGCAGACACTAAATGTTTCTTTTGTCCTGAAAGTCTCCTCAGCCTGCGAGTGGTGAGCTGAGAGGAAAAAGAGAATTTGACTTGTTAACTCAATAAGCTCTCATGGTTTTGTAGCCGGGGTTTTCATTTTGATGTGATTTGTTCAAATCCAATGAGGTTTGGGAGACAGGATATTTGGGTCAGATGTGATATAAATGCTGACATGTTTGTTAGCCACTATGAATGCATGTGGAAATACAAAATCACATATTTTCGACTCAGGCCAGCTTGAAATTAAGACAAAACTGTAAAAAATAATCCTTAATTCTAAAAAGTATTTTAATATCTTTTACATTCCTTTAATAGCATCACATTACACATTTTTACACATTAATAATAACCATTACACAGTTAGACATAAAATTCAGTACTAAAAATATTGTTTCCTAAAGAGGCTTTAATCTATTCATTCAGATTAATGGCTAGGTTCACAATGGTAATTTGATGGTATTTATTTGATGTGATGTTACTTAGGGATTTAGTTGAACTAGGCTTTAGCGCTGTTTCTCTATCTGTCCCCAGAGGACACTTGATCAATGGACATATTAACAATAAATTACCTTATTGATTCACAAAGGAGAGGACACTGTGACTCAGTGACAGCTGGTGAGTAGCTCAGTCTGAAAAGGTTGGATCAAAAAGGAATTACAAGCAACAAGAGCCAAGAATTATTCCTCTAAATTCAAAGCCTTATTGACAGAAATATAGGTAATATAAGTAGCTAAGTTAAGATGAAGTTGTAGCAAATAAAAAAGGGGTTTCACCTTCAGGCATTTAACATTTACCAACACAAATAGGGCTTTTCAAATACAGAAGCCAGTATTGGAAATGCCTTTGATACTGCTAAAAAAGCTGGATCAGTTATCACCTATATTACACAGGTTAATGCACTAATCTGATGCCAAGTATTCCACTTAGAAACAGGAACTTGCTATCACAACTCAACAAATATTTTAATGCACAAGATACTATGCCTTTTTATAAAAAAGGCATAGTATCAACTTTCCTCTTTGTCTTTTTTTTAAAATGAATGATTCAGGACATACAGGTATCTGCTAGACAGAGAAAACATGTTTTGTTATCAGCTGATATGCTAAATTCAGGTATCAGAATCACTATCAGGAAGGAAAAAATCAGATCATAACATCTCTAAAGATCAGCACAATAAAATAGTACATTTTTCATGAAGCCCTGCCTTTTTTAATTTTTTTATCTTTATTTTTTGAGGGTTTATAAACAATATAAAACAAATACACAGGGTACTTATTACATTAATATTAGTGTACATTGTTTCTTAAGACTGGCATCTAAAAAGGCATGCTAACCCAAAAAATATTTAAAAAGTAATACATTTTTAACAGCAATTGTTAGCTTTTCCTCCATAATACACATACACACTGCATGTTAATGTTTATGATGCATATAAAAAGTGGTGTTAACTCACAACTGAGTGAATTTAACCTTAAATGTTGTTTTACATCTAAAGAACTTATTTGAAAAAATGTGTCCAAAAAAAAAAGTGAGAAAATCCACGTCGTTATTCACTTTCGTTTTTATGAATTTTCAAATGTTTCATTTCAAACCAGTCCTACAATATCTTTTTCAATGCAAAGCATCTGTGTGGGCCTGAGCTACCTGTTTTCACCATGCCTGTGGGAAACCAGTGAAAAGGAGATGCATTATTTCCTCTCTCTTTATGGTTCCTGTTAACATGAAGGCAGCCACCAACTATTACTGTCAATACCAGTCAGAGCCAAGAGCGCATGGACACAGGAATCCTCAACAAGTATAAATCCATTAAACCCGTCTCATTACAGCACGAGCCTCATTGCTGCGAAGCGGGACACGGAGCATGGGCGCGTGCTGATTTTCACACCGGGTGTCGGCCTGCCCACGCATACTCCCCTCCGCACAGCAGTCATTACTGGCTTGCTGTGGCTCTAATTGCCTCATATTGTTGACAACAAAAACAACATGATATCAGCACAACAACACGCGCTAGGCTCATTTCAACACCAGAGTAATTTCAGCAGAGGTTGCTATGCAGAGTATTAAAATCCTTCACATGGGTAAAAGCAGCAATAACACCAAGTAAAACTACAGTTATGAAAAAGAACCTGCCAGGTATGTAAGTAAGTTCGTAAGTACTTTGTAAGTATATATTAACCTAGTTATGCTAATAAGATTGTTATGAGTAAGTAGCATTTTACTGTTACATTTTGTCAAGGTGCTAATATTTACACTTGTTTTACACTGTGAATCTTAACTTTGATTATGATATAAATTTAACAGTAGATAGTAATATTTCCAGTATTACCCAGCTGTGCAGTATTAGTATTAAGCTAATCAAATAGAATAACCCAAATCACGAACAAACACCTCAAATTTTTATATAAGCATTTGACAGCATGTAAATCTACAGTATTTAGTTAAATACCACCACCAGTCACAGAAAGTGAAGCAGTGTTTAATAAAAGGTTGAGAAAACATCCAACCATCCTTTCATATGCCACTCTATCCCAACATGCACTGGGGGAGCAGCCGAAAAAACCCTGAACAGGTCACCACTCTCTGGTTACATTGATAACTTCTATTTGTATTAACAAAAATTTACTTTATTTTGTAATAAACAGAGCAGTTATTATTATTAATTTGTTAAATACTGCACCTACCCAACAGTGGGCTACAAGACGCGTTCAGGGGACCTATAACTGAAGGTATTTCTTTACAAGCAGCAGTCTTAGTAGGGTCCAATTCAGTGGAAAGCTATTTTACAGTATTATTCTATTTCCTATAATATAGTATGACACACTCTTATTTTTTATTGTTCCACTGGAAAGCAAGTGAAAAAGGAAGCTAAAATAACAAACCCCATATTTTTTGCCAGGGTAAATTTATTGCAATCCAAAACATCTACCAGGATCGGTGCTCCATTTTAAATAGGAAAAGTAGGTTGTTTCTATAATACAGTACAGCCCCAAATTTGATTTATACGCAGGTCCATAAATCATGGTGACATTTTCAACTGTGTCAGCTGAATCCTGTTTTTCACGGTGTTCTCTACACTGTCTTTCAACAAGTGATACGTCTGTGTCAGAGGGAATTAAGACATTGAAGCCATACAAGTCTTCAGAAAGAGTATTTAGATCTCTGTATTTAACGACTGGAGGAGGTGGAAGAGAAATGGTGAAAGTTCAAGAAGAGGAAGGTGCAAGTGGAGAAATAAGGGACGTTGGTGAGAAAGACACGGCTGAAAGATGGAGAAGTCAGGGAGAAAAGTGAAAGGAGGAAGACAGGGAGGTGAAGGAGAGGACAGCAGGCACTCATCGGGAGGAGAGGGGAGCGGAGGCCACAGCGTGGAGAGCGGGCCCTTGTGAAAATAGAGATGTACTAAACCTTTGCTAACCTGGATCGCCCAAGATAAAATATTTATATATGCTATTGTGTGACGGAGCGCCAGGCTGAGTAGAGCCTTAATTTGTTTTTCTCCAGGGTAAATTAATTCCCTCCCCATCATCAGCGAAGTGAACTCGTTCTGATTACTGCCCAGTGTGCCTCTGGCCCCTCCTGAAACAAGCACTTGAGAGATTTTAATGGTCAAAGTCCACCTTATAATTATACTTCATCTGCTCCATATATTTCCATAGATTAAAGGTGAAGCAGGAACACTTAAGGGAGATGAATGCTGATCCCTCACTGCCTTGTCTCCTTTTCTTTCTCTTTTCTACATTGCCCCTGTCAGTTCTTTCTTTCTTAACCCTCATCTCATTCTCATCTTTGGTGTCAAACACGGGAAACAATTTAAAACAACATCCCCCCCAATGAAACATAACTGATTTGACAAGAGCAGACAGTCAATTGTTTACCCTTTAGATGTACGCTACAATATTGTGCCAAGTAGGTATTTATATGTAAAAATGTAGATCATTATTAACAGTATATACGTACAGCTTCTTATACATTAAATAGAGGTATAAACAGGATCAACAGAGTGGAGACAAGGCGACTTCAGTGTATGCTAACCATATGTAAAACACATATTCAAAGGACACACAGTGTGAACAACATTTGGAGCCCAGCACAGATTGACACTGATTGTCATGCTATTACAGGCAAATAGCAACACTTGGTCGGCAGTCGACAGGGCATAATCATGTGTGACTAACAGTGATGGAGAGAGCGCTACAAAGGGAAGGCGAGGTGGTGGAGGTACAGACTCTTTGTCTCCCCTGCCATCTTCCTCATCTCTGAGTAGCCTGGAGGGTCGAACAGAAAGGGAGATGATAAAAAGATGGAAGCCACTCAAAGTTCAAGGCAGGGATGCCCTTTCATCTTTTTCAAGACAATCATGTTGGGTTCTACATGTACATTACTGCAAACTACCAATCTTTGCCGCCTCCAGAAGGAGCAAAAGGCAGGAGGAAGTGAAGAGGTGGTGGCACAACTAACTCCTGCATAATACTTTTTCTCTTCTTTCTTTCTTTGGTGGTTTGGAAAAATAAGTCAAATCTAAGAAAAAGGGGAGATTTCAACTCTGTCTTGTTTATGTTATTCCTATACACTGCAAATGCAAATACATTTCAATGTCCACTTGTAATAGAAAAGCATCATTTTACTTTGTATGGCGATGTTTAGGTGCACATATGTTATGGTTGAGGAAAGATGTGGTCTTGGTTAAATACAGAGTCAAAAATGACTTGAAGCATGAGACAGAAAGGGTTTACTTTGTTAAAATTTAACTAACATGATCTTATCCTAACCCTAACCAAAGCACTTTTGTTGCCAAAATCACCAAGAGGGCTTGGGATGCAAACCCTGGTCTTTAGTACTGAGAAAAGAAAACTCAGAAGAGAATTAAATTACACACACACACATTCAAGGGGTAAGTGACCCATCATAACCCAGAAGCAGGGAGAAAGGAGGAAGTGGTGATTCACCAATGCGAATTAGTCAGACTGCTTACTGCCCACCAGTTAGGTCAGTCAGACAGCAGCTCAGTCAGGGAGCCAGTAAGTCCACCACAGTTTGTGTAGTCATTGTCTTGTCCTTCAGCATTACCTTGGCATTTCCTCAGCAGTTGCGGGTCACCACAGTAACAAATTTACCAGCACTAAGCCATATTTCCTCTCATTTCGTCAAGTAAGTATAGGACCAATTGCAAGAGCAGTTTTGATGCTGGTATGCACCCAAACCTCAACTGGAACTAATGGATAATTAACCTTAATTTTATATAGCCCCGGATAGCAATGCTGCTGAGCTGTTCTTGGAGAATCAGCATTGTTGTCCTGTGTTACTCCTTCTGATGAAGGCCTTGCTGAGGCTATTTTTAAACCCTAAAAAAGGCATTTTTTATTTTTAAAATTCATGCCTCTTCTTTTGATCCCTCTGTTAGCCACTGGGGTTTATCAGATACACACTGAACCTGCAAGCGAGGAGTCAGCCAGTGCACCACACAGGCAGCCAGACGAGACACAGTCAAGTACAAAACTGTTCCTGCCACGCAGTCTGATAACGTATGCATTACACCCTTACAGTGGAGCAGCAGCCTGTGGTTTAATGAATGTAACCCGAGCTCTCTGTTAAACAAACAGGCCGAACCTGTGAAGAAAACCTCCACATCACCCTTTCTTCATCTCTCATTAAAATCGCTTGGAACTACAGAATGAGCCAGACTTAATGGCCGCCTTCCATTTCTTTAATCCTTCAATTACTTTCACTGATGCTATTCTGCATATTTTCATAAGGAAACATTAGAAGTTGCTTCTGATGGGTTTTGCCCTTTGTAAGAACGTGGATGAATGACCGAATGGATTTATCCCGACAATGAGACGGAAGGGGGAGATTGTACGATATAAAGATTACAGATAAACTATGTGCATTTTTCCCTTCACGTCTGTCAGCCTCTCTCCTTTTAACCTTCTCTTTTCTACATTTTCTGCTGGGCCATTAGAGAAAGTTCAACCAGTTTCCCAGTGGAGGACATTGAAATGCATCCTTTAAACAACAGTGAATCAGTTGAATTATAGCTTCAGTATCACAGCTAGGATTGCTTTGTCATTCCAGCCTTCCTAAAAGTAGATAGAAAACAGTTGATAACTGTTTGACAGACAAGCCCGAAATCCAAAAAGTGTAATTTCACCTTCCTAATACCAGTTTACAGCGGTCTTATGCTAGTTATCAGAAAAAAAGGAGGGGGGAGTCAGCAGACAGACCTCACAAAAAGACACATTTTGAATGTTTCAGAAACAGACAAGAAGAGGAGTGTCCATCTGGGTATGTGGCCTGTAATGTGAAAATGGAGGACTCACCCTGTCCTCCTCACCCGCCCTCTCACTGTGTGCTTTGCCCCAGCTGCCTATCAAAAACTAATATCCTCAAATTTAACGCTGGTGTTGTCCTTTGAAATTAGAAAGAATCTGTGTCTAATGCAATAAGCCAAACCTGGCTGCTGTGAACTCTAACCTCCTTTCCCTGATTTCCATCTCCCCCCTTTATCCTTTATCCTCCCCAGCAACTCCCTGTCCAGTCTGTGCTGCTAAGACCAAGATGGAGATCCAGGATTTAGAGACCTACAGTACAAACTCCTTCTTCTCCCCCTCCCGCTTTTCCCTCTGCACAGCCCCTCCTCCCCATCCTCCTGTTTCGATCTCCAGTCATTTTTAAATACAGTAACACAATCTTAGGGAAAGCTGATATAATCTTTTCTAAACTATAAAAGTCAGTCACCCAGAGAAACATCTGCACGGTCAAATTTAAAACAAACTGTCAGGGAGTCCGGTGTCCCCATAAAGAGGGAGCTGAGCAGGAGGAGAGGTGGGGAGAGAGGAGAGAGGGGCGAACGGTGGAAAACAGAGAGAGGGGGAATGATTTTTAGGAGGGAGTTTTAGTGCTTTCCATTTGGCCTTAACTTAAACACAAACCTCCCTCAGGCCATCCGGACGCAGGGATGCCTGCAGGGTAAAGCTGACTCACCAGCATTGCTACCAGTTTTTTTTATGGCTGTTAGAATTACAAAGTAGTTGACACTTTTTTATTGTGTGCTGACACCTGAGACAGCCAAATATGTGAGAGTCTTCATGGCTGACATCTGAACAGACATCACATCGGTGAAAAATACATGTTTAGGTCAGACTGTATGGTAGTCATGGTTGTTTGTTAACGAATCATCTATCTGAGTATAAATTAATATCAGGGTATGAATTTGGGTAAGATCAAGCGACACATGTATCTATTTCAGGGACAGATTAGAGGACACAGGTTTTTGGATTTCAAGATGATACGTGTTTTTTCACCAAAAATTGAGGAAGAACGAAGCAGAGGAGCTATAAAGCTCTAAGAAGGTCACCAAAACAGAACTGACCTCAAAACATGATAAACTTAAGAGCAGCTGAACGGAATGACTTAAAGTAAAATTAGAAACTTACTAATGACAAACAGGAAGGACATATTATATGCTTAACAACCTGATTGAAGAGATGAGAGTGAACAGAACAACAATAACAACAAATGAACACTATAAATACATTAACTGGAGGCATTTTAAGCCCTCAGCATGCTCCTTGTTGTCCTTTTCCTCTGTCACTTTTGTGGGTGATGTGGATGGGTAAAGCACACAAACAGGTCACAGTAGAAGAAAAATATTAAGATGATGTTACTTTCCTAAAACTTTGAAAGAAGATGTATGTCACCATTACATCATGTGCTTTCTCATTCCTCTCATCCTCATAAATACACTGATTTGGTAGAGTGGTGGAGATAAAGACAAAATAGTATGGACCAGTACCTCATCCATGCACTGGCCATGATTATGTATTTCTTTATCCATATCCTTCATTAAGTCACCAACTTTGCCTCATTTTGTGAGTGTATGTGTTTAAATTTAGTTTTATTTATATCACTTGGCATTATGAATTGGTACAAAATTGATTCGACTGTTACACCAGATGGTAAAATATTTTGTTCTGTTAGGCAATATATGTAATTTAAGCTCCAAATAATCTGTATTTACCATACAACTGTTAAGATAAAAAAGAAGAAGAAATCAGAATTGACATACTGTTATTCATCTCAAGGCTTCAAATGAAAACAGGCCTCTACAGAAGGCATTATCCTCGAGTGAGTATGGCTAAACAATCCAACACACTTCAGTCCAATTCCCATGGGTTTTAGGTTAGAATGCCACTGAAGTACACGTTGAACAGGGGGGCACAGTGCCTGCTCTACTCTGCCCTGTCTGTTTTGAGCAGAGTGTTGGATTGCTTTAATTGATTTAATAGGAGAGCATGGAGTCACAGCAGGAGATGGGGAAAACAGGATGCTTTAGGGAAGTCAAGTGTGTTGCACTACCTCAACTCGATCTTAGACAGCCCGTGTCAGCTGGCAGAAACAGCGATGATACATATAGGCAAACAACAGGCAAGTGCACACAAGCAGATAGAGGCAGGTGCATGAATTTCTCTCTAACATATAAACACACAAAAATTCACGCACACTTGTTCCCAGCCTAGAACACCATGCTCCCTGCTAATGGCTTGAATAACACCCAGAGTGGCATGATAAGGCTTTGCGATATGTGTTTGTGTGTGTGTGTGTGTGTGTGTGTGTGTGTGTGTGTGTGTGTGTGTGTGTGTGTGTGTGTTTGTGTGTGCGTGTGCGCGCGCATGCTCACACACAGTGTGAGGGACACAGTTGCAGCAGCAGCTCAGGCTAATGCCACCCTGAATGGTGTGTCTAATTACTTGGCCTAGAGATAGCTTTTAGCTAAATCACCCCGCCTTCTGAAGAGCCTGTATCAACAGTGACAAGAGCCTGGACAATTACATTAGCCCTCTCCCCATCCACCAGGTCCAGCACTAACAATCAGTGTGATTTGCAGCCGCTTCATTGTTGTCATCCCTCTCTCCATGACAATGATGTTTTCCCTACTGGAGAGACAGAGAGAGAAGGCTGGAGAGTCAAAGAGAGACAAGGGAGAGATTGCAAAAAGAGAAAAAAACAAAGAGAATGTGGAAAAGAGGGCAATATGAGAAGAGAGAGAAATAGAGAGGGAGAGAGTTGTCAGTAGAGGGCTTACTTATGTTAATGTTTTCCCTGCTTATGTGTTGGCTGCAGTACAGAGCTGGGTAAACCTGGGTGACAGAAACCAGTGGAGAGAGCGGGTGACTTTAATTGATACTGGAGAGGGGTCTTCTCACTAGATTGCTTACCAGCCCGCAGTGCCAAACACACTCATACACACACATACACAAAACCACATTACAAGTACAGTAGCCACCCACAGACAGCAAATACAAGCCAGAGCTCCAAATCACATTAGAGCCAAAGCAGAAATAGCATTCAGCTCTACTTAGTGGCTCCTTCGTTTGCCAACTATAATGTAAGTAAATACAGAATAAAACTCCCAAAGTGGCCCTTTACCTCAGATTGCTTAGGATTCCACCTTTTCATTTTCCCTTTTTCTCACTTACTCACAACTTGATGTACACATAAGGCACACACAAACACACAAAGCAAAGTGAACATTAAAGTCACCAGGGAATAACTTCACGGTGTCTGAGAAGGAAGCCTGATGGAGAACAGGAAGACACAAAGTCAGAGGATCCTGGGTCAAGAAATGGCCTTTGATCCCTGAGAGTCTAAAGTGCCAAGAGCCATGAAGGGAGAGTTAAGGGCAATGCAGCAATACCTCTGAGAGACATTAAACATCATCAGGGTGTTTAGAGGAAAAAAAGAGTGGTAGGGAGTTACTATGATTGGAAGAGAAAGAGGTAGACTTCATCCTACGTAATCCAAGATTTTCAAAGGATACAACTAAATTCTTTTTTTGTGTATAAAGGGCATAATGGTCTGGTGCCCAAAAACATCTCTGATTTAACTGTACCTTCTGAGGCATTCAGGCCCCTGAGGTCATCTGGAACAGGCATACTTCCTATTATCAAGAACCAAACTTAGCAAGGTGAAGCAGTTTTCATGCTCCCTGCCTTTGGAAAAAACTTCTCGAACACATGAGATTTGCTAAAACTGATAACTCATTTCAAGAAGGACTGACTTCACTTAGTTCACTTCACACAGCTCTGGTGGGGCTGTGGGATGGTGAACAGTATTTGACTGCTATTAAAAATAGAAATGCTGGATTACATACTGCATCACTTCCTGTGAATCCCTCTGCTTATGAAGACAATTTAAATCCAAAGCAAAAATGTTATCAAAACTGGAGGTAATTACTGTTTTGTAGGTAAAGTGAATAAATATTGCTCTAAATTGAATTTGAGTTATCTAAAAAATTCCAATAATAGCAATAAGTGAAA
>JAPZDY010000021.1:17808723-17831911 GCA_029783645.1 Ctenochaetus hawaiiensis | reverse complement strand
GGCAAATAGGAACCAGAACTGATCTAATTGTGCGAGCGTTTGTGTGTGTGTGTGTGTGTGTGTGTGTGTGTGTGTGTGTGTGTGTGTGTGTGCGTGTGTGCGTGGGTGTGTGTGAAAATTTTGTGTTTTCTGTGTTTATCTGAATGTGTTTATTATTGCAGGTCTACAGACAAGGCTACAATGATGTGTTTGTACAAAAACCTAAGTATAAATGCATGTGTGGGCATCTGTGTGTGTGTGTGTGTGCATGTTTGCAGGAGTGTGTCTGTGTGTGAGGGATTGAGGTGGAAGCTCACTCACTCAGTGGGGTGTAGAGGTAGGGCCCCAGTACTTACCCCCTGACACTGAGCTGTTAACTGGGGAAAGTAGAAAAGGAGATGTTCAGGTTAGAGTGGGTGGGGTGTGTGTGTCTGTGTGTGTGTGTGCGGAGGAAATGTGCAGCAGCGGGGCGGCAACTAAGAGAGAGAAAGAAAGCTTGTGTCACCACCACCATGATAGCTAAAATTACTTGTTTATGTTCCTTTCAGCTCTAATAAGCAAAGCAATTATTTGCTTTCACAGCGCAGTTACTACTTTGGCTGCATGTCTATATAAGATTTATTTGGATTGATTAGAAAACAAGTCAGAGAGAGAATAGGGCTGCTATGCTGCGCAGTCACGACAATTACATATACATAAACATCATTGTCTGGGGATACGCTAGCCTTTGCTGTGGGGAGCATGCAATTAGCTTTGAGGGAGTGAAAGCCAGGGTTGTATTCAAAAAGAAAACAGACGTCGACAAATTTAACTCCAGATGATGCAACTTTTGTTGGATCTGGAAATAGATTTGGGAATCTGAAACCAATTATTTACAGAGGAGATTTGGTGAGATTGAGAGTTAGCTTTATAACAGATGTTTTTGTAACTTGTGATTGACTCTGGATAGGATTATTATTAGCAGCTCCACTCAGGTTTTTCAAGCATAATCCTCCACGGAACAGGTAATTGGCAGACCTTGCTTCACTACTCCAAAACATTTATGTTAAAATCATCGGGTCATTGGTTTCATGATGTACCAGACTGTTAAGATGTAGAAACCATATCGACCCGATGCAGGGGAGTAAACTGAAAGAAATTAGGTTTCTTTTAGAAAATGCAAGCAGAGACTAACCCTAACATGTAGTGACCATATATTGTTCACCGGTACCAATGGGCCCCTCAGTGGCCCTAAATTGGGTCTTTACCAATCCATACACTCCTCCTGTCCTCCATCCCAACACCCTGAGCCTCTGCACCTCCATCACCCCCCGACACACACACATCAAAGGCCATCAATCTCCCACAGTACAGGGGGAAAGGCAAATATTTAGAGAAGGACTGAGCCCCCATAAATCTGTAGCAGGGGAGAGAGAGAGAACATGATACCCACCCTTCTCCTGCAAACCTCCACCCCCACCAACATCATCCAAGTCCCTCAGCAGTCCTACGTCTTGACGGCTAGAGGAAGCCTTGGGAGGCCACAGGAACCAGAGAGGAAAAGAGAAGGAGGTCTGTGGCAACATCAGCGAGGAAGACGACGGAGATTAAGAGGACAAAAAGAGAAGGAGAGAACACCCTCCACCACTCAGTGGAGACATGCACAGTCACTCAGTCAGTCAAATAAAAACACACTTGCATACACAAAGAAAGAGTTCTCTTACACACACAGACTTAACACGAACACATGGACACAGTGGTGGTACTCCTGTCTCCTGGCCTTTGATTTACTACAACTCTCAGTTACACTCGAGTGAGACTCTAGAATATCAGCGAGTATTTATGTCCTTTTTCATTTGAAAACAATACGGCTTTCAGTAATAAAGAAAGGAACGCTGCACTGACAGGTCAGGGTTGGGAGGTCACTGGGAGAGTAAATTGGGGGCAGATGAGATCCTGAACAAAGCTAGGCTAGCTTCTACAAAAACTGCGCGGGCAGAGAATGGAGGCCTTTGCTCCTGAACAGCTTGAAGGGAGGCTTGGTATACAGAAAGACAAAGCTATTGGTCTTCAGGCTAAGAGAAGAGATTTCCATACAAATATCGTGCACAAAGCCATATGCTTCTATGAGAAAATAAGCAACAAATGTTAAAGCATTCGAAGCACACATCTCTTTTGTAAAGGCCTTTTGTCATAAGGTCAGCCAAAATCCTGTAATGGTGTCTTTATGGTGTTAAACTGTCAGATAATCTTAAGTTTTAATGGACATTAGAAGGAGCAAAAACACAATCTAAACAGACACATACACCCAAGACACTGTTATAAATACACTTAAACACACGCTAAAAAGTGCAGTTACACACACCTGACATATTAAGTGACACTGTGACACTGCACTAACCTGACACATTCATTACTCTCACTGAAGCAAGTCAGAATAAGAACTAAAACATCTTTTCCATCCAGAAGAACCTTCAGTGATGTTCTTTTATCCTCTTTTAATGAGTTAATGTTGCTCAGTTATGAAAAAACTGATAACTGCTGCAAGCTCCAAGCTAACCCCTACAGTGGCCGCCATTGCTTATAAGCTTGCAGCCGCCTCCACCTTGATCAAAACTAAACTATGTCCATAGCTACCACCTCTTTCTTCGCAAAAGACACTGACTAGTCCCGTCATTTTCTGACCAGACAAAAAAACGAATTAGGTTGGAGCTTTTTAAGATGGATCTGCAAGATTTCAGACATGAAATCTCAGCAGTCCAGCTGCCTTGAAAGGCTTTCTTGCTTCATCAAATTTCTTGAAACATGCAAAAGAACACCTGCACACACACTAGGGCATACAGGCTAAACGAAGTGTCCCCTGCAGTCAGCTGTCAGACCAGCACGAGGGATTTAAAGAGCTTTGCGGGGCGCTGGATGCCCAAACTGACTAAGCAAGAGTCCCAAGGGTGAAGGGCATTGATCCTTGGGCAGAGTGTGTGTCCTGCCCCCCTGACAGACTAGTTGATTGACTTTTTCAGCCCCCATGGGAGCCAGCCACAGGCAGATAGAGACACATAAATGCCTTAACACCACTGGGCTTTATATGGTAATACATGCACATGTCAGAGAGAAACTAAACGTGTGGGGACATGCATAATTTCTGGGTCAAATGATGAGAGCACACAAGCAAACATGCAGTAGTAACATACAGTATATGCATGCATCACACACACCCACTAATACCGTCACCAATGTCACCACCACAGCTGCCATATTCATGAGTGGGATCAGCACTGAGCAGCATTATCATGGCCCAGATCCTGCCTTTGTTCCGGCCTTTGTTGGCTGTCCTGCCTCCATCAAATGTCACGTCTCTGCAGACTCCGTATTTTGAGCATCAATGTCAATAATCAGTCATACAACATTATGGAAGCCTGTGGACCTTTTTGCTCATAGACACATTAATATATTCTTATGCGTGTGATTTGGGCTTTGCTTTGGGGGGGTTTGTGGCTTTTTATTTGTTTTCTAAAAATGTTTCCGTTATCTTCTTCCCCTTTCTCTTCCTCTTCCTTTGTTGACCAGTTCCTTCTTTTTATGTTCCTCCTCTGTTGCTTTATTTCATTTTACTTTCTACTATCTACATTATTGTCCAACTGTGCTAAAAATAAAGAAGGTCACAGCAGTGAACAAAAACTTAAGTAATGGTATCCTAGCACATACATATCTGTTTAATTTTTTTGTAGATCTAGATGACAAAAGCAAAAGCCACAAAGCTGTTGGGTTGTTATTATCATCAAACTGATACAGCAAGCAAGTGTAGTCCAGTCATCTTTCTAATTATGATTTCTTGTCTGGTTTGGAGGCTTAACATAGGCTCATGACTGTAGTCTGTTATTTCCTTTCCCCTTTCTTTCCTATTTGTCCTTCAAACACACACTCACTTAGACACACGCGCACACACACGCACACACACAAACACACACACTAGACGTGCCTGGGGGGAGGACAAGGGTTTGGGATGTGCTGGGAATGGGCACCTAATTGCTTCTTACTGATCCAAATAGCACATCAGAGGCAACAGCACTTCAGTGGACCTCCGAAGAGATCCGCTAGGTTGGGTCTGTTCATTACCCTGCTGACCCCCCAGCTCGACCCCTCGCACGCACACATATCACACACACACACCTCTACCCCTTCACCTACCCCAGCTCATTGTCTCTGGGGTTTAATTGGAGCGATGTTCTCCATTGTGAGCAGGCTCAATGGCAGTGGAGGGCTCCATTGTGGGGCTGAATGAGGGCAGGAGTGTTCATTAGGTGAGTCTCTGAATAAGGTCTTCTGGAGGTAGGGTACTGAAAGCTGGGGGCTGCCAAGGACCTCCGGAGTGGGTGAAACTGCATGCTCTCCTCTCTTCCTCTGTCCTCTCTGTCCTCCCTGCTTCCATGCTCCTCTCCTGTTGTCTCCTTTGCTCAACAGCCTGACGCTTGGCCTGAAAGGCAGCGGCTGCGTTTGTTGGAAGGGCAGTCTTTGTCCATGCCAGTAAGATGAATCATAGGAAAAGAAGAGAGACGGGGATCAAAGGCAAACTACAGAAAAAGCAAGGACCACCTCCTCTCATGGAGGGAGAAAGCACCAATGTGCTTTGGCCTGAGGGAAATTTCATCATTCCTCTGTCTGTTTTTGGGCCCCATTCCTTACTATTGGTCCCAACCAAAATACTTAATGAAACACTACTGTAAAAGTGATACTTCATTGATCCCTGTTGGGAATATTCTTTACACTTGCCCTCACCCATGGAGTTCAGAATACTGCTTTAGCTTCAGAGCAACACCTCCTGCACAGTCATGGGTGCTTCCTCCTTGACATTATCTACTAATTACTCGGCCACCCTGCAGATGCCACAAATGCTACATAGCTAGTAGCTAGTGCAGAGGCTGAATTTCTTGAAGTAAAAAAAAAACTTGGCAACGAATAGAAAAGATGACTGTCTAGACTGTGATTTAAATGATAGGTTGTAGAAAAGGCAGAATTTTTATACCACAAAAACTGATACGCGTACAAATTGAGCACTCATCCCAGTAGCATCTGGTATTTATGAATATGAAAACTGAGGGACGGGAAACAGGTGGGCATTTCTGTATGTCTCATTGCAGGAATTGGCAGCATCCAAACTAGCCTGGTACACAGTCATGTGCATGCTGCTGCTCAGGACACAAAACTACGCTGCAGATTACAGGGATTTACCACTCAACTATATTCCTGTTTTTCTTTGGTTTCCTTTAGGGAGTGGGTCTGTTTAAAATGAAATCGAACAAATTTAAAATCTAGTTAAAAGAGAAAACTCTGATCAAATACGTTCTAATTAACCTTAAAATGTTCAATTTACCATAGAAAAGTACACACCATTTACTTTCAGCAAGGCCATGAAGCTCGAGATGGAAACCTTTTCATGTAGAAATCTAATGCCAACATTTGCTGTGAATGTTACTTTTCTCTTTCCAGACTGCTGAGCTGAAACATTTAAGCTGCCACAGAGCTGACAGGTTTTGGCAGACCACCGTCAGCTAGCCCTCGAGGCTCTGCCAGTGGCTGAGTGCTCTGTTGTAAGCGTGGCGTGCAGTCAGACGTCTGTGTGACAGACTTCGACTTTCACACTGACCAGAGCCCCTTTGCCTGCTCTCTGTCCAGCCGCTGATGTCATCCTCCCTCCACCACACACACACACATGCATACATGGATACCCACGCAAGGAACGCCTCTGCTGTTCAACTCTCCCTTAGCCACTACCTTCCGCTGTTTACATTTCTCTTACTGCCTAAAAAACAATACCAGACATCTTGTTGGACACAGTGAATACACACACGCACACGCACGTTAGCACGTATAAACACAGGCCCAAACTCATGCTTAATGCTAATCTGACATCATCAGAGAGGTGTGTAGAGTTACACAGGCTTATGTGAACAGACCGAGCCAAGTCTTGGAAGTGTGTTATTGCTGCCACACACAAACATATTACTGGTCCTTAACAAGGGTGCGTTCAGGTTTCTGAAACAGGATGGTTCATCTGTCTCTCAGCTCCATTTTGTAGCTCCATGACTTCAAACAGACTTGCTTTCCTCTCCTCGCCCAGTATTTATTTTTTTGTCTGAACAGCCCACAAAAAGCCCTGCACGGACAATGTAGCATCTGCATTCTCACTGGGTTGACACAGCCATTTCTACAATCCTGCACCAGGCACACATCAACACTTGAGCACGCATACAGAATAAAACGTAGATACGCTGCAGGTGTGAACACATATTCATTTAAAGCAACATGAGGTGCACATATCCCACCCACAGCGCTCTGGGCTATATGTGGTCACTTACAGGCATTTGGCCCACAGTAATGTTTGTGATATTTATTCAAAGGAGCAATGGCAAACTTGATCCACACTGAAAGAGCCTGCTGATGTGGGTCTGCATTCTGAGTCCCCAGTGACGGTCTCCTGTCCCTTCCTGTTTAGCCTGGGCGTCTGCCGCACATAAACACTCTGGGGCCTCCTCTGTTCCAGGTTATGTGGACATATTGAAATGTGGGGCGGGTGAGAGTCATGGTTTCAATCCCCCTGGAAAGCCACCTCAGAGAGGGCCTTTGCAGAGTGACTAGAGGGGGCATTGTGGAGGGATGATCCTCAAGCGAAACTCACTCCGGAACTAAACTCACGTTTTCCTCTGTGCATACAGATACATATGAAACTTCACCTATAAACAAACCCAGTTATAGTGTGTTTATGTTCATTGTATCTGACCAAGCACATTGTGTGCATCCTTGGAACAAAAAAGGATGCATCCAGTGATATTCTATTTTTGTTTCTGTTAACAATTCCAATGAAAAAAAAGATTTTCTACAAACAAGTACTGTGTGGGTTTCCATTGTGCCACAGACGGTGATTTTTGTTAAAAAAATATAGCTATTTCTTTGCACAAGGTAACTACTTGATTACTATGAAAAACAATGTAGTTGCAGCGTTCTATAGCTTGTTTTCTGTCACTCCCAAATACACTGTCCTTCTGCCCTGAATACTAACTGGCAAGCCATATCTGCAGCTGGAAATAGTCCCAAAGAAATACAAAAATTACCACTGTTTAAACAACAACTGTGCAATCTAGTATAGCCAGTTGTTTTAGATAACAGCTTAGTTTTTTTTGTTTTTTATGTATTAATTTGTGACCTGTTCTAAAGATCTATGTTTTCAGTATAGAAAGTATGAGTCCCAGACAGGGTAAAGAAGTAAGAAGATATTTAGAAATAGGCTAATATTTTGTTGGTGTTGGTCTTTCCTCAGAATTTGTTGAAAATAAAACACAACTGAAATCATCATAATTGACAGTGAATGAAAAAAATGATCCTCAAAAGAATCTTAGTTTTGATCATCTATGATTCAGAGTCGATTTACAAATTTAAAAAACTATTTACAAAATTATGATTTTGAAGAGGCTAATAAAAGTGGAACTTTAGTACGAGGTGAGTCTCTGGACACCTGGACAGCCTCCTGAAAGCAAATGTAAATTGTCTTGTAACAAGCACTTCTGATTTATTGACTGAGTGATTACCTTTGTGATATGAAAGTGAAGTATGCTGTGATATTTCTACACTATCACCTAGAAATGTTATCAAAGACAAGAAGCAACAAACTGTGACAAACAAGACTAACTCACACAATTTAAACCAACTCTGATGCACGAAATCCCACCACATAGAGGTGAGTGTTCTTTGCTTCAGAATATTGGCTTGTTTCTTGTGAAAACAGGCAGCTTAAGAGGGAATTGTATCAGGTTGATTGAGGTTTAGTTCAGCAAGTGACTACTTTGTCATTACTGAATTAATTATTGGCATGTAAGTGACACATAGCGCAAGATATATTTATATATATTTTGATTTTTTAAAAATGCTTTTCATTTCATTGGAACTTTGAACTGTCATTTGCTTTGACTGCTTTTTCACCTTTTTAATCAGCATGGTACACTTCTGCATCTTGCACCACCTGTTCCTATGCAGAAATCAGGTGGTGCCAGCGTAGGAGGAAAGTTCAAATGGGGATAAGGGGCTCTTCAGCACACAAATGCCATGTGACACCAACTAAGATAGTGTGTGCGTGTGTGTGTATGTGTGTGTTAGGGCACCACAGATTTTAGTTTTAAAAGATGAACAGGAAGAACAACTTCCCTGTCTTGTGCAGCCACCATCCAGACTCCCGCTCTGATCACAGGGACGGATTTGGTCAGAGATAATGAATTCAAGAGCACAAACCCAGCGTTGCCGCACCCAGCTCCCTCTCATCTCTGACATGCAGGGGAACCACTACGACACCAACTGCAAGGGACCAGAGACGGACCACACAGCAGGAGTTCAACCATTCATCAGTGTGAACATCTAGTTATGGTCTGTAAATGATAAGATGTTATGGTAAACTGTACACTATTTACCGTGCGTCTCCAGTGCGACTATGATAGAAGTTCCGCTCTTTCTGCACGCACTGCTGTAAAGAGGAAGTGTTTTTAAAATGTACTGGTCATCCACCACAAAAATATTACAACCCAGTTGTCATGGTTTCGCTCCTTCTGAAGCTTTAAATATTTACAGTCAAAAACAATTTTTAAAAACCAAAGAAGGCTGCCATGGGCACTTTGATACGACCACAATAATTAAGTGATGCATGGCAAGAGACTTCTATCATTAACTTCTGGCAGTCGTGTCACATGTTCTGCAAAGAACAGACTGTGGCATGTGTGTGTGTGAATTCATGCACATTTGCTTTCATGTCAGCATGCTTCCATGTGTACGTGCTTGAATTATAGCTAAGGGGACTTGGCAACACTTGTCCCCCATAGCACTGTGAGAATGTTTTGCAGGCTGTTGCGTAAAACTTCCAGTTTGTTTGTTTGCTCTGTCTTGGTACCATAAAAACTCAGGGACAGGCAATTGGCACTGCCCTGTTTACATGCTGAGGCTGCGACTCCAGAGAGATGAAGCAGAGTAGGTCTGGGGAACAAATGTTTCCCCACGCTACCTCACCGCAGAGGGGCACTGATTAGGGCAGCCGTGGGGAGCCTGACGTGTGAACGACTGGCTGTGGTAGCACTGGGGAGAGTTTTGGGATCCCAAGCATCAGAGGGTCTGCGGAATGACAAGACAGCTTCATCTCTCTTCCTCTTTCCTCTCTGTTTAATCCTACTGCTTCTCCTTGGGAAGCCGAATCCTGACTTTAGCCACATCACACAGCCACCATACATTGTGACAAGGGACAAAGACAATGTGAAAAGGCCAAGGAAGGCAAGGAAGAAGAAAACAAGAGAAGAAGGATGCTAAACACATCCCCCAGCATGAAAAATCATGCCTGAAGGAGTGCCATCTGGGACTGAACGTTGAAAGAGAAAGAAGAGAACAGAGAGAGGAGAGTCGGAGTTGGGATCCGTAAGAGAGGGAAGGTAGGAGTCCAGCTGGGTCCCATTAGGGCCGGAGCACATGTGCCTGTGGGGGGGGGGGGGGGTCGGCGGACCGTGGGGGCAGGAGGGAGCAGAGAGGGCAGCGGGGAGGAAGTGCTGAGAGCGATGGGCCTAGACCCTGTGAAGCTTTATTAGGCCTGTCGTCTGCTCTTGTCAACGGGGCCGCTCACACCCCCTGCAACACTAGCCACCCTGCCTTACCCCACCCTCCCCTGCTCACCCCAACCCTCTCCTGCCCTCGGGCACTGCCAGGGCAGAACAGTATAAAACTATTAGAAGGAGGGAGACAGGACTAGACCACCCAGACACACATACACATACACACACACACACACAAACACACCCATAATGGCTACCAGGAGGAGCCCCCAGCATGAGAGCTGCAGCTGGAAAGGGAGAGGGGCATACACACACACACCGGCACACACACCAACACGAATGTGGACGTGAATGGAGGGACACAAGCTACACACACTGAAGTGGGGCACATGTGCAGCAGAGACCATTCATTCAAATGTCAGACACATGTGGCAGAAAATGTCTTCATCTGTTTTATTGAGATAGTTTGGAATAAACTCCAAGGGACATTTGCATCTGTAGTAATGTTGCATCAATGTGTGTCTGCCATGACCACCTGTGGGTCTTTCTCGTCTCATGGTTATGATAGGTGCAGAAGTCCAAGCGTGCATGTATTTGTGTGTGTGTGTGTGTGTGTTTGCGTGTGAGTGTGACAGAGAAAGAGAGACAGAGACAGAAAGAGAGACGAAGACCGTCAAGAGATTGTTCTCATGCATACCCTGTTCATGCCTTTATTTGTGTATGCGCTTACATTTCACAGTCCTGGCATATCTGACATGCCTGCAGGCTCATCTACCTCCTGCCTTTCTAACACCCATCCCTCCATCCATCCATCCCTCCATCAAGCCCCAGGGGACACATGAGAAAAGCCCGTCTGGAATCTGAGCTTTCCCTGAAATGCTGACCAGCACCGTGAATGGATGTGTCGGCTCCATCAGAGTAATGATGGTGATCATCCTACAGGGTAGCAGAAGGATAATGAGCCTTATGAAGGAGACCTGTCGGTCTGGTATGTCAACATTTGCATACTGAGTTCAAAGTGTTTGAGTGCTGGAGGAAATCTGGGATTTGACTGTAATGGGATCAGAGAACCTGATGGTGCCCCGTAGTGGCTGTGCTTCAAAGCTCCAACAGAAAGAAAATATACTTTCAAAAATCATTACAGAATTCTAATTATTGCAAAGCAGAAAAAAAATGTATCTAGTCTTTGCTAAATATATTTATTTAAACATCTGTCAAGGAAATGCAGAATGTCTAAATGCAAGATTGGTAAAACAATAAAATGTTTGAATTTCTGTATAAGGCCAGATAAAAAGTCTACACTGGAAAAGGTTAAATGGTCTTTATAAAGTTAAAACAAAAATACACCAACCTTTTTTTTTTCTCTGGAAAATAGTTTGCTGAGTTTAAAGGGATTTGAGAGTCTTCATTCAGAACTGATTATTAAACTGTAGTATTCTCTCCAACATAAAGATTTACGGAGGCTACTCCTCTGCCAAGGTAAGTGTAAGGCGGCGTGTGTCACTACATTTGCTTGTTGGCATCAGTGTGTGCGTGTGCATGTGTGTTGTCTGTGTCTGTGTCTGTGTGTGTGTGTGTATCCGTGCATCTGAATTTTTTTTTTTAACCATATCAAACTGCTCTGAAATGACATGTCTTTCCACTCCCCCATTATCCAGGTCAAGACCCTACAGCCAAAGTTACAGGGTTTAATACTTCAGCCATTCAATCATTAAGGCGTTTTATACAGCCTGTCCCTGGACTTCTCTGGCTCGTAAAAAAAATAATATTTGTCTTTCCAACTGCACTGTGGACCACAAAGTCCTCATGTTTTATTTTAGTCAGAGCAGTAAAACCCTGTTCTTCCTCCGGCCAACCTACTTCCACCATAAGCTGTTGTTCTTGTTCAGTAACTGTACAAGGATGTGTGTGTATGTGTGTGTGTGTGTGTGTGTGTGTGTGCATGGGTGCGTGGGTGTGTGGGTATGTGTGTGTCTGTGTTTGTGTATGTGCTTTTGAGCTACAAGAAGGAAGCACAGAAATCCAAGGTGCAGGTCAAAGCTGCTTAAGATTTTAAGAGTTGGCTTTTTTAAGTTCATTATTTTCCAAACAGTCACAATTAAGGAAAGATGAGAGGAACCTTATTTCAAACATAAAGAGAACTGATCACATACATACAATGTCACTATCACATCTTAATTTCTAAAAAAAAAATATTTCTTTTAAAATTTCTTTGTGTTCTTGTGGTTTATATTCCAGTGGTACACATTTGCAATACAAATTTATGCATATGATTAACAATAATCTGGATGGGAAACTCAAATTTGGGGCTTAATCAGTTTTTCTGATAATGTTTGTGAAATAGTGGTATATTTTTTTCTTGACTAAATTTACAAACAATATACCAAGAGTAATCTGAAAACAGTCTCTTTTTGTCTGTGTTCCTTTTCCTTTGCCCGTGTTCTTGTATTGCTGGATGTATACTCCTTTGTTCATTTACAGTTTTTCTGTTGATCAAAGGGCAGAAAAACTAGTCTTGTCCTCTTTTACAAAGGCTTTGAAAAGAGAACCAGGAGAGTTGTTTGGGTTTCCTTTTATGTTGGTCAGTTGCCTTGCAACAGGGCTTTCAAAAGTTAACCACAATGGCATGTTTCTTTTGAACCTCATGTTATAAACTCAGAAGTTCCATTTGAAGGCAGCACAAGGTGTCTGGGCTGCCTAAAATATGACTGAAATGTACAACCTGCATCTTAGGTATGAAATAACAGATTCAGAGCACAGTTATGGTTCAGAGCAGTTTTAGTTACATGATGAACTAGGGCTGGGCAATTCTAGAATAATGAAACCGAAACATGATAAATTTTCTTTCATAGCAATAACCTTTGAATGTTTTTACTCAATATGGATGCACAGATCTAACAGCCTACCACACAGCAGATAAGCGCAACAACAGCTTTCTGTCATGCTGGTGTCGCTGCCTGTTAGCAGCTCAGAGCACAGCCCACAGCAGAGGGAATTACACATATATTTCCACTATATTTTACTTGAGTCACAGACAACAATGTTTATTATTTAGAAAAGCAACAAAAGAGATCAATTAATCAAACAGCTGTTAAATTTGCAGAACACAAACATCCTCAACCACTCACACTCAAAGTAACTTGCTGTCCCCTCTTGAACCACACCCAGTTTGTGGTACACAGCCATTCTCAGTTTACACTGACATTCAAATTTAAAATCAACACTTATTTGCTTAGTCTGTTGTGTGCATCACAGGGCTTTTGAGTTGAGTTGGTGATGATTGCACCTATGAAAGAGTCTTGATGGAGTAAGTAAACAGGGAATTCTACTCTGATCCAGAGCTGGTTAACAGAGGGTGGAGCTCAAAAATTATGATTTCAACTCTGGGATTAAAAAAGGATTTATTTTCATCTTAACCTGTCTGCAGCTGCAAGCCTGGGAGTGCCAGTTTGTACTGTAATTAGTCTCATTTGTTGACTGCTTTCTGAAGGGGAAATGTACTTATGAGATGGAGAGGAGAAAAAGAAGGTACTAAGAGGGAATAACAGAGAGAACCTAAGTCTGACGAGTGCAAAGTTTAGTCAGAGACAGAGCTGAAACCAAACACATCATCCATGTCTATAGTTGCCACTAGCCCTCAACAAATATGAAATATTATGACTTTTTTGTGTAAGGGCGCTTGTCATAAAATATGATCATGTATATTTGAAGATTCATTCGAGAACTTTGATAGATGCTTTGAAACTTAAAAAAGCTGTTGCATCATAATTTAAATCTGAGAAAAACTGTTCTGAGACTGAAAACACAACAAATCTTTTTCATCTCCTGAAAAGATAACATCCCAGCAACCATACCACTTCTCTAAGGTACGAGGCAATCGAACATGTATTGTTTTTTAACAGATAAAGTATGTTTGCAAAGTTAAATGCTTACATTTAGATGCGATTCAATATATTATATTTAAAAAAATATTTTTAAGCCAAGTTATATTTGCATAGTTATAGATTACATGATTTCCTTCTCTTATATGTTAATAAACCGTATTGTAACATTTAACTAAGAATCCCCTTAGTTAATACTTATCAAAACTTGCAACATTTTTGAATTATGTGCAATGATAAATACCGATATTGACCAGTATTGACTAAATTACAGGGATTCCTTTTTTTGCTGAATTGCCCCATCCTATGTTGAACCTCCTCACCCCCAATCCTGCTCTGACACATATATGCTTACAGTAAGATACTTGGTTAAGTTGTTGTAGTTTCTCACAAGATCATGATGCTAAAGTAAGCAAGATCATTTTCAATTATGTAACTAAGTGTCCTTCAGTCTGTGTGGCATTTAATTTAAAGTGAAGTGAAGGTTGCTTCCAAACTGAAAAGTATTTGATATTATACTGTGTGTGCTGTTGTAATGTTGGACTGCATGGAGAGTATTTCTGACATAAGTGACTTTGCAAGCAAAGAGTTACTGAACCAGCAGTGACTGGAGACTCCTGTAGTACAAAGAGCTTGACCTCCTCTCAGCTGAAGCCATAGCTGAGATTACAGCGTGATAGAAAGAAAGAGCCCTCTTATCACACATAATCACTGCTTTGAGAAAGACACCACTGAGTTAAACAACCCCACACCTAGAGCCTTGTTATTTCTGTCTGTCATGCCTGCCTATATAAATATGATATGTATTCTTTTAACTCTGAGAAACTGGTTACAAGCACTACAATTATAGTTACACACCAGTATGACCTAATAATTTTTCTTTTAATACAATGCTTTTTAGAATTAATTTGTTAACAAGGAAATTCTGAAATCTTTATAATTCCAAATGCTGAATCAATTTTGTTTTTATCTGAAACGAACTTTCTTGCTTCCTAATGTACTGTCTTATAACATCGCATAATTACTAAATTAATTGAATTTCCAAAAACGCAAATGACTAACAAGTTTTTCCTCAGCAACCTCTGAGCATTTCAGCATAACACCAAATCATTAACTACAAGTGCATATGTAACGCTAACTCATTAGCTAATCATAGTCTCAGACGTATGCAGTGAGGCATCTCATTAAGCAAGAGAGAAGTCGATAAGATGAGAGAAGAGCCATCTTGGGGCCTCTCTTAAGCAGTTGTGCAGTCAAATCTTTATTGCCATGCGTCAAAACAAAATCAACTTAATGAAAAAACCTCATGCATAAAAATCTTTCCAGGGCAAATTTGCACAAGGTCAAAGTTAGGCTTTACAAGTAATTTATAGAGGCACTAATTTTCAAATTGGTGGTGAGCATTTAATTTTTTTCCCTTAGCACATTTACAGTGTACAGAGACATGTTGATCTTGTGTTAAATAGATTTAACATATGGAAAGCCAGCTCAAATTCAGCGGCAGTCAGGGGACTGCTAGATCATTTTTGTAAACTTTTTTTTTACTTGTTAATGATTTTAAATAATACTTATGAATGCAGGAAAACAGTCTTCTGTCATACAAGTCTGAGGGAATGGAAAAGCAGGGACAGGTTAATGGAGTACGTCAGGGGTCGGCTTTGTTATGAGTATGGATTTGAGAGGGCTGTTGCACATTAATGACCAATGTTTCAACCACTTGTGTGCTAAAGCATGAAAGTACAGTCACATAATGGAGAGACTCAAGTGTTTGTATCAGGTTTGTTAGGTATAACGTGAGTCATAACAGTTTTGAGCTGTGCACTCGCAAAATGGGGTTATTTTGGGGGTAGTAAACAGTATTCATTATATTATTACTAGGACCAGTAGAGAAGAGTTACAGGTCTTTGGAAAAAAAAGTAAATGTTAAGCAGAATATCTGTACTGTGTGTGCTTGTTTTATTGCCTCTGGGTGCTACAGTGATAAGGAAAAAAATAAATGAAACAAAATGCCTGTCACAGTTTTATATTAAACTTAAACGCATATCCCCAGCTCTATGCCAACCTGCTTTAATAACACCAAATTATCTTTCTGCATTTCCTCTTTTGTGATATCCTCAATCCTTCTCTTTTACCCAACCTGCCTCCTTCTGACCTCCTCTTGTTATTTCGCCCTCCTGATTAATTTATACAAAGTATTATAATTCAAAGCTTATCAGATTTTGACACTGTGATCAACAGTAATCTGCAGCTACTGCCAAATAAGATGCCAAGCCTGTCTGCCCCTTATCACCTGTTTACAATGTCAGTAAACATAAATTCTTGCAACCATTTCCACCCCCACAATCATCATCATCATCACCATCTGGCATTTGAACTCATCACTGTATTCAACTGTGCACAGGTGTGAAATGGGCAGGTACGAGCTGAGTGCCAGTGACAGCACAGCGCCCACTGCTGGTTAGTAGTTACTGTCTTCTTCACTGACTTCCATTTGAAGGGTTATCCTGCTGCATTCACTGAACACTCTCAGGGTGTCTGGTCGTATGCTCATGACATGAATCTGGGTGGTTGTCATATCAATATGACCACCTGTGTCCTTTCCCTCAGAGGGACAATAATTCTGAGCGGACAGGAATGATGAGCATCTAAAGTGATGGCTGTGGAGTCATCTTTCCCTTTCCAGTCACACTGGAATGTCACATCCATCTGTCCGTCTGACTTTCTGTCTGTCTTTCTATATAGCCTATAACATAACTTAGACCAAATGGGCATGTTCAACTAAGGGATCCACAGAAATCCATCCAACTCGAGCAGCAGTTTCCACTCAGTGCAAACTTTATATAACTTTTTATGATTCAATGATTCAAGGTTATGCAGCATTTTTGCACTTTTATAATGCACAAGACACATAAATTGCTGAATGAAGCACTGTGACAACAGACAATAGCAGAGACCATGACAGATGAAGTAAAGGGACAAAACACAGTGGCACAATTAGTCCATTTGTTGATCAGTGCATTGCAAGAAAATAATGCAATTTGAAGATGTCACTCTAAGCTCTGAAAAATTGCCGTAAGTATTTTTCTGAACTTTTTAACATTTTTATAAACTTAGTAATTCATTAAAAAGCAGATTAATCAAAAACAAAAATGAAAATAATTGTTGCAGCCCTAACACAAGGGCTATCACAAGAAAAAGAAAGCACTGGACACGTAGAAAAAATTCTGTTTTTGCTTCTCTATAAGAGACTTACAGATTTTAGACTAAATTTCTTTGCCTGTGTCTAAACATATAATTATCTATAAATACTGGAAACCTAATCGAAGACGGGGAAAGATAAAAAAGAAATGGCTTGGGAGACAAAAAGACAAACAAAGAGTGAGAGGAGTAGACAGACAGCTACAGAAGGGGTTGATGTTTGTGGAGGGGAACATGAAGTGGCAGACTGAGTATTCAGTGTCAGGGTTGGGTTAGGTTTCAAGCTTCAGTGTTGTCAACACTTTCGCTCCTTTCGTCTGACTTTGCGTTGCTCTGTGGCCCAACATGCATTGGACAGGATGGAGTTCACCCTCAGAACAGGAGCTGGCTTCGCCTGCCGTGCCAAAACCACTCTAACTTTACAACACATGGAACCTGTGAACATGACACCAGTGCTCGCTGGAAAACAGCATGCAGGAACAATTCTGTCATGGCCCAGGCCATCTGAAATGAATGTTCTCGCCCCACATCGCTTGATCTTGTTGATCCATCCCCCTGCTTCTGCCATGTTTGGATTTCCCCTGCTCACAAACACATTTTGTCAGACATGAACCCCCTGGATCAAAGCCTAATATATTTACAATGCTTCACTTTTGACTGTGTTTGACTTATGTTGGCCTATTTACCATGTGTGCATTTGACAGAGATATCCGCTTGAGAGACAGTACAAGAAGTAAAGGAATCAAAAGATCAAAGATGTTGGGTGTGGAAAATATACGAGAAAAAGCTGGTTGGAAATAATAGAAAAATTGAGAGAAATACCAAAGAAGCACATGTGTGCTTGTTTAATGTTAGTGTGGGAAGCCGATAGGAGCATAGTAATAGGGTAAGAGGGAATAGGGTCTGTGGCTGCTAGTGTTTAGGTTTAGCAGCATCTGATGACAGCTAGCTGTTCTTGAATGTGGCTATGAGCTGCCCACACTCCTGCTAGAGCCTGAATAAGAATTATTCAAAAACTGTAAAAACACTGAATGTTGAACATGACTGACAGCTGACTGAATGGATGGATGGATGGGTGGATGAATGAATGGATAATAAGTATCATTGTAGATGAAGAAATATGGAAGAGTATGGGTGTACAGTATATATAAATAAATAAACAAAGCGAGTAATAAATACAGTGAGTCAAGGTCACTAAGTATTTCAATCAGCTTTTTTCGTTTTACATCCTGGTAAAATCCTGTAATTTCTGTCTACCTAAAGGTTAAATAATAATATTGATATTTATTATGTTTGTATGGTAAATATGAAGCTACAGTCAACATCTTAGCATGTAACTGAAAGCTACAACCAGATGCTTAGCATAAATACTGTTAACCACTTTTACACATCTGCCTTTGCAAAGACAGAACAAACTGGATATAATGTATATAATGTATGTATATATAACTGCTGTCTGTACTTAGCAGGTTTGCTAAACCACAATTGCTATGTTTCCACTGCTTGGTGCAGCATGTAAGACTCGCCTTCTACTTGCTCCTTCTTGGATTTTTTGCTGTCAAAAGTTGTGGATAACGCCTGGTACTTTTTGGCGTCTCATTGGTCAAGTTGAGCCAATACTAAACAGTAGATTAAAAATACTGCTTTGTACTACTCTACTGCATTATAAATGTTATATACAGAATACACGATGTTGGTATGAAGGCTTTAGACTTGTTTTAAGGCAAAAGGAAGGAAAGAAGTTAAAGTTACTTCTCTCTTTATGTAATTAGTAATGAAATGTAATTACTCTTTCCCTATTGGTTTTCCAGTTTTTTGTTCAATCCAGTTTTTGTGCTAAGCATTTCTTCTGACTGTCTGACTTGTGCAGACAAGAGACTGCAAAGTTGCTTGCAAAGTTATGAGATAACAGACATCTGTTATCTCATCTTTCTCTCGGCAAAAAAGTAAACATGCAAATTTACCAAAATGTCAAACACTTCCTTAAATAGCATCATCCCACATCCCAAAACTGAATTAAGTTCTCTGCTTGCCGTGTTTTTCTTTGCAAGAGTCGTTATGAAGTGAAACACTTAAGCTTTCAATACTTGATGCTTTTTTTTATTATTAAAACCCAGATATTTTATGGTCAAAAGGAATGAATTATATTGGCTAAATGCAGTCTGTTGTTTTAGGACCTGTGCGGCTACTCCATTAGAGAAGTCATTTTGGTCTACACCTCATTTTGCAGCCCATAAAGAGCAAAACCTCAGAAAATGTGCATGTGTAAGCTCTGCATGGAATAACAATCTCACAAGAATAGAAGAATAGTCTGTGGAAAAGAGCAATGATTAAACAAGAACAGTAAAAAAGGATCAAACCGCCTTGGGGGAAATATGACATGCTTTTGATTATTCCCATGGTTAGTTACTTTGCATAAGAAACCCTTTTCTCTTTCTGACTTTCTTCCATGCACACACAGTCATTAACACATACATAAACACACACACAGGTTGCCGATCATGCTGACCACCCAGCCCGTGCCCCCTGGCCCCCACCTCTCACCTCACTCAGGGGCGCTATAGCTGAGAAAAACTACACCATTCACTTCCTTCCCTCCATCCCACTCTCCCCTCCTCCACCACCTTTCCTCACTCCCTACCTAGTTCCTCCCTCCCTCTCTCAGGGCTCCCATTCATGTTGCAATAACTCATAAAGGAAAGAGACTTTGACCCCCTCAGTAAAAAGTTCCCAATCTCTTTCGTTCATCTATGAAGGAGTGTTAGGCATTTTCATACAGATTCTTCTGCAGATGACGGCTGTGTACTGACTTCCTGTTCAAAGTTCCATTGTAAATGTCCAGTTGCTGAAATGGTTTTAGAAAAATAAACCACTGACTTGTATAATAACCCTTTGCAAAGGCTCTTACTGTAAATGGGATTGCAATTCACTTTATCTCACTTTAATCCTTTCCTGTACAATATATCTAATTACTTAATCTTTTAGATTTTGCCAATCTTGTATTGATATTATGCTAAATGCAAACATAAAAATGTATAAGTGATTTATTAACAGAATTCTAAAATTTAAAAGAAGCCTCAATACACAAAGTTCACTCTGCCCGGTGTCATAAATTGAGGTTAATCAAAGTTACAAAACATTGGCAAGTAAATGATTTTCTGCATTTTTCCATGCAGTTTTCATGTAGGTTTGCCAACCATCCATTATAATATGGAACCCCTACTGAAAGCTAAACACACTGATCCTTTCCAAATTATGACAGTATGCAATTTTATCACATATTTCCATGCACATCTTACTATTATGTATATGCTATAATTTAACAAACTTGGAATGACATGTTCAATATGATAACCACAACAATTTCCTGCATACAAGCAGGATGTTGAATCAGATTTCACACAAAAGAAAAGCACCTGAAATGACATGCAAGTTGTCTGTCACTTTTCCTCACAGTTGCCCTGGTAACAAAAACAACATGCATGTTTTTTGTGTGTTTTTTTTAATTGTTGGCAAACACCTCTAGCTCATATCCATCTATAAAATAAAAGAGGTTTTTTAAATCAGATTTAATTTTTAATGCCTACATAAAAGAATGCAATATGCTGTAAAATACACTTTACAAACTCACCCTGAGAGCTTTGGACTTGTTAAAGAGATTTTTTTATAATGCCTATAAATACTTTTACTGAGTCCTTTTTTCCCTTTACTCATCCGGACTTTGAAATCATTACATAAAAAGCACTATTTTTGTAAATAAATATATACTAAAATGCAGAAAATTAAGTGCATAACCCTGCAAATTTCATGGAGGACGATCCCCAAACCCCTTGCGTAATTTGCATCCCCCAGGCCTAGGACTGCATGCAATTTGTCTTTTATATTTATTTTCACACTAAAAGTGGAAGCTTTACTTCCATATTACAACAAATCTAATGTTTAGCTTAGCTAAGTTAACACTGAATATTTAGCATTAGGTTCCACAAGAACACAATAAAAAACAGTAACCATCATCTGTCCCACTAATCTTGTTATTTAGTTGGCTTCAGATGAGACTTAGTTTTTTTAGACTATTTTACAAGAATAGTCAAACATCACTACATTAGCTGCACAACATGGTACTGTCAGTTCAAGATGAAAGCTTGAAAAAAATAACTTAGTCTAAAGTCAAATCAGCCAGTATCCATCATCAAACTTGAATTGTAACCAGTCCATATTGAGAAAGCAGTCTAAACTATAATGCACACACTTGCTGCCATTATCATCTCTGACATGGTTTAAATTAGTTTGGAGCCAAATGTTTAGTAAGCTAGGCCTAACAGACTCCATTAAGCTAGACAAGTTCAAAGTTATGTCTAATTGTTTATGAAACCATACAACTATTATAACAGAAACGTTTTTGATCAAAATGTATTTGCATATCATTTTTATTCATTATCAGTGTTGTTTGAACATATACAGCTTATCCCTCCAGGATAAAATGAACAGGTCTGTATTAACAGGTCTGAATGTGTCCTTTACAGCCTTTTTCTTCTTAAGAAAGTAACACCAACTTTTGCCTGACAAATGAGAATCTGGTCAGACAAAAGCATATTGACCAAACCGATCAACCAACCAACCAACCAGAAGGAACAAGCCCTATCAGATGTGATGTTCTCCAATTGAGATATTGAATAAGGCAATGTGTTTTCAGTTAATGTAGTTGTGGTGAAATGAAATGTTATTTCCCTCTTCAGTCTACAGTGAATAAATGTCAAAACCCAAGGAGTCCACACATAAACAGAGATGTATGATGAGGGCCCTAGGGCATACCAAATTTCAGCCACAACCCTGTATTGAAAAATATTACATATAAATATGTATATGTCAATAAAAGAGGAAGTTTGGAGAAAAGTGCAGAAATAAAGAAACATAAAGGTATAAAACCAAGAACCAATATAAGCAAAGTTGTCAGATTTTTGGAGTGTCATATCCTAATTTATCATTCAGTGTCTCAGTGTGTCACCTTTGACATTACTGGCAGATAAACCTGCCTTAAAGACTCTAAAGCCTTGACCTCTCTGTCTTATCTGTTCTCTCTAGATCAGAAACAGAGGGGCCTTTCCTGTAAAATTACCTGTAACTGAATATATCTTATTGAAAAAAAATCATTGCTGGGTTAAACTGTTGCCAAAATGCTAGAGGCTAAAAGCTAAGCAACATTATCTTAAATATTAAACTTTGACCTATGGTACCTCTCAGATCTATGTGTCCATACAGTTTTACAGGGCTTTAACTGGGCTGCTACTACACCTGGAAGATTTTTTTGAGTAATACTGCAGTAATGCTACTACTGAACACACTGCCAACCACAAAAGGTTGTAATCACAAAAATAAAACGTTACATTTCTCTCTCACACAACTACAGCGCAGCGTCAAAGGAGCAGACATGTATGAAAAGCATGTAAAATGTGATATTGTGTGCAGCTTGCAAATTACATGGGTGAATATCTGTGCAAAGACAGTCACTATGTGTATCTCATGTATGTTTTTCATGCATGCCATTGTTTGCATTACTCATGTCTAGACGTTCACATGTGTGTTTTTTTATATCATATGTATTGTAAAAGTGTGTGCGTGTGTGTTTATGTGGGGCCAGCTCCCAGTGCAGTACTCTTTATAAACACATCAGTTGGGCTGACAGTGCACAGCGGGAGGGAGAGGGAGCCTTAAGACAGCCTGGGACAGAGGCCTCATAAAAAATCACTTCTAATTTATTTCCCTCCAAATTGGAAAGTGCACGCTCACACCTGACTAAATCATCACACGTCAACTGGAGACGGCCCCCCACTGCACCCTGACGAAACCTGATCCCAGTTTTGCCGCGCAGGCCCAAGTAAAGCCTGGCAGAGAAAACACAGCGTCATGCTGCATACATACACACTCCTTAATGGCTTTTGCAGATGTGCTGCTCCCGATAGCCCCGCTAAAGCCCTGTCTCCACCCTTCCCTCCCACCCACCCGGTCTGGCCCCTACTAGTCAGCAGGGTTTCATCAAATTTTTCTTTTCATACCATTTTTTGTGGTTCGCGTGGCCTCCATATGCCCTCTTGCTCTTTCCCACCAACTCATCCTCCTCATTCCTCCCCTTTGCTCTTCTTTCGTAGTCATTTCCCCATTTCATTTCCAAACCACTTCTTGATCTGTTTTCCCTCCCTTGTCTCATCTGTCACTCTACTACAAGGCCTAAGCTCAGCAAACCTTTGGAAACACCTCTTTTCCTTCCTCTGTCTTTCCTTCTTTCTCCTTCCTCTGTTACTGGTATACTTCTCTATCAGTTTATGGTTTTGATGAGGTTCTGAAAAAAACTCTATTTTTATAAAGATATGTGTATGTACAAACAAGATTGTATTTGGAGACTGAAGACAAGACTCCTGTTTAATAGCAAAAGCAATTTTTAAATCAAATTTTCCACTGTTGTAAACAAAAAACTGTCCTTTTGCATATCTGCAGCTCTCAACATTACTAGACATGTTATGGTGATGGCCATGTTGGTGTTGCTGACAGACTCTAAGCAAAACACAAGCTGTACCTCAA
>JAPZDY010000021.1:17762138-17795138 GCA_029783645.1 Ctenochaetus hawaiiensis | reverse complement strand
AAGAGGGTTTATGAATTTAAACCTCCTGACACACTGACTTGAGTACATCATCCTTTTTATGGGGAAAATTGTTGTGTATGTTCATATCTATGTGTGCGTATATGCTTAGGCTCTGAGCATTGCAGCTCTCTGCACATGAGACCATATAGGATATTCTGCAGGTTCTTCCTTTGTGGATGAAAATAGGTTGAAAAAATAACAAAATAGCTTGATATGTCATTGTTGATCACTCTGTTTCTATCTCTCCCTACTTTTCTGCCTGTCCCTCAATTCTTCCTGTACACTCTGCCTCTTCAGTGAAGTGGCTGCTTGCAGGCTGTGATGCTGGTGACTATATAACTGCTGTTGTGGCTCCTCAAGGCTCTTATGTGCTGAAGAATCATATGGGGCTATATTGTGTGCAATTGTACAGGCACTTTTGGTCAATAACTTGCAAAGAAAAGGCTTCCATCTTTGGAGACTGAAGATTTTCATACTCCAACACTAACTAAGGAGTTAAAGAGTGGAAATTTAAAAAACTGACAGTGACAATTGAAGCATGAAATCAATCTTAGCAACTCATGAGTCAGTGCTTTATCCTTTTAAAAATATTCCATGCTTCTGGAAGGATGCTTAAACCCTAGCGTCATGCATTAGAACCTAACAAATAATATGTAAAAACACAAATGACTTATTTAAGTAAATATTTAATGTATTGACTCAGAAAGTCATTCACTCTATATGGAAGTTAAATTTTCTGCAGGCACTAACACCATACTAGTCCTGTCTTCTCTGTCAGAAAATGTCCATAAAGAAACAAAACTGCAATGTGCAGTTGTGATTAGCACTGTCACTTGACAGAAGCCCTAAGGCCAAATACTTTCCACTGTATTTATGTGCTTTCCTCTTGCCACAGTGTGCACAGTGCGCATGTCCGCGGTCTGTGCTGCAGTCTTGTCCAGTCTGTGTCTCAGATCAACGTTGGTGGTGGGGTGTAAGCTGCCCAGAGACGGAGAAAGTGAGGTGTCGGGGGGAAGCCTGGAGCAGAGTCGGTTAGGGTTAGGGGGTTAGAGAGGAGAGATGGTAAAGATAGAAATGGACGGCACGGACACAATGTCTAATGGCAGCTCCAGCTGAGAAAACAAAAATACCCAAGGAACACTAAAACCAGAGGGGTGAAAAATATGCGGGTCTGGCGGGAGGTCAGATTCCCCACCGTATCTAATTCAATTTTACAAACTGTAAGAAAACACGCTGCTGCTCTCCAAGCACTGGGGAAACAGGCTGCAAATACGTCCGTTTTTATAATTCATAATGAAACTTTTCTCATTTTTAAATTAATCAAAAATTCTAGTGAGATGATTTAACTTTTTCCACTGTAGTTTCGCTTATTTGGCAGGAACCTTTTTGAAATAAGGTGTTAATGTTTTAAAATAAGGAGGATAAAGGAAGATTTGTGAATGTTCACTTTAATATGATCTTTTTATTTTTTATGACAATAAATTGTAACCTGGGACGAAATACCACAACAAGATGAAAAGAATTATTTGTTAAGATGATAGCATTATTTTTCAATAACTTAGCCTACGTGCTTGTAGGAGTCCAGGGGTGTGATCTTGCAGTTTTTATCAAATTCACATGGAGATCACAGATAAAGATGAACAACCGGAAAGTCAATGGAAGACTCAAGGCCTATACAAAAAGCAAAAAAATCATTGGTTTGAAATGTTGTACTGCATCAGATGTTCTATTTTAAAGAATTAAAAATAGTTCACTAGCCTGGTTTTAATGAGAACTTGGTGTGACTTACAGTATCTTGCTCTTAATGTAGCTCAGTTTCAAAAAGGCCACGACAGGCTGCAGGGAGCTGCATGCAGTCTCTTACTGGTGGTCTGTTCAGGCCTGGTAAAGACGTTAGTGCAGCATTCTGGGAGAAAGGGGAGTCCCATAGACACCGCTCACTTCTCTAAATAAACATTAGTCTTAAAAAGTTTGGCCCCACGACCTCAGCGTGATCGCATTTCACTCTGGATAGTAAACTTCAATTTTATCGCGAGGTTTTCCCCTACTTTTCGAAAACACACTTTCACGCTGAAAAAGATTAGGTAAACAAAGTTTCATTTTCACCCTTCTCTGAGGGACACAGGGGGCTGCAGTGGCCTTGGTATTTCTTATATCACACCCAGAGACTTTTGTTTTTCTTGACCGACTTAATTTCATGTTTGAAGTATAATTGTTACACTTAAAAACCATTAGGGGGATACCAGCCTATGATAGTTAAGAAAGCAGACAAATTATATACTTATATTGTACATGGAGACTACACTCTATGAACAAACTCGATGACTTAATGTGTGCAACACTTTTTGAATGCTTTCTTTAAGAAGCCCATAATAATTAGACAAATTTAGCTCAAATGGCTTAATTATATGAAATAGAGGCCTAGACCTACATGTATAAGTTAGCTATTAGCTTTGTTTTAATTTTTTTGTATTTTTGAAATGAGTTGGCAAAGATGGTGAAAAGCATTTTGTCAAGACTGAAGTGAAAGGGCAAGTCCAAAGGTTTATTGTGGTCATTCTTTTCAAACAGCTGAATAGCTTGGAGCCTCAATGACTAATTAAATTTCATCTATACAGGCATGACGTTAACCATCTATTGTTTGGCCTATGGAGAGAAAATTGAACTATATCCAACCACTGTGCACATAGGAAGGGGGGAAAAAGCCTTTAAATTCTAAATCAATAATTATGGGGTAAATCGGTTGAACTGCTGCGATTTATGGATCCAAGCTGTGAATCTTATGTGCCTGCATCAAAGGTCAAATGAGAAGAAGCCTGTGGAAACGGCTGCATGACACACAGCTGATTGTGTGTGAGAGCGACCAAACAGCAGCTGCGCCTCTCTATCAAAGCAATAGAGAAACGTGCTGTACGCTCGCCTTTCCTTTAGTGCGTCCTGGTAAAGCGAAACCTTGGAACACAGTTGAAAGAGAAGACTCATGCTGCCCAGTGTGAGGTCCAGGGACCACCTGAGGACGTTGGAAGGCATCCAGTAGGTCCCCATTGAAAATATAGTTTGATTTTTAAAAGGGTGAAGTGAACTTGAGGGGTTTTGGATTTGACCTACTTTGCAGGTTTTACCTTTCACCAGTGTTGAGATTAAGGGAAGGCAGAGAGCCCCACCCACCACTATGTCAAACACCTGAGCTTCCATGAATGCAGGGTCACAAAAAATTAAAAATAGTCTTTCTTTTTTTCCTTATTTTTTGCAATTGTAATAGGAGATGGACATTTAAAGCAAAAAAAAAAAAAAAAATCAACCTTTAAGGCTAATACAATTACTATTTAGAGGAGCTGAAAATTGGTAATTGTGCCATTTCAACAGGTAATCAAGTGAGACACAGAGAAATGTTCATATATTTTCCCAAAAGTGTATGTTTTGAGTCTGTGTTATTTGAGAGGCTTTAAATTGTTGCTGCTCAGTGGTCACATATGTTTTTATGTCAGTCTTAGTTTAACTGTACCGCCTGGCTCTGCGTCTCTTATCTTTAAAGGGAAAATATGTAACTATTTTAGTAATAATTTTGGTTATGTAGTCTTTTGGTTATATAGGTTAATGGGCCCTCTGCGCCAAAAAAAGAGGGAGAGTTTATATAACATGTAAAAGTCATGTAAGCTCTTGCAAATTGCTGTGCCTTGTGTCAAGAGCTCTGACTCCTTGTTTGTTTATAGATCTATAAAAAAAAAGTTGCATAGTGCTGCTTTAATTACCCTCCTGCATTTGTGCCTATCAGTCAATGGATCAAGACAGGCCTGCTGTTTTTTATGTGTTATTATGGTGGGGGGCCTATTAGGTGCCTAATTTGCTGTCAGATCAGGTGGCCGATCCGCCTCATAGGGCTATTCATCATCTTGCGAAACTTGTGTGGACACTCAGGAGGATAACTTGCGCTTAAATGCTTTCATTGTCATGTAAAGCAAATCCACATAACAGTTGTGTGTCTAAGGGAAAAACAGGAGGGCTTTATATTCTCATATCATTTCTATATCAGAAGGGTAAGGCATGCCAGGTTTCTTCTTTCATCTATCTGGTTTACTAAATACAAAATTTTAATCAGATAAAACGATAATCAGAAACTTAAGATAACAAATATGAAAATCTGAATATTATCATTAAGAGTGACTGAAAGAAACTGCCAACAGCAAACATTAAACACACATTGTCACTCTTCTAAAACAGGCCTGAGTGATGGGTATCACCTGCTATCATATTCTGGTGATCTGTGCTCCATAATATCTGCAGTCATTAATAGCCTGGCCCTGCCTTAACTCAGTGTGTGTGTGTGTGTGTGTGTGTGTGTGTGCACTCTTCATCTTTTTCTTTTTTCTCTTTTTCTTTTTTTTCCGCTCCTGCAGCAGGTGTTCGTTTAGTGTGTCAGAGTCGGCGGGGCGAAGATCTTCCAAAGTTAATATTGTGTTTCCAGAGATGATGGGGAGTTCACTGTCCTCGCTTTATTTACACATTCTAAATTAATTAAGCGAAGGATTCCTCTGTCTGTTGCAAAAACACGGAGGCTAGAGGGAGACTGGGAGCAGCGAGGGGAGGCTGTGATTTATAGCGGCTGTGAAGCTCAGGCCACAGCTCGCCTCTCCTCCGGGCCGGGGAGCCGCGGACCGGGCCAACATTCCTCTGTGGGGGCGAGGAGGCTCGTCTGCCGCGCGCACACAGCCACACACGGAGGAGGCAGAGGGATGGGGGTGTATGGGATAAAATGTAATCTTATTTGTGTCATAGAGAAGCAAAAAAAACAATGACCAAGCGTGCGGATACAGTAAGCCTTTAGGCGCTTTGAGTTGCAACTTTATGAGGGTGGAGAGGCAGCGAGGCAACTGTTCAAAGCTGGGGACCACAAGTAGGACTATGTGTGTGTGTGTGTGTGTGAGTGAGTGTGTGTGTGAGTGTGTTGGGGAAGGGTTTCCAAGATGTCCCAAAAAGTAAAATGTGAGTGGTTTGTTTTGATTATTATCCACTCCCCAAAACATAAGCCAGCCGCAGCAGTTTCCAATTGAACAAAAATCCATTCGAACAAGGATCTGCGGTCTGGTGTGTCTCTGTTTTGGTGCTTTTATCCTATTTAACAAAGTTCAGTAGACTCCCGTTGGAGGTTCAGATGAAACTGATCTAATTCAAAATTTAAACTGCCTTTTTTCATAAAGTCATCATAAATAAATAATAAGATAAAATAAAAAATCTTGTATATATTTATTCCATCGATTGTTTTGTCTTATAGCAATTTATTATTTTTTTGCATGATAAACCCGTCCGTTAAAATAGTGAAAGATTACATTTAGGAGGGGCGAAAACTCTTCATCCTCATCAGGTCCGTATGTTGTTTCCGATGCAGCCTTTCCGTTGCATCACCTTAAACTGTTATGTATTAAATAACGTAGTCTGCAAGCCAGTGTGAAGCCTTGTGCACTCGACTATTTTTTTTTTACGGAAGGCATATGCTATATTGGGCCTAGGCTTATAATATGTTTTTATTATTTTTATTCTATATGTGAAGAAAAGCTTTCAGCAGTTTCAATGACGAGTGTCACCTTGAAGCCCATCATCTCTTTTGCCTCTCGCACACACACACACACTCACACACACACACACTCGGTTTCGTCTTGGTGTCAGCACAGCCTCTGTCCTCGTGTCCTTCAAGACGCAGCAATGCGGGCTTCATCGATCAGGGACGTAACGTTATTGGCAGAGAAAGCTTAAAGCAAAACGATTTACTTAATACCCTGCTGTCAGCCGCTGCTCAGATAAATAATAATAATAATAATAATAATAATAATAATAATAATAATATTTCTGTGTGATATTTCATATTATTCTTTTTTATTCTCTTTATCTTGACCCGGCAATGTAACGAAAAAAATATGGAAAAAGAAAAGAAGGACTTAGCTTAAATTTATTTTGACATCTCAGTTTATAAATAAATCATAGCGGCAAGAAATTTGCCTACGGGTATAAGCCTCCTTATGCCCATATGGGGCCGCTTAGAAGAATTTCCTTGAAATGTATAGATGTGTTTTTGGTGGCTGCTGAGTCATTTGGCTGTCACTTCACATATCAATCACTTCTTATTTCGTTTGAGAAAACGTCGCGAAAAACGACGAATGTCGTCGCCTAAATAAAGACGCACTCTCTGGTGCTGAAATTGTGGGTGGTCCTGAGGTGACAGGCCCGCACGGAAGCCGGTCCTTTCTGAAGGAGGCTGTTAACGTGTTGCTGTACAAGCGGTGATGATATCCAATTAGGACGTGGATGAAAAAATTAAAGGGTGTTTTTAAAGATGCTCCCCGGATGTCTAATGTGTTCTTTGTTGTGGTTTGAGGAAGAGCAAGTTCCAGGTCTATTCTGGTCACAAGCCTGTAATCTCACAGCAGAGATGGACAGTTTGTGCGCAGTTGAGCTGAAAATCCGAAATGGGTTCAGTCTCAAATTGTCCATTTTCAAAGCTCGCTGAACCTCCCAATGGCAGATCCCATGTGTGTGTGTGCGTGTGTGCATTATGCTTTGTGTCTTGTGATTTTATTGGCTTAGTTTTCGTCCCTGCCGTTATTTAAATGGGTTTTAACCACCTCTGCAAACGCTTCATGTGGATTTTAATGGACTGATGCGGTGAGTAATGACTCCCTGTCAGGGCGAGTGTGCGCACAAAACTTTAATAGTCTGCTGATGTTTTTCCTCCTCATTTACTCTGCAAATTATACGTGCAGGATATCAATTAGCATCGCAGATGTAGGAGAACCTCTAATCAGAATTATTTTCCAAATCCTCATGCGATATTTATTAATTGTCCAATTTGCACCAATAGAGAGAAAGAAAGAAAGAAAGAAAACGAGGGAAAGAAAGACCGAGTCTGGATAAAGAAAGTAGTCATGTGTTGGTTTTCGTTTCAAAGACTTTCAGTGAGCTGTGTTGAAGGAAAACAGAGGAGTCAGCCCTCCCACCCTTCATCCTTAATAATCATCTGTCAAAACACCCACAAACTAATTTAACCATTTGCACACAGATCTGGTAAATAAAGGAGGCTTTACACCCCCTTCTGTCTGGAAACATGTGCTCCAACAACTCTGAAAAAGACCAATGGGCCTGTTTTCTGTAGCCGGACGAGTCCCACTGCTTCTTTTATATGTATCCCGAGACAACACAGATGACATGAAAGCGGAGCAAACCGAGGGCCTTTAGAGAAGATTGCTTTTCAGGGTTTAAATGTGTGTGGCTGGTCTCACAGGGGGACCGCTCGCTGTGCGCACATTCACTCCCTTGGGCCAGGGGTCCACACTGACAACATCAACAAACGGCCAAAAAGCCGCATTATGGTGGATTAGGAGCCTGATGAAAAATGCTGCTACAAATTAGCAACGAAAACCCAAAAGACCGTGGGTATATCCTTGTTCACTTTCAATTACAGACCGCCGAGGCCTGATAGCGTCCCCCATTCATTTAGGCCCTTTGTAACTTGCTAGAAAATGGTCCTTTACAAGCGAGCAGGAGCCACACAAGAGGAATACTTGCCCACTGTTCCGTGATATTCATGAATGTTATATACATCAAGTCGTGTTTGAAATATTTAAACTAAATTTTGAGCGGTTCTCACACCTAAAAAAAAGTCTTAATTAAATGCATAATTAAGAGACTAATCTATTTTGCCCGATAAACTGATTGCTCTGTGTCCACATCTGGATTGATTAATGTTGGAAATTGCATGATTAGAATAGAAATTAATATCAAGATTAGACAAATACGTGCAAATAGGCAAATAAAAGTCTCCTTCAACTTAAAGGAAACGCCATAAAAATCTGCAAAATGCATAGGGCATCTCAGTCGTTTGAAAACAATTCTTTTGCACATTTTTAAATAATCTAAATTACTTTAATTCACCTCATGAGCTACTGTTTAGTCTTTTTCATTGACCCTTTTTTTGTGGAGCAAAAACTTTCCATGCAATAAAAAAAACGATATATTTTTTTTTTCAAATTCACAAACATTTATTATTCTTGTCATTACAACAAAAAATGACCTATGAACATATAAGTGTCTCTCTCTATTTGCAACACATGACATACTTTATGTTTCACAGATTAAATTGTGAAATAGATAGGAACGAACAACAATTAAAAGGTTGGGGGAGGTAATGCGCTCTGTTATACCAAAACCACAAAGCCTACGTCTCCATCGACAACATGAAAATGATATTATCACAAAATCACCATATAGAGGAGACTGAGGGGGGTGATAGTGGAAAATTGTTATTTTTAGGTCAGACACCCGCCTTTGTCTCCATGTGCTTTCTAAGTAGAACCTGAGTTTACCGTCTCTGTCAGCCTATGTCAACAACAACAGTGCCATTTTCTCACGACGCACAAAATAAAAACAATATAAATCATAATAAAATTCTCAATTATATTTTTTAAAAATCGGGTGACACCTTTAACTTATGTTAAAATAACAAGATACCTTTTTCTCCCACTGACAAGTGAAGGCCACATGCCAGGTTGGAGGCCAACATGGTTGAAAAAGAACCTTCACCGACTTTCTTTTGCTTTTGTCTCTCAATATTATACACATATTTACAAACCATAAATTAACATATCTCTCCTTTTACATTGTTAGGAAATGGAGAGAGCCAAAAACACTCTTATTTCACCGAAGATTTTACAGCCTACCTTCACATAGGGCGACGCCAAAATTGGCTTTTTAATAAAAGTTTTTTCAGCAAGCAAAGTCACCTTTTTTCCTAAAAAGGGCAAGTGTTCATATTCGGAGTTTTGTTGGAAAAAGTCTGACCCTGTGCCCCTGGTTGTAATATGCTGTCCTGTGATAGGTTCAAATGGTTGGAAGCAGAGGCCAGTGCTGGGGTCAACATGGCCAGGATCTGAGCCTGGCTGCCCGGCTGTGCGCTGTAGGAAGTGGCGGTGGAGTTGGCTGCACCGATGATATTGTCAATAGAAAATGAAGGCCGACTCGGGACGCTGGAGTCCGTCTTGAGAGGCGGCAGAGACGGACTTAGTTGAGGATAAAAGGGCTTTCTCAAATCGGCCCCTAAAAGGGTCGGCAGGGGATGTGGCGCTGGGAATATGGAGGCTGAAGGGGGCAAGGTGCAGGGGGCATTGGGGAAAGGGAATGAGGCACCTGTGTGGTGTGGGTGGTAAGGATTATGGGCTGCGTGGAAGTTCTGCAGCTGAAGTCCATAGTTGTATCCATACGGCCCGTATCCAAACCCCGGTAGAAAGCCACCGGAGTCCCTGAGGATTTCATTGGCTTGGTGCCTCTTGAAGCGCTTCCTCCTACGCAAGAAACTCCCGTTGTCAAACATGTCTGCGGAATCCGGGTCGAGGGTCCAGTAGTTGCCCTTCCCGGGGTTGCCAGGCTCTCGTGGGATCTTTACGAAGCAGTCGTTTAAGGAGAGATTGTGGCGAATAGAGTTTTGCCATGCGGGGAATTTCTCCCGGTAGTAAGGGAATCTGTTGCTGATGAACTCACAGATCTCACTGAGAGTGAGACGTTTCTTGGGGCTCTGCAGGATGGCCATGGTGATAAGTGCGATGTAAGAGTAGGGCGGCTTCACAAGTGCACTTTTTCTGGGTTTGTCCCCGATCACGGTCCCGACCTCTGCGCTGGACCCCATCTGGTCTGATGTGCACTCGGAGCTGCTGAGCCCAGGAGAGGAAACCCTCTCTGTCGCGTTCTGGGAGTAATTATCGTCCGAGTCATTGTCCAAGTTAAACTCGTGATGAATGTATTTTCCGTCCTTTCCAACGGATATATCGCCCCCAACCACATCTATGTCCACATCCTCGGACAATGCAGAGCTGTCGGACATATCCGTCCCTAAAGTCATCCTTGGAGACGCCGCTTCTCTTCCCCCTTTCTCCCAGATTCCCTCCTCCTCTAGTCCAGTGAGGCTACTGAGCGAGAGCGCACACTCACACTCTCCCTCTCCCCCTTACAATCACACCAGACTTTTGCTGCAGCTTTTGCCCCAACTACTGAATGCACACATGTCTAGAATCTATTGAAAAGATAAATAACTCTTTGACCTGTGGATCTGGCGACTCCTGGTCGTCCGCTGGTCAGGCAGGGCCGCGCGAGGTTCTCATCGAGCAGAAAACTTCTGGCGTGAAAAACAATGAAAGATATTCTGTATCGCACTAATCTGGATTAGTGCTAGAAGCGATTGTCCCGCCTGTGTTCAGTTAATGATTTATGTTAAAAAGTTACTTTTGGATATCCACGTATCTTTACGAAATATCTTTTACGCACGGGATTGGGTAGGTATCCAGCCAGACTATCACACTACACTCCTTAGCTCTCAAAAGGTATTTATAGGACCCTGCTGATCACGTGGTCCTTGAGTCACTGTTACCAGGAACTGGACGAAATTACCCTGCAAAAAGTAATATTTGTATCTGCTGGTGAACATTACAATCATATTTCGTTTAAAAGCAAAAACGAAATTTGAGGAAAAAATATCGTCAACACCGAGGGGTAATTTAATTTGTTCAAATATGAACTTGTTTTAAGAATTATAGGAACGTAATTAGGGATCGTCAATATTCTGTGCTTTATCAATACTTTGACAAATTATTAGAAAAAAATCAAGAATCAGGATAAAACACATTAAAAAAAAACAAAGTTTCCTTGCCGACAACCCAAAGATGTAATTTCTCTTTATAATTATTTGATATACGATTTAATTTCTGAACTTGAGTCTGCGTCTTTCAGTTAAATGTACTTTTTTTACAGTGTGAGCGAAGCATATTAGATGTGCTCGGATAATGATGATTATGATCTTTATAAAAAATAAAACAAACACAAAACAAGCAAGTCATTAATCCATATTTTAACAGTCAATTTAAAGCTCCCATTTTTCAAAAGTTGATGTGGGAAAGTTATAAACATTATAGTTCAAGACATTGTGATTGAAGAAAAGATAATGATTGTGGTCGTGAGGCATCTCCGTGAAGCAGAGTGTGTAACGTGCAAACATGTTCATGTAGAGATCCATATGCAGAAAGTCAGTTTGCATTTATGCACATCATCATCATTATTATTATTATTATTATTATTATTATTATTATTATTATTATTATTATTATTATTATTATTATTATTATTATTGATTTTCTTTGCGAATGTAACGTATTGGTTAAATTAAAAAATGCGTCCATAATGTGCAAAAGAAAAAAATAAATTGACATCAGGATGTTGTTAATTGTATTAAAATAAGCGTCATCATTTTAATGTAAGGGTTGGTTTGATCGATATTCAAATTTCATTTTTTATCTAACCTGAAACAATACATCGTTTTATTTCAGTTATTTAATGTGTTAAGTAAATTAACGAAGCCGTTCATCTATTCTATCCCCGAATGAATTGGCTTGAGATCCCCCCCTTGAAGGTTTTTGGCCAGTCGCCTAATTCCCTGATCACTTCTCACGGGTTTTGTGTTTTCCTTGTCAAGAAGTCACAACATTATCCATCTGCATTTTTTGCATAATTCACAGGGTTGCACTTGGGTAAAGTCAGCTGCAACCTGCTCCAATTCGTCTTCGTCAGGAGTGAAAAGGCCAGATGACAATGTGTAATGTGCCTGTAATGTGTGCGCGCACACAGGCGGACATTCCAGTTCATTACGCTGCACAGCCACTGAGTTATTATAATTCCTTTACATCAGCACCCCATTCATCTCAGGGCCCAGACGACAGATATTGTCATATTTACACGTTTTTGTTATTTCTTTTGTTTTTTTGGATAATAAAAAAATAATCATACAGCCCCGACTACAATATCTGTATTGTTTGTTTGCTGGTTTTGAAGTTTGCATTTTGGGGATTTTCTTTATTCAAGGGAAAGACAGTGTCATTGGGGAGTTAATTTCAATGTATTAAATACCACACGGAAGTCCTGACTTGCCGTTAGGAGACCCACTGACACCTGCGTGACAGCTGCCCGACACACGACATATTACTTCCCCAAGGTCTCACAGGCGCCGTATTTTATGAAGGAAAAAATGTAATCACTTGACTCGTCAATCTTCTTGGCACCATGAAATAAAACACTGTCCGCATTTGATTTATTTTGGACTATTTAATTCCGTCACACTCTTCTATCGCCCTGGCACTGGCCAGTTTACCATGAAGTTTACAAAATGAGGGCAATCTTTTATTTAGACTTGTTGATTTATACTGTTTTGTATATCTTTGCAGATCAGCAAATGTTGTATTTGACAATACACACAAAAAAAGTTTAAAAATATGTTTTTTCTTGTATAGTTACAAACTATGAGCTGTTTTTAAAAAACTCTTCTTATAACCAAGCATCCACATTTTTTTCTTGACATGAGACCCACAGGACAATATTTCATCAGTTCTTAATTTGATTAAAAAAATTTTTGAACTGGTTCAAATTTTAAAACCCGGACGCCTTAGGATATTTAAGGTTCTTCAAATTTCTGAGGGTTCAGTGGTTATGAGACCCCTCATTTGCCCGAGTAGAGCAGCCTGGTTATAGTTTGTGATGCTGAAGCGCCCTCTGCTGGTGATAAAGTAATAATAATTTAGTTCAAACTGCTGTTACTGAGTATTCAGAGATTTTGAGAAATGGGTAAATTAAGTTCAAGGTCGAGTCAACTAGAATGAAATGCAGTGATCCCACATCAGGGAATATTGTCTTTTTAATAAATGCCAGAGTAGTATATAAAATCACAGTCTGCACTAGTTACCTTACATTACCTATGTACATTAATAGATTTGCATTTCAGGCAGACTATTAAGATTCATCAAGCATCTTGCAGCACAAGGAGGTTAAGTGAAGCAAAATGTCCAAAATGAGGTCACATATTCCAGCATTTATGAAATCATTTGGCAGAAGCAGATGGCAATGTGAGTTTGTGGCTGTTTTAACTTCAGAACAGTTTAGCAGTTTGTATCAGTAATTAATATTGTTTTAAGCTTCAAGACTTAATAGAAAGTTGAAACTCAAGTGCTTTTTGCCAAAACTCTGTTGATGTTAAGAGCCAATAATGCCAAGATTACAAAGACTCATCTGGATGCTTTGATTTTCTGCTGCTTCAACTTACAGGAAGAAACACTGAATATATATATATATTTTCTTTGGGCATTTTATTGTTTTTTGGAACACTGGAAAGATGTGACCTTTTCAGCACAATGAGTTTTATTGCAGAAACATTTTCAGCTATTAAAAAAATTCATTGGTGTGTCCTAGTTTTGAAGCCAGTCTGTTATGTTTTTTAAGAGTCTTAAGTTCAGGTTGAACATATGAGAAGGTGTCTTTATTGTCATTTAAAAAATGACCTCAATATGAGAAAGAAGAACTGACACAGTTCCAACCATAACATTTGGCAGCTCCATTAGTGTAACATTAACACTGATACTCTGGTCATTAGTAATAACAATACTGAGAAAGAATAAAGTCACAACTGAAGTATGAACAAATGTTTCTCACACAACAGGAAGACTTCAAGGTCAGGTCTGTTGGATCATGTTTGACTGTGTGTAAACATGCAAAGATCCAGTCCATCTTGTTACACATAGAAGTTTAAAAAAACATTTAAGAAACAGGAATCTGTAACCATACTTACTTCAGCAAATGATTTCACAGCTAATTTTTGACAACAACATAATGAAGAGAAAAATCCTTCAGAGTGAAAAATAAGTCCACTGGTTGAAATTCTTGCTTTTACTTCCATCTAGTGGTTGAAAGTTGTAACTTGTTTAAGTCCTCTAGCACTTGAGAAAACATAAGTGATAACTCAAAGAACAACTGTCCATACATATTGGACAGGAGTAATGAGGTTTACATGGTTATGAGCAGGCCTACGCTGTGAATTTGATCATGTTGAATAACTATTTAAAATATCTGCAAAACTCTTAGCTGATAATATGTGGATGTTGATTACAAAAGGCCTTTCTGCTTGTCATTTCTTTTTTTTTTTATCAGAATGCAGTTTCACTTATCAGAGATCGTAAAAAACAATCAACTAATTCTGTGGGTTTTTAAATTCAACAAACCGCTCAATGTTTGATGATGTTCATGGTTCGATTGACCCACCAGGTGGCCCTGAGACAAAAATGATGTTTACTGCAAAAGCTAGGAAGAACAACAGCTGATACTCCATATGGGAGTTAAAATATAACATTACTTGCAACAGCGCTGAATGTATCATGAGCCCATCAGAGATTGGAGCATACATCTATAAAGTTTGCTTTGAGTGCAGTAAAGATGCAGTGAGAAGCTCAATGTAGACCAGGAAGTGTGGCCTTAAGGATCTCAGATTGTGGTTACAGTCCTGCCGTCCTGTATCTTTCATCTGACCCATGAACGGCTGGTGAGTGAAATCATCTGATTATATTTACTGATATGTCACAACAGTCATAATTGCAAAGCATTTTAAATATTTTATATATTTATGTATCTTTATATTGGAATTGTTCACATGTTTTTTGTTGTTGTTGTTGTTTGTTTTTTTTTGATATTCATTCAGAAAAGGAATTATTATTGCACATACACTGTTTAACCTCTCCATGATGAAAACTGGATGCAAAAGAATTAGATTGTGTTTTTTCTGTTACCAACACCAACAATTACACTTTCTCTGCATCCCACAGACGGAAGAATTTTCACAAACTGATAACTATTTTTTATTATTGACATTGCTTCACTGGGTGTCACAAATTATTCTATATTTCTTGACAGTCAAGTCACTGAGTCCAATTAAAATACTAACGAAAATCTTGATAACGAACAGTTGGTTATAAAGTTTATATTAAACAGAAAAATATGATTGGGTTTGTTATGTTTGATGCTCAAATAATTGATGATGAGCACAGAAACTGTCAATTACATATTCATTTGCACCCTTAAATCAAAAAATACTCTCAGAAGCAGAAAACTGACTGACAAAAAATATATGCATTTTAATCAAAAAAGAGAAAGACAATTAATTTAAGATATTCTGAGTAAGAATTATTGCATTGTGAAAACAATAACAAGTTAGCCCTTTAACCTACAAGTTTCACTGTGATAAAACGATTTATAGAGCTGTTAAAGAGAGACTCAAGTCCAAACTGTAAAAGGAAAATACACTTTTTAAAATGTACTTTCCAGTTTGATTAAAAGCCTATATTGCACATTTTAAAAAAACATAAACATTTTAAAATTACTATTTCAGTCAATCTAATTAGCATAGTCAATAAAGTCGATTAGGTATTCTAAATGTTGATTTGTGTTATTATTCAGGTATATTTATTCTTGTGTGATGAAAGATGTGTTATTTCTTCTTAGAATTTCATTAAGTCTAAATGTTAACTGGCACATCGCGTGTAATTTGTCAAAACACATTTTTTTATCGACAAAAACATTTAGACTCTTAAATTAAATCTATCAAATCAATAATGATACGTCTGATACTTCGTGTTAGTTAAGGATTAAAATATATTTGAACTCTGATCCCTCATCCATATGACCACAAAGCGTGGCCCATTGCACAATAATCTAACAATTTTTGATTTGCTAAGAGTTCAGTTTTAGAATTGCTGAAATCTGAGTTTTGAATCATGAATGATTGTTACAATTGAATCCGACCGTATTTTCAGCTGATTTGAGCTCAAATATCTTCAAATATTAAAGATTGACTATAATTATTAGAAAACTATTATTACAATGAGGATGCGTTATCAATTTTGAAAAATAAAAAAACATGTAACGTGCTGTTACATTCAGACCAAAGACTAAATAACAGTATTTCCTGTTAAAAATAGGCCGAGATTTTAAATGTCGCGAAGAAAGACCACATTTATTTTACTGTAAAAATGAATTTATTTCAAGCGACATGATAACACTTTTTTTCTTTTAATAAAGTTTTTACACATCAACAAACTATTTACATTAAAACCAGCAGACTTGAATGATAAAACATACATGTAAACTTCAAAACAAACTCTAAAAAAGGAAATATGAACGAAATGAGACAATAAAATACTCTGAGATACAGTCATGGAATGTGTCAAACGGATCTCAAATGGCTTTGCACCTTATAAAATAGGAATGTTTTATCATGAGGCTCGGTCGTTTTGTGTGATACGTTTTCTGATCTTTGCAAAGAAAGAAAAAGGAATGAAAAAAAAATCATAATAAAGTATCACCACGTTTGTAATAGGATCTTACAAATCTGTTGATTAATAGTTTAGAGGGACATTTTGAAAAATGAATGTGTTTAACTTTAATATCCCAAATAAAGTCTGATAAAATCTTTTTGTACCAGACCGGTGTTTCATTTCATATTGGGTCATTTAGGGCCCAAACTCCTTTGATTTGTTTCTGTTTTGTAGCCAATAATTAAATAGGGTTTGTTGTTGTTGTTGTTTGGCAAATGTTGTTTCACATATAGCGCTCTAATCCTGACGCAAAGTTGGCTTGTCTCATGTAGGTGTTGTTGTAGGAGTTCATGGGGCTGGAAAGGCCCAGCAGCTGCTCCGTGTGCTCGGCGCAGGAGCTCGGGCGAAGGGCCGGCAGGGACAGCCGGTTGCCCGAGCAGTAAACTTGAGAGCTCCCCGGGGAGAAACCGGACTGGGTCATGGTGGGCAGGTTTGGAGGAGAGGCCGAAGATGAGTACGGGTACCCGGTGGCCAGGTTGGATGAGAAGTTCCCGCTGTTTCTGCTCAGCATGTTCGCCGAGGGGTTGACAGTCTGGGTCTGGAAGCACGCAGAAGGGTCGGTGCCGGTGACCGAGCAGCTGGAGGTCATTGTGCCCAGGTCACCGCCGCCCAGCCCCAGCGCTTGGGAGTTGAGCTCTCCCCCCGGGCCGCCCTGCACCACCGTCTGCTGGCTGATGATGTTGTCGATGCTGAACATGCGCGGTTGTCCTTGGCTGACCCCGGCGGAGGTCTGGTAATGATGCAGCATGGCCGGATGCGAGGATGTGGCGGTCAGCTGAGGGCCATAACCAGAGCCTATCCCAGCGTACAGGGTGTTGGGATACGACGGCCTCCCCATTGGGGTTGGTGTGAAGGCGCTGGAGCTCTGCATGTAGCCGGGGTATGTGCTCACATCTGTGCGCTTGAATCTTTTCCTCCTCCTCAAAAAGCTCCCGTTATCAAACATGTCCTCAGCGGCGGGGTCCAAAGTCCAGTAGTTGCCTTTACCTGGTCTGCCGGGCTCCCGGGGGATCTTCACAAAGCAGTCGTTAAGTGTGAGATTGTGGCGGATGGAGTTTTGCCACTTCTTGGAGTTCTCCCTGTAGAAAGGAAAACGCTCCATGATGAACTTATAAATGCCTCCTAAGGTGAGCTTTCTCTCAGGAGAGTTGGCAATGGCCATGGCGATGAGTGCGATGTAGCTGTAGGGAGGTTTCCCCCTCTGGACGGGCCTCTTCCTTCGGCGGCTCCCGGTGGGCAGGTGCTCCTCGGTTTGCCCCAGAGCGGCTCCCTCCTCCGTGTTTGGACTGTTCCCCCGGGGCTCAGACTTGATCAAAACATTGTCCTTAGACCGGGCCTGCAGCATCAGAGGCGGCGGAGGCAGCGGCGAGTCCAGGCTCACATTTGGAGACATGACGACAGGACTCGCCTCGGCAGGCGAGTGCTGCGTCTCAGCGGTCATGTTGCACATGCCAGAGAAGTAAGAATAATTTGCCAGATTCATAAAAGAAACGCTGTAACAATCCTCTTTTTATTGAAATGGTCAGCTGATGAAAATGCCCTTGAAGGACGCAAATAAGTAGCGCCTGGTCCCTTGCTCTGACCAAAAATAGCCCCTGTCCGGCTCTAGTGTTTGGGTGGTGTGTGTTAGTCCAGGTGAGAGAAAGGCGTTGACAGTTTTATAAAGCTGGGCAGGAGTGACGCCACTGGCTCGCCAGTGACGATGGAGGAAGGAGGACAAAACCCAAAAGAAAATGTTAATATTCTTCCGACCCATCAAACCCCATTTGACAGTAAAATCCTAATCTAACACTAATGGAGTTTGTGGTAGTTTTTATGTTATGTGATTACAGTAATGAGTTTGCCCTTTTACTCAGATGTCAGTTTTCAAAAGGGGATGTCTGGATTTATGTATAAAACATTTTATTTTGAAAAGGCCTTTTGTCAGCCTGTTGTTCATTGTAACATAAAAGTATTGGGTAGGACAGATGATTACCCATGAATCTTGAATTTCTCATGTGCCAAAAGCCACTGAAACATTATGAGATGCAGCTTTTAATGCTGGAGATTTACTGAGGACCTCTTCATTCTCCCCGTCTCTCTCCGTGTCTCTTTGCTGCTCTCTCCCTGCTTTCACTGACAGCTCTGTGTATATCCAGGGCAGAAACAACACTCACAGAGCTGCTCTGTGCTCCTCCAAACCCAACAGCCAATCCACCAATTGAAAAATAAAAACAAGCCACTGAAAACAAGCAATTGAGCTATCAAAGCTTTTGGGGAAGAAAAGTAAATATCCCCTCATTTCATTTTCATTTTAGGGGAGCGATAATAAAACAGTCCCCTGGACAGAGAGGAGAGGTGTTATCTTATGGATTCTTAACTAAAAACACAGTTCTGCACACAGTTGGTATGCAGACAACACCCTTTAAACACAAGCAAGTGATAGTGCTTCTAATTGATTATTTAGGAAAGTAGAGGCATTGAGTTAATTACAAAGGTAAGATACACAGAGAGGTGACCTGCTGCCATCACTTTTAACAGCATGGGGAGAGGTGTTGTGAATGATAGGACTGAGTCCAGCAAGGTAGAACTATTATGTCATCATGTAGTGTGTACATGTAATAACCTGTGAAGATACATGTAATAGAAAAACCTTAGTAAAGAAGATATTCTGGCAAATATATACTGTTTAAACACCATACTGAACCTTTATGTTGGTATTTATGGTGACATTCTCCTATATTTTGTCATCCATTTGTTCATATGCATTCACATAAGAAGAGATGGAGAGGTGACAAACATGGCTAATTGTTCTTCCAACAGGCCTCATATGAAAAACGTGGTGGCAACAATCTAACCAGAGTCATTAATCATAACCACCCGCTGCCTCGCTGGATGCCTGTTTCCCCGTCACCCTCACTCCACCAACACAGAGTAGCTGGCAAACCTCCACCCACCACCACAGATGATTGGACCCCTCCCAACTCAGCCGCAGCTCAGACAACACTAAGCCCAGCTAGCTACTCACAGCCAGTGGCTAACAGCTTCAGACAGGCGTGGGAGCGGGGCTGTATCCAAGCAGGATCTGCCCCCAGAGCTGCCAGGTCAGGCAGGACAAACAGGGGCTCAGGCCAGGAAACGGGCCCTCTGCCTCGGGGCCTGCGGCCTCTTGCTAATCCCCTCTCCTCCTAAACAACCCCACCACCTCACCAGAGATTCCCTGAACCTCTCTGTACCTTTATGCTCCCTGTGCACTGGTCCAGGACTGTTGTCAGATTTCAGAAAAAGCTTCTGCCAACAAGTACATGCATTTTTTTGTGCATTGTGAAAATATATGATCTGTCACCTTGATTACAAGTTGACTGATGTTGCACCTCCGCCTGATACCAGGTTGATGCTGCAGAGCTTCAACACTGAAACAGCATAATTATAACAAAAAGTTTTCTTACTAAGAATTTTGATGACAAGGTTAGTCACAAGATGTCTACCACAGCTGTAATTTTGCAATATTTTGTTCATTACTGACACAAATACACTCTCAGTTGTCTAAACTCATGTATTTTATACATTCATACATGCTTTGTTTCCTTAAGTTTTTATTTTGCTTTTTTATTTTGTCAGGAGGTGGATGAGTCCCTGCAGATCCTGCAGATTCAGATTCAGATTGTTGATAACAGTATAAAGTCTGTCTTGGGATGTTATGGTTCCATTTCACTGTAAAGCCTCAAACAGTAATGTTTTAGTCACCTTTTTTGTATGCTTATCTTCACTTAAATCACATTAAAATTTGTAAACTAGATCAGAGAATCTAAGTAATCAAATTTATGTGATCCCCTAAAGCAAATTTCCATGGATGTACGATTCTGGCACATTATGATAAATGACTTATAAATACATCATTTCTCCTGAAGTGATTTATGGTTTTGGGCCTTTAACTTTACACTTTTACTCAAATATGCCTATATAGATAAATTCTCAAAAGTACTGCCAAATCCTTGATGGATTTTGTGAAAAATATATTAAAAAATTTACAGGTAGTATCTTTATAAATTTGTCAGGACTGAGGTGTCCTGCCATTCTTTTCTTTTGTTTTGCATAACTTCCATATCTTCTCTAACTCCAAAAAAAGTACAATTAGTTTTTGTTCTTAAGCTTGCTGTCACATCAAAACAAAAATTTTATTGCAGTTTTATTTGTCAGAAGGAAAGACAGATTACAATCTTTGACACTGATAAGAGAATTCATCCTACTCAGCCGTGACTGTTATGCACTCGAAAACATAACATGAGACACGTGTTTGTGACAGAAGCCCATCACAAGATGCAGATATGTTTCCAAAATACAGAATAAGTTGGCTGGAGTCTACTAGAGTTTATGCATTTGAAGTCACAATTGCAGGAGTGAGCAATAGGTCCTCCAACATGCTCAACAGTTTTCAGTCAGATGCAAACTTCATGTCTCTGGTGTTCTCTGATAATAGTTGGCCTGCATGTTCTCTTCCTCTTTTAAATGAAATCCTGAGAAATATGGAGGGACAGGCAGAGTTGCTGAGTAAACACTTGGAATCCATTCATTCGCAAAGTGGCTCCAGGGGACGGGGTGGGGGTGTTGGAGAGTCCATGAGAAAAAGAGAGGGAATAAAAGAGAGAGAGACAGAAAGAGAAAGAGAGGGAGACAGTGAGAGAGAAACACACGAGAGAGCGCAACCTTTTTCTTGCTCAAGCTCATCAAGTACGGGCCAGGGCTCCTGAAAACGCAGGGATTACCAGAGTACAGGGGCTGTCCTGGCCTGGGCCGCCTCTGCTCACTCCTGCACTGCACGCTACACTGCCCTGCTAAAGCACCGCACATGGTTCTCACACACACACACACACATACACACAACCAGTCATGCTTGCTGTATGGTTCTCATCTCTCCGTTGCAAAAAAGTTCACATAGAACTTAACACAGTGGTACAAAAAAAAACAGATACACAACACACATGCAAAAGAAACAGCAGAACAACAACTGTGTTGGTCCTTAAAGTTATGTACGTATTTGATTTTAGTGTCGTTCTCTGCCTCAGTTTATTAGTGTAAATTAGGTTTAAAACTGGCGATTGAGAAACAAACTCCACCTAGTATATACAATTTATTCAACATGTTATTTTACGCTTATTAAGGAACAAATCTTTGAGCTGTAATGATGTGATGAAGGATTTTCTCCTCTGAAAGTTTCTGCCTGAATAAACATCCCGTTGCCCCCAAGACGCCTACAGGAAATCCCCCAGCCTCCAGCATACAGTCAGGGATGCAGCAAGCTTCGTCCACAAGAGTGAACACCAAGCTGAGGTCACATCCTGTGAAGACAAACAGTAATTAAACAATTAGGAGGTGAAATCCCAAAGCTTCAGGTCATTTTTTTTGGAGTCTTTGGTTTTTGCTTTGAGACCGTGCTGTTCACCATTACAATCTGCAGGTCACATCCCCTTCACTTACCTCTTAATTTTAGCATCTGATCTAAAGGTCAAGTAGTGACCGGCAACACTGTCAAAGGAATACTTGGACATTATGGATTTATTTACTTTCTTGCCAAGACTTAAATGAGAAGATCAGCTATCACAGTTTAATATGAAGCTAGAGCCAGGAGATAGTTTAGCTTGAAAGAAGATGAAACAGCTAGCCTAGCTCTGTCCAAAGCATTACAGAAACACCTCTAAATCTCACTAATTTAACACATATATCCACCTCTATATATACAGATCATCTAGTTCTCTATCAGAACCAGATAAAAGTAGCATGAATATTCTCGTCTAACTTTCAGCCCCAAAGTGAAGAAGACATTTACTCAAAATGTCAAACTCTCCTTTAAAAACAAGTGTTCCTAAACAGATGATTGCCAGATGTTGATAAATGTTGGCAATCATTACCACACAGCCAAAGTCATGCACCCAAAGTGTTTGAAACTTGAGATTTTTAGGGGACAAACTGACCAAGAGAGCCGCTCTGACAGTCTGGTGGTAAGAGGTAAACACTGCCCTAATACTTCACTGCTTACTGTGGTTAGCAAAGAGAGAGAGGCTTAACTGCTTGATACTGGAAGCCTCCGACTGACTGGCTGGGTCCTTCCTATATCAAGGCCCACAAAGTCCAGAGCAAACAGTGGAAATCATACACCCATCTGCTCTGCAGAGCTGAGAAAGCCAATACTAAGGTAGTACTTCTGTCTTAAAATCAGAAAAAATATACCCTTTGCAATAAAGATCCTAATAAATATGTTAATAGACAAATAAAAACATTCCAAAAAATTGTCAGATAAACCACTTTGTTTATAACTTTAAATGATGATTTTTACACCAAAGCAGAGGCACTATATTCAGTTTTTAAAGCAGTGTGATTTAGTTTAGATATTCAACTCAATGGTGCAAATATTGCCTGTTGGCTTTACTGTATAAGGCAGTGTGTGTTTGAGGCATTCCTGGAAGCCTATGTGGACCAGACTGGCCGACTGGGTAGTGATGAGTAACAGCTTACCGCAAAGGGGAGAAGGGCTGGTGTGTGGGCTGCATGGGTGGGTTGTCTGTGTGTGTGTAATCATGTGTACATACATGTGTTAGGAGAGCTGACAACAATTTTCCTTTCAGTTCATAACAGAACATGAATTCAAGCTGATAGATCTTGCATTATTATCGCTCCAAAATGTCCTGCTGTGGCAAAGCAGAGTATCAGTGAGGTCACGGTGACATAGACGAATCCTTCATTAGACGTCAGAGTTTCGGAGTGGAGAGAAATGTGAGAGAGGTGGACTCAAAAAGAGACAAGGACTTTCATTCAGGGACTCCATGTGTCCTTATGGTGATGTCTTTCAACATGCACTTCTCATTCTTTTACCTCACCTCCTCAGCCTTGGACTGGAGCTCGTCCTTTGCTCCAGAGAAAAGCTACAGCAAAACACCTCACCAGTAAAACATTAATATTACTTAATCACAAGTATTACTGATTGAATCCAGGGGGATCTATACTGCTCATATCACCATCATCAACTGCACTTGTTGTCTGCCTCAAAGCAGCTATTGGTCCTGGCATTGCTTGGTGGTGAGAGATGGACAGCCAGCATACAGACGAGCAGCAGCCGGCTGCAAGGCTTTATTACACTGAGAGGAAAGAGAGAGAGAGGAGAGCAATGATAAGACCCGGCCTTTACACAGGCCGATAAAGTGGGACACACACACACACACACACACACACACACACACACACAAATACAGGCAAGTATTTGTGGGAGATTTGTTTTAGTGCCAAGAGCAAGTGTTCAACCTTTATCTTGAAAATTCATTAAGACAGAAAGGTCAGAATAAAACTAGTTTCAATACCTGGATGTTCTCCAGCAGACACACCCAACATAAAAATAATTCAACTATTGTTTAAAAGATGATATTTAAAATACTGTTAAAGGATACTATAAAACAGGCCCATGAAGTGAGAATTCCCATGCATGTGTTAAAGCCAATATTAGATTGAAAAATTTGCCACTTTTTTGTCTCTTTACCCCCCGTGGTTCATCCATCCGTGTCTGTGGAAGTGACTTAGGACAGAAGTTGCTGACCACTGTTTACCACCCGGTCCCACACCCTCTCTCTTCCCATTGTCCCTCCTGTTGTCCTAGTCCAGCTCAGACAGGTGGGATCAGCACCCATTATGTTCTTGAAGACTCAACACACAGACTAAAAGAAAAACACTGCACTGCAGGTAAAAGAACTAGCTAAGCATTAATCCACACATGGGTTGAGGACACCTACGTGCAGGTGCTCGTAAATTGTTATCATCCCCACTGGCTTACAAGAGCTACTCAAATAGATTTTGCATCCCTGCATGTTCTCCTATTGTGATCACTTCTGGGTCCTCCTGTTCAATTAATTCCACTGATGTATGACTTAGGTGAACTGGATGCCATAAATTACCTGGATGAGATTATCAATCTGCCTGATGGTCTGGCTACCTGCTCAGTGTTTACTTAGCCTTTCAACCGTGCGGTGTTAGCTAGGATTAGGTACACCCTCCCTATGGCACCCATAATGGAATAAACAAACAATGTAAATGATACAAATTGATAAATAAATGTTTGTTGATTTTATTTACAATCAACAATAACAGAGAGACATAACTTTTAATGTGGTCTGTTTTGACTGAAAGTGTGTGTAACTTGAATGGATTGTCATCCAATGTTGGTCACATACTGTCAGAGAATGCAGACCCTTACACCCATCTAGTGGTGAGTGGAAAATCTGTAGCTTGACACCCCCCGATGTTAATACGAAACACATGTTGATTTCCCTCTCTAACATATACTTTTGACTGATCCCCCTATAAAGTATCAACACAATAATGTGACTACTGTCAATAAATTAGTACATAAAACCAAATACATAACTGGTAAGTTAAATCAACAGGGTGCTGTCATTTCTCATTGTCCCATCCGGTCTCTGTCTCTCTCTTTACCAAACTGTGAGAAATATTAACCGAGATATTATAAAATAACTGTAGTTTTCCTTATCATATTATTTTTGGTCAAATAACAAAATATTAGGTGTATACAAAAACTACAGTATAATTATCTGGTAGGTTCCTTTCGGACTGAAAGAAAACCAGATTTACTTATTACTTTTTTCTATCATTTATTTTTTGCAATTTTTAAAAAGCAACAGGATAATTATTCCCATGACTATGATGTTATTCACTCCGCTACAGTGTGTCACCATAAGCATCATTGCTATTATTTTTATTGTTGTTCTGTATCCGCCGCAAATACTCAAAGAGAGGAAAGCGGAACCAAAGTATCACTTTTTGTTTTGGCCGGTTGGCAAAAAGGGCGTGCAGGCGGGTTGCTTCAAAACATAATGGCGTCGAGAAGAACGACAGCAGTGCCGAGTAGTTTAAAAAGTGTCTCAACTGACGCTAAGAGGTAATCAGTGCTCTATTTTCACTTTTATTAGGCGGCTAACGTGTATTAATCACATTTGTGGCAAGTTAAATAAGACAAGAATCGATGTAACGTCAATGTTCGAGAAAAACCAGTTGGTATTAGCCATTTCGTTTAGATACTGTTATTTTACTTAAAATAATTTCTTTAACTTCGCAGCAACTTAATCGATTTGTGCTGCTCAACGACATGTGTGGTTAAAAATTAACATTAGACTATCAAAGCAAGTAAGTAGCAAGTGTACACGTTATCTGTGTACTCATAGCAACAAATAATTTTATGTCAGCTAAGCTAACGTGTAGCTTCGCTCCTCTTTAGCCTGTTTCTAAATAAAAAGAAGATTCTCATTATCGCGGTGTTATTGAATCATTAATGATTACTGAAGTTAACTGCTATTTTTTTGGTCGATTTCAGCTCTAAAAGTGGGAACACTAATAATAAAGCCAACAACAGTGGAAATGGGAAGAAAAGTGTTAAAAGTAAGTATTCACACAAAACATGGGATGTCTGAATCTGATCAGCAATGACTAGATAAGTTTTTGTGCTATCATTAAGCGGACATGAAAAATGTGTAACGTGACAAAGCGCTATTTGAGGTTTCGCTGCGGGATTACCATGTAATGATAATCTTAAATAACCTAACGACAATGAACTTGAATTTTGCTTATCATAATGTTTCTTTAGTGAGAAAATGTAACAGTAGATTTTTTTTTTTTTCGTTGGAAGTTCTTAGACATTCTCTTTCCTTCCATACGTGTATTTATTATGCTCCAAACTGATATTAATCACAGCTTTGTGCAGTCATCCTCTAAGATTTTTTATTATTTATTATCATAAATGGCTGTGAATGGCAGGCTTAATTGTTCTCATCTAGACTTGCTTTTGGTGTGAGACATGCATGCATATGTTTACATGATGTTTATCACTTTTTACCATTATTTCATCAAACTTTAGCAACTGGGACTATTGTCAAATCTCGATATATGCAGGCTGCTGAGAAGACATCTCTTTCAAAGGTAATGCTGTTTTTGTTCCTTTTTTACATTCAGCTCGGGATAGTCCAACTGCATCAGGTGTTATTACTCACTAGGAAGCTAAGCTGCCAAAAGTCTGTTAAATTAGTATAAGACTAGGTTAATAGTAATAACAATGTTACCTCCCTTATGTCTTTGTGGTTCAGGTGTCATTATTTCTTTCTGTCTGTTGTTGTCACACATTTGATGTTTCATACTTTTATCTTATTGCACTTTCTAACAGAGCAATTCTCTGACCAATGAGTCTATTGCTGCTCCACCAAGGCCTTCCTCGCCTAAACCAGGTGGTGTCAAACCAAAAGTGGGCACTCCACCAAGACGATCAATGGCCCCACAGGCTTTAGCATCATGTGAGTATTTCCCATGGTGATAATTGTGAATGTGCATTCTGACAGGAGATCAGTACAGCTCTTATTAAAATAATGTTAATTTAAATTGAGCAGGTATAATAATTTTATTAATGGTACCAGTACTGATACTAGGTCTTTTAGGTCTTTATTTTTTAAAGCAATAGCTATAATATGTGAATTAAACTTTTTTTTAATATGTGTGATTCTAGCTTAGGTAGTTTGCAGTGAAACCTAGCATTGTAAAGACCTTTTTAAAAGTTATTTCCTTATAGTGCTGATTTAGTGACATTATTTAAATGAGATCTAAGAATAACTCTTACGTCATTTACTGTTTACTTCCTTACAGCAATGATATCGCGTGAAACTGAGCCATCACTGCTGGGGAAAAGTATTCTGCAGTCCACTTTCTCAGATGGACACTGCTTTCGACCAGATTTTGATATTTCAGTCATTAAAGGTAAACTGTTCTAAACCCTTAATGCACTGGGAATTTTTCACAAATAGGATTATCCCTAAACATTTTTTTTTAATAAAAATAAATCTATTTCTCTGTTTCTTTAAGATAAAACAGTGATTGAAAATGTAGTTGAACCTGAGAAAAATCCAGAGAATGACAAGAGGCTTATTGAGATGCAGACATTTCTACTGGCCTTCCTCACAGCTAAGGTGAGTCAGTCTTTCAGTGTATCTGATAAGTTGAAAACTGCTTCTTAAAACCATTGCAATATGAGGTTATAAAAAATAAGAATAAACATGTTGGAATGCCATGCAGCAAATGATCTGACTCTGCCTTGCTGTTCGACTTAAGATGGAGAGCAATACTACAAAGCTCAAGGCTGAGGCAGAGGCAAGGATCCAGCAGGAGATGGAGGAAGAAGAGGCTCTGCACAATGAGGTCCAGGAGAAAAAGCGCCAGTACCTCCTCATGGAGAAAGAAAGGCTTCTGCATGAGATGCTGGATTTGCAGGTCAGGAAACAGCATTCTTTCGTTGTGACCTTTTTTGATGTGTTATTTGTTTGAAAAAAAACAATCTATGCTGAAATAGCGAAATAAAAGAGCATGAATTTCCTTCTTATTCCAGTTTAATTGCTGACAACTGTAATGAAATGATGTGATTGCACCTCCTTGCTAACCGGCAATAAACACAAGTGGCTATGGAATCCAGTGCAGAAGTGCCTTGAATCTAGAAATCATAGTATTTTGCATGGAATATATGTGTAAAGTATCCATCTGTATGAAAGACACAGAATTAAACATTTAGCATTGTCCATGGAGGCAATTTAGTACATTTACATACATGAATCCGTTGATGCTTTTATTTTATTTATTTGGGCTTGTGTTTTAAAATATAAAAAATGTATATACGCACCGCATATTTGTGTAAAAAATAGTAAATAAATATCATCCTGTGTATGTTACTATTTTCCATTAGATTGCTGCGCTCACTCCCGTGGCAGAAGCTGCCAAGCAGTTCACAAATGACTACAAGTCTTTTGCCACAGCTGTTGACACCACCCGACATGAGCTGCCTGTCAAAAATTTCTACATTGATGGGGACAGAAGGGAATTTCTAGGTAGGTTATTGTTGCAAAAACTTAAATTGACAAAATGACATTACTAACAATCATGAATTCATTTATTAGTTCATCAGTGTGTGTGTAATATGATCAAACTGTTCAGGGCAACATAAAATGACCTAAAATTTTGTGGCTTTGTTACACGGTTAAGTAAAATTAAGTTGCTTTTGAGATTCTATGTAACATAACCTTGTGAGCACAAAATGACATTTTGTATGCTTTTTAGTGGAATTTACAGTTAGTTTTCATATTATCATCTACCTTTATCTGCCTGTGTCAGATAAGGCTGAGGCTTGCCTGAAAGACAGTGAGAAGCTGCTGGAGCAGTGCACAGAGGGAGATCATAAGGACAACAGCACTTGCCTAGAGTGCCTTAGGGACATGAAAATGTCATCAAAGGAAATTGGTCAGCAATTATCAGGGTAAGCACATGTATAGAGAACCTCTCTTTTAAAACCTTGTAATTCTGTGAATACATGGTCTGCTTTGTATGCGTTTTATTTATTTATTCATAGCTGTTCATAGCAAAGTCCTCCTTTTTTAAAAAGATATTTATTTTGTATGTAGGTACAACAAGACAGTTACTCTACTTTCAAATATCTGAGCTATGGCAAGAATTCATTAGCAACTTAAAAATGCGTCCTGACTCTTGTACTTCAGCAATGGTGTTTTCTATTTTATTAGTGCATTTTCAGAGCTGCTGGAGCTAACATCATTGGTCTGCCGCCATACAATCCATGTCCAGCAGTCCACAGAGGAAGAACAGCTTGGCACTGCAAGAACCCACGAGCTCTACTGCCCCAAACAGTGAAGGATTACCACACAGCATGGGATACGCAGTACATGCACTTTAGATACACCTTCAAAGCATATGTTCCCCCAGTTTGAATATATTTGTGTCATTTGTGTCTGCTATTATGTGTACTCTCTAATTTCTTAGCCGATTTCTTGAGATGTAAATGCCGTTTCTGAGATGTAACATTGTTAATAAACAGAAATGAAAGCAATGAAATCATAAATGAATGGTCTCTAGAGGTAAATAAGAGGTTAAATAAGAAGTTACATGACCAAGAGGTGGGTGTTCCTGTTTTATGTTGTGCTACCACAACCATAATAAGTATTGCCAGATTAAAAGAGAAAAGTTTTTCCAGGATCATTTTTCTGTCATTTTTCTTTCATCCTTGAACACAGGTTAAAATATGTTTTATTTGGTAAGGAACATTTGTGTAAAGTCCAGGTAGAAAAAAGGATATAATGGCTGAATGTGTTACATTCAGGACTCACTCAAAAGACCGTGGCTTGCATCTAGAATAACTATTTTTTCACGTTTTTTTTAATGTTTTTTGTTTTCAAACTTTTTTTATTTATTGGTTTTGATTAAGTTTAGAAAACAGAACGACCACTCTCATTCAAGGTCAAGAAAGATTTTGTCAGATGGGTAAAGTTTTCTCATGTGTGGGATAGTGGTGTACCTCGCCCTCTTGTGGCCAAAATATATATTACAACAACAAACAGACCAGCTATCCTGACTACAGGCAGATCTGCTTTCACTGATGACCAAACGCAACTTAAAAAAATTATGATGGAAAAGCTTTATTTGACCTGCGAGTTTTTATTGAACCCGATTTCAAGCATAATAAAAGGAAAAAAAAAGATTTAAAGAGATTGTCCTGGCAAAGATATAGCAGTACTAAAGTCATAGAGAGGGAACTAGAGGGATTCTGTAAATCTTATTTCGAGGAAATGAAATGTACGAGTAGAACTGTGGTTTTAAAAAGTCATGGATAAATTTAGTAACTTGTATACGCTTGATAACAAAAACACCAGATTAATTTAATGATCTAATTTAGAAGCAATACGGAGTCCAGTTTTTTGCTACCCTACATCTGCGGATGTGCCTCTGGTAAAAGTGCAGTTAAATGTGACACAAGGGGCACTAACTAAAGGTTGTATATCGTATGTATGTATAAAAATGTTTATTCAGTACAAGAAATAATTGAATTCAAAAATTCCACCTTCAATTTAAAAAAATGAACTACACCATTCCGTCAAAATCCGGATGTGACGTTGCACCAAAACAACAAAGACGCATTTTAATTGGATGGTGCTGGAAAGTGACGACCGGTCTTTTCTAGAGGACCAATGAACCGCAGGAGAGCGCCTCGTCGCATGTGAGTACAAAGGTGTTATTTCACATAATTTTGTAGAAAATGGCATTTACACCAGTTATTTTGATATATGTCGACGGTTTGCTCACTATAGGTTAAGTATTGTTCAATAGCAGATGGCAGTTCGCACGTTGTTTGTCGTTGGTAGCTAGCTAACTCTCGTGGCTAGCTAATGTGTAATAGAAATTAGCCTGTAAGTTACTGATATCGAAGTCCTCCTGCAACGTCTCCGCTTATAACCACGGTAACCTCAAAATACTAATACTAATACTAATACTAATACTAATACTACCGAATTGGTTAAGTATTTGCGTTACGTTACAAATAACTGTTACAACGTTACAGTTTTATCTTCGACTGTAAAACTTTGTAAAATGCAACGGAAAATAAAACAATAGACAACTTATTAGTTTGCTTTTTCAGTGATAGTTTTTATTAAAGAAACATTATTTTGATATTAATTTTTGAGCAAAGTACGATTACCTTAATCCTGCATTTAACTCAAATATAGAGATTTAAAGTAACGTTGGTGAAACATGAATAACTTGTACGTTAAAATAAGTGTCAATCAATGAAAAAAAAAAGAAATAATATAACACAGGCTTTCCCTACTGTATTCTTCCAGGGTGAGGTAACTAATAAAAACCATTTTGTGTCACAAAGAAAAATGCAACTATAGTGAAGCCCTGAAAATAATCAGTGAAAGCAGGACTGACTGTTAAGGCTGTCAAATGTCGGCAGGTACATGTTATTAGGTGTCGATGAAGGTGATTACATAAGGGTTAGGAGTTTTTGTGTGTGCTTATCAGGTTTTTATTGAACTACATTTCTTGCTTATAACCCATGTATTTCCCCATAAGCAGCTCTCACTCTCAGAGGAAGAATGCACCAGCAGAAAGAGACTCTAGGCCGAGCAATCAAGAGCAATGGCGAGGCCAAGGCAGAGCACAGGCTAGAAAGGTGGAGGTAGATGACAGATGTCAGCAGCAGGAGAAAGACGCAGTGCCCAGAGGGGCCTGCCAGACCATGTGCCCTGCTCGTGAGCTGCGAGACCGTGAGGCTCAGAACCGCCTTCACCGTTTTGAGATGTTAGCAGGCACAGAAAGAGATCGACGGCCCAGGGGAGACCCCTCGCGTGCAGTGAAAGAGTATTCCAGACCAGCAGCTGGAAAAGACTCAACAAACCCCACAGACCTCCGTCCACCTGCTGTGCTGCTGAAAACTGTGTGTTACCTGATTGATGACATTGCTGCCTCCCCTCATCTACATCCTTGGACTGAGGTCAGTTGTATTTCCACACCATCTCTCCAGAAACCAGATTGTTACCATTGTCATTTAGAGTTTGATACAAAAAGAACAGATAAAACATCAGTTAATTTTTTTCTTTAACTGCAACACACAGTAGGCCTCCTTCAAAACAACATACTGTGCATGTCCATGTCCATTAGCTTATTTGTTTCTAGTCTGGTAAGAAAAGTGTAATGCTAAAGTTACAACCAGGAAGACCTTTGAAAAATAAAATAACAAAAACCGAAAGAAAGAAACCGAAATGTAAATGTTCTTCCAGGTGTACAACTTTGTCTTCGATCGACTACGAGGTGTGAAGCAGGACATGATCATCCAGAGGTTGTCTGGGATGAATTGTGTGGCCATTTTGGAACGGACAGTGCGTTTTCTCATCTATGCCTCTTATCGGCTCTGTGGTGAACCCCTGGGAGTATACGACCCGTGCATTAACGACACACACCTACAGGAGAATCTGAGCTGGCTGTTGGATTGCTATTCTGCTGGAACAGGACCATTTCCCAACCAGGAAGAGTTCCAGACTCTTGGCCTGCTGTACAACTTGGGTTAGTTAAAACATACATGCACGTTTGGGAGTCATATAAATTATTCACAAACATTATTGGTTCATAGTTGCATAAGCAGGTTATTGATGCAGAGATTCAATGAAAAGTTAAGCTTTTTAGATGTGCCTGAATACATTTTCATGGGGAACTATAAATATGGCAGGGAAACAGTAGTCTGAACCTTATCTAAAAGTCTTTGTGCCTTCATTGTAGTAAAATTTCCTACTTCTTAAAGATATTTTATTCTGAACAGTATTCTTCTTGCAGAATCATCTTTTCTTCTTATTCCTCATCTCCACCAGGTTCATCTCGTGCTCTGCAGCACATCATGGACCTTCCTGAGCGTCTCCGCAACTCCCCTGCTATCAAACTTGCTACTTCCCTCAACAGAGCTTTCCTGGAGCGAAACCCTGTATGTTTGCTCCGATTGGCTCAGAGATTGAACTTCCTGCAGAGCTGTGCTCTCCACCGTCACCTGGTGGCATGTCGTAGAGATCTACTGCTAATATACAGCCATGGATACAACAGCCGCAACTGCCGCTTTCCTCTTAACAGACTGGCTCAGCTCTTGTTCTTGGACACGTCGCTCACTGCCAGACTGTGTCAGACTTACGGATTGGAGGTCAACCAGGACAATCAGGTGGTTTTCTCCAAGGCTTCTTTCACTGAGCCCGAGCAAGGGAAACTGCACTGCAATCTGTATCACAACATAGTGGCTGAGAAACAGAGAGAGCTCACTGTTGGAGACATCATTCATGGTTGATAATGTGACAGATAAAATGAGTTTCAAATCAATTATGCAAGTGATGCTCTATTGATATTCATTTGGAAATTATTTGCTTTTTATTCGCTAAATCATTAT
>JAPZDY010000021.1:17736070-17757309 GCA_029783645.1 Ctenochaetus hawaiiensis | reverse complement strand
CATCTTGATTCCTCTCCTCTCTCCCTCTCTCTCTCTCTCTCTCGCTCTCTCTCTCTCTCTCTCTCCATCTTCCCTCCCTGTAACCTCCACCCTCATTCTCGTAAAATACAGTCATGTATAGTGTGCTGTGTTATAGCTTGGCATCTTCTTCTGGTATTTAAATGTAGTGCTTCTCTTTTACTGTGGCCTTTTTTTTTCTCCATAAAAATGTTAAATCAAGGTGAATAATCTCAAACTGTGGACGGCAGCCTCGAGTTCACATTTCAGTCCTTTCCCCGCTGACCTATTTTACTTTTAGTAAATCCAGTCTTGATCCTCTTTGTGTATACTTTTGTGTGTGTTTATGTGTGTGTGTGTGCCACCAGGTTCCCTCTGGGCTGAGAGGCCAGGCTCATCTAAAGGTGTGGGGGAACCGTCACCTCACAGAGGGGGGCTACATCTTCCACAACTACACCACCGTCACAGTGGAGAGCAAGGGCACGGCCGTCTTCATCCAGACCGACAAGCCCGTCTACAAACCCAAACATAAAGGTTCCCTCATAGTGCACCTGGTAGTTAATTAGTTGATCACTGCACAGAAATGCAGAGAATTAAAGCTCATTTCTAGAGTTTTGTTATAGAGTAAAATTAGGTTAATGAACCAAAACTGATGTCATGTTGATGCTGGTTTCAAACTGAGGAGCCAAGATGGAAATAGGTGCTGTGATTCTGTGATTCTGATCCGGGTATTATGATGTGATCCAATGGAAGTATTGCAATTTAATGCACCAGATGACTCAGATAGTCCATGTAATCAATTCAGTCAAGCAAGAAGATTTTAAAAATTGTTCTGTGATTGGCCACAGGACTTTTAGAAATACTAGAAGCATTCTTATGCATTAAGTTTTTAATGGTAAAGATGCAAACCTGTTGCGTTTTACATTGTTTTGTTTCATCTCTTTGCCTTTAGTGCTCATCAATGTCTACACAGTCACCCCCGACCTGAGGCCAGTAAATGAGAAGGTAAAACTCGCACTAAATTGCACTCCCTACCTAGAGAGAGTGCAAATATTACACACCACTCATGGCAGGCAAACAAAGACTAGAGAAATGGGTAATAATCTTAAGTCCCAATGCCACATGTCTAGATTTTTGTTCACATTATCACATCACAATCAATACCTTGACTTTTTTCCATATCATCCTGGCAAAAGAACAACATAATATTTAGCACAAACTTTCATTTCCATCTCTAATTGCTAAGATTAAGAGGAGAAATCTGGTCTCTCATGAGTGCAGAGAAATGTACAGTTACCTATTTACAGGAGCCAAGCGAGAGTCATTTCTCTTGGAATGTCAGCAATGGCACCGAATATACTGTGCAACTGTGCAGACAGACTGTTTATTGATGTTTGCAGCTATAAAGGTCTGCTGCTGGTAAAGGGCAATGCTCACTTTCACAGATGCATGACTGTTAAATAAGGAAGGACTCGGGAAAAGAGACGCAGGATATTCTTTAGGCTTTACAGTTTATGTCTCATTCATCACATCTTGTTCTTGTCCTTTTTCTTTCTTGTCCTCAATTTTTTTTTTTTGCAGATCGAGGCGTATGTTTTGGTGAGTGGAGGCTGGCGGGACCACCCAGGGGGACAGTGGCAATTTCAGTTCCCAGCCTGGTTGGAGATTACAGAGCAGAAGTCAGGGCAGCTTCACCTAGATAACAGGGTGCTCTTTGGAACAGTGCAAGGATAAACAACATGAAAGCGACGTCTTCTCCTCGTCTCTCCTCTTGGTTTTCTCTTTATCAGTCCCCCCCACCACCAACCCCACACTCACTGTGGCTCCCTCTCTCATACTCACCGACCTCGCTCATTTATTGTCCCTCTTTTCAGATCCTGAGACATTTGCAGGGGCCAATCACAAGCTGCTGCTACATAAGAAGCTTAGGGACGCCCATGCATGACTTATAGCTAGTGACAAGCATATCAATGTGTGTTTTTTTTTACTACTTTCTCGCCTGTAGATTATGTATCACCTGAGGAAAAGTTGTAAAAGTAATTTGACAGTAATCTAAGACAGAAGCTAGGTCTGTGGGTCAAATTTAGTTCAAGGACTGTGGGATCTTTCAGTCTTTGCCACTGTGTAATTACAATATGCAAATGAATGGCCAACATAAAGTAGTTTTAACACTTTAAGTTGTTCTACTTTTATCTCTCAGGATCCGAGAGGATCCAGGATGGTCCAATGGAAAGATCTCAAATCTGTCTGCTGTGGTGAGCCACATATACAACTGTGCATTTGCATCGTCATAGTGCAGCCTGGAGATTCAAAATTCATTGCAGTGTTTCTTATACTTAAGTGATAAAATTTCCACCATTTTCCAATATGCACTGTAATTATGTGCCTCCTTGTGTAATTCACTTGTCTTTAATTGCTGTATAAGGAGTGTATATGGTGGTACATGTATGATTAAACACTACATTGCACACATGAATTGGGGGTGTTTTTTCTAACAGACTTCTCTGTCTCAAAGGCATTGTGAACATGAGTTTCCCTCTGTCGGACCAGCCTGTGTTTGGAGAGTGGTTTATCTTTGTGGAGGTGCAGGGCCACACCTATAACAAGTCGTTTGAAGTGCAGAAGTATGGTGAGGCCCTGCTCATGAAAGAGAGTTGTGCATGACAGTCGGTAGCATCGTTTTTCAAGACTACTGAGCTTTTTATTTCTACTAGTAGTGTGTTGATAGTTCATATTTAGTGTATTTTTTTCCTTGAAAAGCAAACTTAGAAGCTCAGTGTAATGTTTAAGGAATAAATTTGAGACCTTGGAAGAAAAGTAGAGGACAAGTTTTTTGTTAAAAAAACACACACCTGCAATGAGTTAACTTGCAAATTAACATTGTTTAGTGCATCACAAACACACTGGAAAGCTACTAACAAGGAATACAAGATATAATAAAAACAAAAAAATGCACAGAAAAGCAACTTAAGTGTTACTAAAATAATATTCTGTTCTGTCTCTCCCTCGCAGTGATGCCCAAGTTCGAGTTGGTGATTGATCCACCGCGCTACATTCGTGATCTGAACTCATGCGAGCAAGCCACCGTCAGAGCCAGGTCAGTGGCTAAAAGTTCACCTTTAAATGCATCAGAAGAAATTTTCCCCCATTTATATAAGTGGCACTTTTGTTTTGCTCATCATTCATAAAATTGTGTAACCTGTAGCTCTGTTATTAACCACTGTTTTACTGACCCTTGCTGCCTTGTAGATGTAGAGGTCTGACATGTCCATGTTGAACAGGTACACCTTTGGAAAACCGGTAGCAGGAAAGCTGACCGTGAACATGACAGTGAATGGAGTGGGGTACTACCGTCATGAGATGGGCCACCCTGTGATTAAAACCATGGAGGTCAGTTTATTTATTCCCTGATGCTGTGTGTTAATGTCTCTTTAATTTATTAGAAATGATTCAAGACTGGTGTTGAAATATGATTGTTTATTGAATCTTTAGAACTGCTAGTTGAGTCCCAGCACCTCTAAAATACTGTTATTATGATACATACATAGATAATTATTATTATAGATGACCTGAGCTCTGGGACTGGAATTATGATCCACATGTTCTCAGTATCAAATCACTCCTCTGCTGTTCTCAGATCAAAGGCTCTGCAAACTTCAGCCTGTGTGTCAAGGACATGATGCCTGTGGATGTAGCTGATCACTTCAGGGGCTCTGTGAGCATTTGGGCGTCAGTGACCAGCATAGATGGAAGCAGGCAAACCACATTTGATGATTCAACACCCGTCCATAAGCAGCTCATCGACATCAAGTACTCCAAGGACACACGCAAGCAGTTCAAGCCCGGTCTGCCTTACAAAGGGAAGGTGAGACGACAAAATGACACTGAAAACACACAACAATGTGCAAAATAAACTATTATCATCAGATGGCTATAAATAAATTAGGCTAAAATTGGGTTTGTAATTTCCCACCTGCTGTTTGTGAACCTTGTAGATTGAGGTGACCTACCCTGACGGGACCCCAGCTGACGGGGTGAGGGTGCGTGTCAAGGCAGAGCTGACCCCCAAGGACAACGTCTACACCAGCGAGCTGATTTCCAAGGACGGCCAGGCCACCTTTGAGATCCCCTCCATCCCTACTGCCGCCCAGTATGTCTGGCTTGAGGTCAGTGGCTGTTGTAACAACAGTGGGAAGGTCACTTTAAGCTAATCTTATGAAAGCTTACAGCATTTTATTTTTTATTGACATAGACCAAGGTGACATCAATCGATGGCAAGACTGTAGGAGACCAGTACCTGCCAAGCTACCTGTCTATCAGTAGCTGGTACTCTCCCAGCAGGTGTCACATCCAAATTCAGAGTCCCAGCACTCCACTTAAGGTAAATGCTGCCTTCTATCTGTCTTATATTCCAGGAAAAATTGCTTTAGGTTCAAGTCTCATTCTGCATCATTTTATCATCAATAACCAAATACAGCCATCTTTCTGGGTGTGTAGGTCGGCCAAGAAGCAGAAGTTGCTCTCAAGTCCACCTGTCCTTGTAACTTCACCCTGCACTACGAGGTGACATCCAGGGGAAACATCATCCTGTCAGGCCAACAGTCCGCCAACCTGACAGCCCTGCACCGAGAAAAAAGGGCCACAGTCACCTTTGACAAGAACATTCACACCACCCACCTGCCTCCTGCTGCTTCTGGTAAACATGTTTTCATACTGAATTTGGTTTTAATTCCCAGCACCATGTTTTGTGAGTGAAAGTAAGAGTCAGTGTGAAAACCCTTTAACCCCCTTGGATGTGACTCCTCTGGGTGTTACAGGCTCCTCCTCTCAGGCTGAGATGGACAGCTGTGTGTCTTACCTACGTTTCCCAGTGAGCCACAGCATGGCCCCCCTCAGCCGTCTGCTGGTTTACTACGTGAGGGAGAACGGCGAAGGTGTCACCGACAGTCTGCAAGTTCCTATTCAACCCGACTTCGAGAACCAGGTTTGGATTATTTTGAAACATAGGACTTAACTGTACATTTAAAAAAAAACAGTGCAAGGATTTATTCAGCCGTTTGTTTACTCCACAAACGGGGAATCCAGAGAAAAGCATTTTATCTGTCAAACTATTTATTATCCTTCATTACACACATTAAACTTATAATAACTGGAGGTAGGTAAGTTTCCTGCACAAGCGCTTATGTTGGAAATAAACAAGTTATTATAAAAATAGTTTTATTATGTAATAAATAATACAAACTTGGAGAAAAGTGGCACAGTCTGTGTATACATTTTGGAGCTGAGCCCAAGTATCCGTGTACCAGCTCTGTCCACAGTGTAACGTCTGTAAACAAACAGCTGTGCTGGCCTGGGAGAGCTCCTCAGTTCCTGCCTGCATTAGGTGGAGTTAACTCCCTGAAGTATTTACAGCTCCCTGGTATGCCATTACAACACTGTGTGTGCGTGCGTGTGTGTGTGTGTGTGAGTTGGAGGAGGGGGTTGTGAGGGCATGATTAGACAGAGGCCATGCAGGCCGCAGGCAGATGAGTGGGGTCGTGACAGCAGAGGATGACAGGTTACAGAGTGGTGAAAGGAGGGCAGCGGAACCGATTAACGGGGCTAATTTGTGACTTCGTGCTGCTGAAAAACAGTTTTGATGTGTGAAAGTTTATGGCCGACTCTCTCCGTCCCTCCTTCTTTCAAAGCCTGTAGTTTTCCACTCTGTCCTTATGTTTCCCACCACAACTTCACTGTCTAACAGGACAGGATTGATGTTCTCCTGCTGCATATGACACCAGCATCACTGCTGAAGAATTTTTGGTCGGTGCTGCCAACTAGTGCTGATAAATTTATTGATTGGTAGTAAAACTGGAAATTGATCAAAAACAACATTATGATTTATCAGTTCTGTCAGTTATCAGGAAAAATGCAAGCTGTTGGTTCAAGTTTTCAATCATTTTAACTGAAACAAGCAAATTCAAGCAAATTTGACCTGTTATATTTCCCAGTTTTCTGAGACATTAACAGACCTAATGGTTATTTGAATCATTTTAAAATAAATTTACTAATTAATCAAATGCTAAAACAATTGTAAGTTGCATTTCTACTGCTGTTGTTGTTTCAGCTTTAACGCACGTTATCATTAATCGAAAATACTTGTTTAATAAATGCACTCTGATCCATAGCAGCACTTGTTATGAGGTTATCAAATCCTCTCTCGGCTCGTGTTTGTTGGTTTGCAGGTGTCTGTTTCTCTGTCGGCTAACGAGTCCATGCCAGGCGACCCTGTGACTCTGCACGTCCGGGGAGAAAAAGGCTCCTGTGTGTGTGTGGCCACTGTGGATAAGAGTCTTTATCTATTAAAGCCCGACTTCCAGCTCAGTCCAGACAAGGTTGGTCCCACGTTTACAGTGAAACTTCATTTACTGTCTGTTATTTATCTTAAAACAAGTACAAAGAAAATCAGCTTCACGTATTTATCTCATGTCACTATTACTTTACATACTTCAGACTAAAAGAGACTCAGCTTATAAATGTATGTGGCATGGAACATTAAGTCTGAATGAAGTGTGAACATTTCTGACCTTACCAAGGGATCCTTTTCTTACCTAACATGGAGCTGCATTTGTATAAATAACTGCGTCTGCTTACATGAATGTGTTTCCTCTGTGCAGGTGTTTAAAGAGCTGGCAGACTTTGACGTTTCCGACGCCTTTGGCATTCCCAAAGATGACGGACACTTCTGGTGGCCTGGACTGTCGTCAAAGAGACGCAGGCGGTCCTCCGTGTTCCCGTGGCACTGGGACATAACCAAGGACGCACGCTTTGCTTTCACAGTGAGAACACACACTTAGTTAAAGAGCCCACAATGATGGTACGGGGATAAAAAATAAATGAATAATCTTAGTGCATCTATGTGTTTTTTATTTTTCTGTATGTTTAACTCAGGAAACAGGGCTGGTTGTGATGACAGACATGGTGAGTTTAAATCACAGACAGAGTGGAGGCATGTACACGGATGAGGCCGTCCCCGCCTTCCAGCCGCACACCTCCACCTTAGTGGCTGCCATGCACTCTCGACCCACGGCCAGGTAAAGGACTCATTATAGAGAGGTCAAAGATGGTCAAAGGGCAGCAGTTATCCACACAAGACTGTGAGATGCCTAAAAATACATGTGTGTGGCTTTTAGAAATATTTTCTTCACTTACATAAAAAGCTCAGAGAGTCTATATCTTTTTAAATCCCATAGTTAATATAAGAAGTTACAATGTATAAATATACAACAAAGTAAACTTTATGTCACAGAGGAGTCAACTGGTTTAGATTTCGTGTTTTTCTCAAAGAAATTTAGCTGCTAATCTGAACATAAAAGCTATTTAATAGATCAAATTGTGACTTTTCTCTGACAGGATGAACCTTCATGTGTCATGATGGATCCTGCATTTAAATATATTACTTTATAAATTACCCTACTATGGCTCACTCCTCTTAATGCTGCATGGCAGAAGTTAATGGAGTGTTATCGATACTGTGACTTGACCACACACAGGCACATTTATGAAAACCATTTATAAGCAAACCCACGAAAGAGCAGTGATTACTTACAATATTCTAATACACATTTCATCGTCTGTCCTGTCTGAGTTGAGAAAGGTCACCGATATGAGCAATAGACAAGCGGAGAAAAAACACGACAAAAGAAATTAGTTTTGTTAGTTTGTCCATATTTTAGGTCTGCATTCCTTAATGCCACGAATACCTCTCATTCTGGTGATGAACATTAAACACACCACGTGCCTTGGAGAATGTCAGTGTGGAATTTGGAATAATATATTTTCCAATTATGGTATTGTTTTATTGTGAGCAGCTGAAGCCTTTTATTGATGTCAGCTTGTGTTTTGGTTGCAGAGCAGAGAAGCGTAGGCGCACATTTTTTCCAGAGACCTGGGTGTGGCACTGCCTCAACGTCAGGTATTTTAAGTCTTCATATAAATATTTATGCATGTGTGTGTGTGTGTGTGTGTGTGTGTGTGTGTGTGTGTTAGTTACATGCCTTTGGGTAGATATATCAGGTGCAGCAGATTGTCTGTACTTACATAGTATTTAGTCACAGTTTAAAGCATTGAGGGAAACAGAGGAATCAAGAGGAGAGAAGCAAAAACATGAGGATGAAACAGAAACTGGAGACAAAATGAGAGGGATTCAAGAGGAAAGAGGAGAAAAGAATAGGATGAAATAAGAAAAAAAAAGAGATTTGAAGAGGAGAAGCTAGGTATGCAGAAGACGAGAAGATGGGCATTTGGGATAAGAAAGTGTTGCTGGAAAGGAAGGAAAGGTGCGAGCTGAACCCTGAAAGAAGACGGATGTTCCTTCACTTCAGCAGCAAGCAGCATTTCCCCCCTTTGGGTGTGAATGTGCCTCATTTAAATTGGGCGATCTTGGAACAGACTGTCACTTTCTCAACAGCTCCTTCCATTCATTTTCAGCCAATAAAAATGAACTGCCCATAGATTTCCATACGCTTGATTCCTTTGGATGGGACTTCAGCTCTGCCTAATTTTCTGTGAAGTCCAAAGCTCTGATCTCCCCCTTTTAAAAGTCTATTAACGTAGTTTTTTTGGGCAACTTTGATCAAAAGGAAGGGAGTACATGCAGTTTTTCAAGTTTATTATGCCCCTGTGACAGTTTGCCAAGACCAACATTAAATTTGTGTTGCCAATAATGATCTCAACCCGTTTCATTCAAAGAAGCAGATCGGGTCAACACCTGACTGTACCTCACACCTATCCAGTGTGAGTGTTTTACTGTAGTTACAGTGGTGCAGGTGTTGGTGTTGACACAGGTGTTACTGACATAAAACATGAAAAGGATGCTAAGATGTTGGTGGCCGCTCAAGTTGTATCTCAACATGTGTCACCCACAGCTCTGAAAGCGGGGAGGCCGAGCTGCGACTGGACGTGCCGGATTCGATCACCACATGGGTGACGGAAGCTGTCGGCCTGTCAGAGGAAAAGGGGCTGGGCTTCGCGAGGAGAGCAGAGCTTCGAACCTTCAAGCCCTTTTTTGTTGACTTCACGTTGCCCTACAGCCTGATCAGAGGGGAGCAAACCAAAGTTCCCCTCACTGTCTACAACTACCTGCCGACCTGCTCTGAGGTAAGGAGATGAATCAGAGGGCAGAGGAAACAAGTTTCTCCTCCACAGTGCTGTAAATATGCAGTGAAGCTGGTCAGCGGTCGCCTTCACACAGTACAAACTTCACACTCTTCATCTCTATTTCTAGAGATGGCACCACTTCATATACATTGCATGTATTTTACATTACCATTAGCCAATTTCTGAAAGATGCTTTGAAAATAAGTGCAAAAATTTTCAGGTTATCTGCAGGGATGAGAAATTCATGATACTGAAAACACGTAATATCACAGTAAATACTCAATCCAACAATGGTGGAAACATCTTCTACAAGCAGGCCGAAAGTTAAGAAGTATCAACATCATGAATCGTGTCTTTGAGCTCTGTTTTACTGTGTCAAATCTTTCCATCATGTCCTCTGATGGTCGCTGACTTTTCTGACTGCTGAGTTCCTGAAAAACATCCGTATCAGAAAGCCTTTTGTGTCACTGTGACAACTGACAGCCGTGAGGTGTGTTTTCATTATTTGCGGCACAAAGGCAAATAATGTATGATCGAGTGATCAATTATATGATTTAGCTTGAAGCACCCCTCAATGCACACCAGGGAATAGATTAATAGAGCCATTAATCTAACCATTTCCTGATTTATACTTTATAGATCCAGATTAGGATAATTTAATCAGTCATTAATTCAGTATCAAAAGGAATCCTTGCTCCGTACTAAAGTAAATACTGAAACAAATGGTGTGTAATAATTAAATACTCTGAGGCCAAATTGCTTCTACTTTTTTGGACCACTTTGATGGGGAAACAGGAATAAGATTATAATCTATGTGGTATTAAAAAGGCCTCACAAGGTCTTCCAATTGAAAAACTTCTCAAGTCTGCACCCCTCAGAGACCTTTAACAGGAGTAAGAGCTGTAAAGGAAAAAACATGCCAGATTTAAACATTTATATTTGTCAGAAAAAGGGTTGAACTGCGAAATAAACAAAAACTCAAGCAAGTTTTATTTTATATTGTATTGAAATGAGTTGATAACATACGCTGTGTGGAAGGTAGATAAATAGATAAATTAAACCAATTGTTTCCTACAGCCCAATTTCACAAATTTCTCTCTCTTAACTCGTCCATTAACACATGACGGTTTGCACAGGTGATTATCTAAAACATAAAAAGCAATGATCCTTTTTATTTCTTTATTCAGCGAAGCAGATTTTATACCAGAACAATGCCATAATAAGGCTTGTTATGGAATAACTGTAGATGGACAGACTCAGGAGGGCTGAGTTGTTGGAAAAGGTGGCCAGAAGATGTGTGTAATGTGAAGATATGAGATTAGTCCAGAACTTTCAGTGCTCACTTTGAAAAGCCCTCTAAGCTCTGTCTTGGCCTTAAATGGGTCCATCCTGCGCTCCACACAGATGACATCATGATGTTTGCAGATGAGCCTGTTAAATGGCCTGCATGCATGTGCTGCCCTGATGTCATGTTCAGTAAGTACACAAACCAGCGTAGCCCTTCCTTTGATGTCCACCCCAGCAACATGTGATTCCTATATTTTCTGCTGGGTTATTTATGACTTGTGGCGTGTGGATGAAGAACAGTGAAAAGATCCCTCCGCATCACTGAGCCCTCTGTGAAAATTGGACGATGAGTGGAACTTAATCCTTCAGGGAGCTTGAGGAGCATGAGTCAGTCAGCATGGAAAATTCACAATGTGATTTAAAAATTCTGCCTCGCTTTCAGAGCTTTGAGGAGAACACGCTATATGAGGGAGGGGCGTGCCGGCCGAAGTGATGTCATTGTTGCCTGTCAGAGGAGATCAATTGCCTCTGATTCGTCTCTTCCTCTCTCCTCTGTCTCCTCACAGGTTCATGTTAAAGTCTCAGTTCCCAAAGGCATCAAGTTTGTTGGCCACCCTGGAAAGCACCACCTTACCAGGAAGAAGTGTGTTGCTCCAGGAGAGGCTACACCTACATCCATCGTTTTATCCTTCACTGAACTGGGATCAGCAAACATAACAGGTACAACAGAATAAGTCAAATTAATAAAAAGTAACTGTGCGCAGCATGATTGGGGATTAGTGATTTTGCTATCAGCTATTAATATTTCACACTTTTAAATGCTTTGGCAGGGTTGCAATGCTTTAATATTATCTTGTTCCAAAAAGACTTTTCAAAGTTAATTCAATATTACACATTTTCTCACGGTATCATAAGGCAAAGCTGACCAGATATCAAACATTTCATCACTTTTTATTGGTCAGTATGATGGATAAAATGAAAAAATGAAGAGTTGCATTAAAATAAAAAAATGGTAGCAAAGTAACTTTCTATTTACTTAACAACAAAAAGTTGTTCAAATCCAGCAATAATTTTGGAGATACAATTTTATGTCCAACGATCTGTGTTGCATGATCAGAAAAAAGGCAGCCTCAGTGTGTGTTGAAGGTGTGTTTCAGTGTTTTAATGCTCATGTAAACAAACCGGATCAGACTGTGCTGGATCATGGAAACGGTGTTATTTGAATTCTTAAGTGGCATGGCACTAAAAAAAAAAAAAAAAAAAAAAAAAAAAAACAACCCAGCAGCCGTTGATCAGGACGTCAGGGCCCTCAGTGTGGTGCCTCACAAAAAGGCAAGCCTTTCACTTAAGAGAGCTCTGTCGGCCAAGGAGCCGAGCAGTGTGTGTGATCTGGTCACCCACCCGGAGTTACAAACAGTCCCCTCCAGAGCGCATGTGAGAACAAAGCAGGCCAGCAGTGGGGGAGCAACCAGAGCTGTACTGTGACACTCAGTGGCATGTTGATGAGTTTGCAGGTCACTGGCGGTCAATGGGCCCCCCATGGCCCCACTCCTAGTCCCCTGGCCCCTTGTGTTTCCCTCTCAGTACACACACACAAAGAGACGCCACTGGCACAGGGCCACGTTTCCAATGTGCTCCCCAGCAAGAGAACTGGGAGTCCTCTTACAGACATGTTTGTCCTGTGTAACGTATGTTGATGTCCACGGTTGACATCAGAGACGCTGCCTGATCCAGGTAACAGGGATTTTTGACTACACAAACTCTTTGTGATGTTTTCCCCAAAGACTAACACTGTTATGATACAGATGGGAGACAAACTGAGGGAAAAACCTTAAGAAAAAGATGAGAAATCAGATGACAATGCCGTCATCCGAAGTGCACGAGGGGTCACTCAGTGGTCACCAAATCTCAAACCATTTCAACATCTCTAGGGCATTTTGAACTGATGAGTAAGACGGCGTTCTCTCTACAAAACACACTAACACACACACTAATCACAGGTGGCTCATACACACACATTTACACACTGATGGACAGCAATCAGGAGCAATCAGGTGTGCAGTGAGAGATGTTTTATGTCTGTGATTATAAAGAAAGAGCACTGGGGCACACAGGGCATATTTCCCTCAGCCCCAGTGGTTTCAGCCTATACTGCAGACATGGATGAAACCTGAAACCCTTGCAGCTTTGGAGATCGATGCTGCCTTTGCATGTTCCTCAGGTTCTTCAGGGACCCAGTGACTGGCATAAAGAAACCCTCCACAGAGCTTCTGGACAACCAATAAATATAATTTTTGTTTTTAAGTGACACAACTGAAGGAAGAAAATCTGATCATGTTCCCTGCTGCCCCTATAGCTCGAGCTATTGCCTACAGTGAACCAAGTTGCTGTTCAGACGGACTCCAGTCTAGCAAGACAAGCAACGATATGGATGAGAAAAGGACCCCGATTGGCCTGGACCATGTCCGCAGGACTGTCCAAGTGGAGGTGAGAGAGCAGATACTGATCATAGAGACGACTTCTCTTATGTATTTTATTCAGTCAGCATTAGCTTCAAATTTTGTTTTTGTTGAGAAAATCTTACAGAGCCTTTTTTTAATCAACTTTATATTTCTTTCCCCCCTTCTTCTTGCATTCTTTTAAATATCTTTGTCCTCCTATCACACTCCTTGTAGCCAGAAGGCCTGCCCAGAGAATACACCTACAGTGTCTTCTTCTGCCCCAACGGTCAGTGCAGATGTCATATCATTTTAAAAATTTTTTCAGGAGACACAAGGATGAATGACTCCTTTTGTAGTTTCTTTCTAATTACAACCCTTTAAACTGATTTATGCATAGCATTTGAACTAGAATATTATCTAATGTCTGTCTCACTTTTCTTGCTCAGTATATTTAATTCTTTCATTCTCAGAGAGAATCCACATTTCCACCCCCAACAAATATGAGTACCAGTATGTGAAGAAACCGGCCCGCATGAACCAGTTCCAGGTGGCAGTCAAGACCCACAACGATGCCCATTTTGCCCTCTCTGCCAGCCCCCATGATAGTGCGGAGATGTTAGAGATCGTTCTTGGGGGGAGGCAAAACACTCGCTCCTGGATCTCTTTGGGTAAGATGGGCGAGCCCCTGGTCAGCGCCGCCACGCCAGGCATTCTGTCCTGGGACGAGTTCCGCAGCTTCTGGATCAGCTGGAAGGGAGGCGTGGTACAGGTGAGGAAATAAAGGAATTACAGAAAAAAATATTGTCCATTATATAAATTAAGAAAATATCTATTGTCATAGATCAAAAACTTCTATCTCTAGTGCTTTAGCAACTTAAATGAATGAATGTCAGTTTAGTGTGATAGGTGAGAAACAGTTGAGCAGGTGAACAGATGAGCACGTGAAATGATGGAATACCCTGCGTTTATAAATGTAACAGATTTGAGATCAGATCACAAGTGGATGCACCCGACACAAAGAGAGGAGGTGGGGAAAAGACTCAGCAGGCCATGAGGTCTGTGTGTTAGGAGGACTGGCGCCACTTTTACTGGCGTGCCTTCCTGTAAGGTCACGCTTAACGGGCTGATGTCACTGAGGACACTCAGTGATCCATGGCCCGGTGCTCACATGGCACTATCTGGCTGGCTGGCAAACTGCTCCCCCTGCCTTTGCACCATCCACCAAGGGCAGTTAAAAGCCTGCACATTACAGCCCAATAGGATTCATTTATTTTGTCGTGGAGGGGGAGGAGGGGTCATTTTGGGCTGGATGATCTGTGGGGCTCGGCCTTGCATGGTCTTTGGTTTAATGTGATTACGCAATGAAACTCTAGTACCGAAGAGGAAATGTGCTCTACATTGGTCTGTTTGTATGCTTGTGTTTGTGATTGTGGGTGGGTGGGGGGGGGGGGCAGTGAATCACCCTGGCATCGCCGACACTTGGCAGAGGGACGTTGTTAGTGCTCAGTATGAGGGAATTAAAAAAAAAAAAAAGGCACCAGCTACATTCATAAGTGGGTTCAGTGAATTTGTGATGCTTTCCTGTTGATGGGTATCGATTCATGCGCTGAGTCAGGAAAACAGTTGTAGTGCAACCAGACAGAGAGCACAAACAAATGCAACATGACAGGTGGACTATTGATTTCAACTGTCAGTGTCTCTGCATTATTGTCTCCAGGTTGGCCACGGTTTGCATCCATCCAATGAATCGGTGATCCTCCAGTGGGCAGGAGGCAGCGGGCAGTTTAACGGACAGGTTTGACTCTACTTTGCATTTATATATCGGTTTTACCATTTATCGTAGAACATTTAAAAGAATGATTTGTTCGTTCATCCAGGTGCGCCACATAGGCTTCTCGACAGGCTGGGGCTCAGTTGGAGAGTTTAAGATCTGGAGGAAAGAAGACTCTGATGAGAACCACAGCGAGGCCTTCACCCTGGGGGTCCCACACAACATGGTGCCTGGATCTGAGAGGGCCACTGCATTTATGATTGGTACATTTTGTTTATGTGTCCATGCATACTCATGTTACTGTGTGTTGGAAACATTAACTCATCTATTATTTCCATTATACAACTATGTGAATATATAAAGCTTTAGTTTGGATCAGATGGCTGTCTGTATGTGTGCATGTGCGTGTTTATCCATGTGTGTGTGTGCATCTGTAACAGGGGATGTGATGGGTCCAACTCTTAATAACCTGGACAAGCTGCTGCGGCTGCCATTTGGATGTGGGGAGCAGAACATGATCCACTTTGCCCCCAACGTCTTCGTTCTCAAGTACCTGCAGAAGACCAGGCAGCTCAGTCCGGAGGTTGAGAATGAAGCAACTGACTACTTGTTGCAAGGTAAAGAAACTGTAACCCACCTCTCTTTCACTGTTATCCCTTGGTTTTTTCCTAAGATGTTTCTCATATATGTGTTGCAAATGATTGTTTTTTTTAACAGGGAGATGGCCCAGTTTAATGCCATCGTGGTAAAAAAAATCACAGAGTTAGTGCTGCCTGCATTCCTGTATGTGCACATTTCAAGAGGTTCAGTTAGAGTAAAATTTACCCAGTTTTAACACTTAAGTCTTAATTAGCAATGTCAGTTATTGTCCTCAACTTCTGAGTCTGTGTTTGTGTATCATTATGATAAAATGTGCTCCTAGAGACGCTGACTGTAGCCGGAGTACTCTGCCAGGTGTTTATATGATATGTCTGTCTGTCTGAAGACAGATGTTTTTTCAGTGTTATCATGAAACTAGGAGATGTGTAGTTGAGATCAAAATGAAGACCAGGTTCAAGGATAGATATGCTTTAACAAACAATATGGATAACTTATATAATAATACAGTTATAACCAGTGAGTACTCATGGTTTAGAAAAGCATCACAGCGATTATGATCCCATCACAAGTTGGTCTCTAGTTCTGTTATTTTTGTTCTTCTTTCACTGATGTACTCACTGTAACATAGTTGTCTGAGTCGAGTATTTGGAGTAACAAGAGCTCTTAACTCATACAAACTGTTATCATGGATTATTTACTTTGGACATACCTAAATCTGTGATCTAATATTAGACACCCAGATGAAGAACTGCCTCCGGTACCACAGATTCCTTCAGTCTGGACCAGTGGTTAGATAACTGATTGCATATTTATCCAAAGATGTGCTGCATTCCTCAAAATCTCACAGACCCACCTTCAATTATCTGGCAGCTGTTTCAGCAGAGGAAAACAAAAGTGTCAATTAGGCTCTCACAACGTACCATGAATCTCAAAAAGCCAAATCCGTTCTGGCTCGAATGTGAGCATGGTGACTTAATGCCGAGCGGAAGGAATGTTTTCTAATTGTTGGCAAGTTGCACGTTGTTGTTGTTGAGTTTTCTGGAAACGATCGGAGTAAAGTTTACCTTGGATAAAGGTTTTTGTTTGTGGAACTGTTGATTTCATGACAGAGGAGCCTTGGCTTGGCTGGCACTTAATACTTTGGCTCACGGACTGGAACATGAGGCTGGATGTTGTTGCTCAGTCACCCAGACCAGTTTTCTCTCCACCTCCTGTTTTCTTCACTTCCCCTCACAAAGACTGACTCACCTTGAGTAAATCTCACTGTGCTTCACCAAGTCGTCCTGTAGATGAATGCAAAAGAGTTGTATTACAGCCTTGAACAGCTGGCAAAGGTCAGGAGTTATTCCCACCATCTTGACACTGGAAATGACATTAAGGCTGATCCTCGGCTGCTCCCAACAAAACAGACTTGGAGGAATCGTTAAAATGTGTTTGGAGCCTCAGGATCTCAGAAGAATTCAAAGTTTATACTCTTGTCTAACCACTGCATACATACTTCACAAAGTGATAGAGGTTTGCGTTTCAATAAAATGGGAATTCAGTGGTTTGGCTGTGTAAGTATCAGATTAGGGTTGTGTAAAGTATAGGAACAAACATGCTATGATTAATTGTGTATGAACTGAATGTTGTTTTTATTTTTACAGTCACTCTTTGTGATCACAACATGTAGCACCTACAAGTAACTATATTGTAACTGCACGATTGCAATGACCAGTGCAAAGCACGTTGTCTTGCATGCAAGAACAACAAGGGCATGTCCCAGCACACCTGGTATTTTAGTACGTAAATGCTGACGCAGCTCGCTCGGCACAAAAGACTTTCACCTGACCTCACGTCATTTGCATGAAGATGGATTTCATCCCTCTTCCTGAGTTTGGACTATGTGCACTGCATGAAAACATGAATGATGGCCAGAGAGCATTTCAAAGTCAGGAAAATACCATATCTACCTGTCATATGTCATGTTTCTACATTAAAATATTATAAACAACTGTAGCTTTCATATATATTTTGTTGAGTTCCAGTAATTAGCAGTTTTATTTGAGGTAGACAGTGCATTGTATCACGTGTAGCTAACTTCAGGGTTAACACTAGTCAGAGGGTGAGAAGGAAGTCAGTAAACGTGACTTGTGATCTATTTACTCTTGTTTTATTATGAGTTCACTTCTTGAAGTTAATGTGCATTTAATCTGTTAAATAGACTATGTGAGGATCCTACTGAATGTGTTTTTGAGCAGTGGCAGTGATAAGAGTGTTTTTATTAACAAAGTATCTGCAGTGATGAACAGTAAAAATGTGTAGTTGGAATATCTATGGACTTGACAGGCCCTGAACTGAAAAGTATCTAAATAATTTTGTTATTTTTGAGCAAACTTTTCTCACTGAATCTCCTCTTCCATCACCTCTGCCTTTCTTTATCCTTATCTAGGCTACCAAAGACAACTGACCTACAAACGGCAGGATGGATCCTACAGTGCCTTCGGAGAAAGGGATTCCTCTGGCAGTATGTGGTAAGTTCGTTGTAGGTGTAGCCCTTAAAGTTTACACAACTCATACCAGCCTAGCTGTGCTTAGCCGTAGCCACATTCTTCAGCTTTAACTGGGACGCAGGATGCCGGCCAAAGCAATGAAGTTTTTATCGGCATCTCAGTACGCTGTGCTCAAATTAATCTATTCCTGTTGATGTGTTTAAATCACTGGTGAGTGTTTATTCTATGTTTACACTCCCTGGGGGCAGGCAGGCAGACTGAACCGTCTCATGGTATTTATAAAACTGAAATCAATGCTCTCAACGGGGAGCTCCACTGCTCGCATTTTGAGGCCCCACGCGCCATGTGCATACCTCTCATTGATTTATGAGCTGAAGTGGGTATTATGATATTTAATGGAGCTAACACTGTGAAACAGCAGGTTACATAAACAAGGGAGAATCATAAACAAACTGCATAATTGGATCCCTGAGGTAGGCAAAACGGTCAAGATTTATTTGCAGTTAATCAGGGTTCACATCCGTGGCACTTGAGTGGGCCCATGCTGCTTTGGCCCCACAGATGAGCTCTTAAGCCACTACTGGAGACAGTGTTATAACTCGTCTGGAGCCACCTTACCAAATGGCTCTTTACCTTTTTTCTGACATTGCCTAGAGAATAAGAGCGGAGAATGCCTCGTAATGACTCACTACCTAAGTGTAATTAGCAGCATTAAACTGCTGTGGAAATGTTGAGCTCTTCCCGTGATGACTGGGAGAGGATATGAGGATGTAACAAGCAGCGGTTTGGAGTTTTCCTTGGCGCCCGGCACAACAAGTGTGGGTTGTGGGCACAACCGAGTTGGTGAACCTTCAGTAAACCTGCATCAGACATTTTTATGAATCTATCAACAACATGTTCGCATCCAAAACAAGCCCAACTTTTTGTTTTAGTTCCAGAGTTCACGAGTGGAGCAGTGCATTTACTGCCTGCTTAAAAGCACCAGTAATGCAGTGTTAATGTATTCCAGCTTGTAAAATGTATCTGAGTGGAAATTGACAGGATCTAATGAAAAGATTGAACATAATGACAAGGGCTGGCAGTAATGGTTTGGTGTGCAGCGCTGGCTCTCCCCGTTGCCAAGGCTGTTAACACATCACGGAGTGGGCTGAAAGTTCACTGACTTCATGTGATCTAAAGCAGGGAGAGACACTGACGAGCGAAGATAAGAGTGATAGAGTACGTTTTTAACCCCTGGCTCCTTTTCACGAGGAGTTAAAAACTACCTGCTATTTTGCAAATACAGCAACACAGATGTGAGGAATATTGTTGGGTGTGGGTTTGGCACACATGGACAGATTTTTATTGCCGTGCTTGTGAAGACTTTTCATTGACTGCATTCATTCCTCAACCCCCCTTTTAAAGCATAAATTTGCCCCTTTGGATTTTGGATTTCTTCTATCATTACCATCAGCAAACCTCACATGGGTTTTTACACACATATACATTCCTGTCCGTCTTTCTCACTGTAAACATCAGCCCTGCTGCTTCATGTCTCTGTTCAATCTGATGAAGGAAGCCCCTCTTTTCCATATTTTCATCCGTTTCAGTTAACAGGAAAAATCTTAACTAAACTCATAAATTGCTGTGTAAAAAAAAATCTTCTTCCTGCTTTCATAATTACTTTTAAGAGCGGGGCAGTTCTCTTTTTTTCATTTTTTTTGACAGTCTCAGTCCTTGGCTCTGCATGTTGAGGCTGGCATGGCATTTGTTTCTGCCCAGAGACTGATCTGAAAGTGTTAGCGGGGTTGGGGGGGCTGAATACCAGAGATTGAAAGAACTGATATCTGTTGCTGCTGTATTAAAGGAATAATATGCGGGGTTTTTTTCTTAAATAAAAAGACAATGTATAGTAATTTCTCTTGATCATCTCTTATGACCCATATGAGATGTTTATGCAGAGATGCTGCCCTCTGCCTAAATTTTTGTATTTTTGTCTTTCTTTGCTGTGTTAAAGACATTTCTAAGACTTAGACTTTGGGCAGCGTCGCCCTGAAACAATCGGAAAAAAAGACGCTGTTCTGCACTGATTCCCTGCTTTGTGCTCGCTAACGCCACTCCTCGTCTTTACTGACTCTACCTCACTTGACTAATGCTGCTCTCTCAGTCGAGTTAAACTGGGAAGGAGGGGCGAAGTTTGAAAATTGTGTTTGCAAACAGTAATGGACAATAGCTGCATATTATGCCTTTAGCCTAATAGCTATTTGCAGTCCTGTTCCAAAATGGCAAGAGGATGTTCTTTCTTTTCCTAAAGCCGGGCATCGAAGAGGTGTATATTTGTGAAATTGAAGCAAACCATAGTCTGTATATCCTTCAAATATGAAGGCTTGTTACAAAGCTATTATACAGACAGGCTGCAAAAGTAATCGAAAATATAGTCAAAACCACCAAATGGTAATAGAGAAATGATTGGCCCGAGCCAGACATTTGCTAACATTTTACTCGTGTCTTGATTTAATTTCCCAGTTTTAGTAGCAGCAGTAGCACCTAATCCATCATTTCAGCTTCAGCAACCTCTTGGCAGCTACCCCCAAACCCCTAACCCCTCGCTAGTAATATGTTTGCCGTAATCAAGTTTAATCTAAGTTTAAGGGATAGACCTCTGGATGCTCTCCAGTGCGACACATCAGTAGCATCCCAACAGTAAAACACTTCAACACGAGTGGGAAACACGTTCTCCGAGTCCAACTCATAACATTCCGCCTCTAAGCTTGTCAAACTAGGCTTTATCATGGAGCACACACATGTATTGTCTTAAAAAAATCCTTCAGATCTACCCTTTGAAGCCTGGAGCTGGATAAGGGTGGCTCAGAGAGGGGATTTGGAAGTGGGAAGTCAGGAAAACAGCAGAAAGAATAAGGGAGGGGGGGGGAGAATCCGGAGAGGGTGACCCCAGCCAAGGGCCGAGAGGAGGAAGTGAGCCTGTCTAGTGCTTCCTTCCTTCCCCAAACTAAATCATATACACACTTTCCAGTACCTTTTTTTTCCTGGGGCCTGTGACACCATATTACTTAACATTATAAAAATTCCAACGGGCTTGCGCCTTCATCCCTCAGTTTTCACTCCGGGGAGGAATAACATCCTGGTTCCAGCTAGAGAAGATTTAATGTTTCGCTTTATGAGAGCAAGTTTCTCTCTTTCCTGCTCATCTCCCTCGGTGCTCTTTCTTGAATTTGTGCTCTCACCTACGAGCTGTACTGAGCAAAAAACAAAAAACAAACAAATGAACAAAAAAACTAGAGCATGACCGGTTTGTTTATTTCTTCATTTCCATCTTGTGTTTCTTTCTTTTTATGGTATACAGCTTGCCTCATCCTGTAAGACACTTGTGATCAGGGGGGGCGGCTGTGATTGGAATGGCTTGATGTCACTGAGGAGTTGTTGGCCAAAGGCTGCAGCTTTCGAACCACTACCGGGAGGTCTGTTGTTTATGGATGAGTGTGTGTTTATTAGCTCAGCCGTGGGGGGGGGGGG
>JAPZDY010000021.1:17706937-17721190 GCA_029783645.1 Ctenochaetus hawaiiensis | reverse complement strand
ATGGCTCCCACATAAATGTGAATAATCTAATGTGAGTGTGTGTTTGTATTTCCAGTAGAAACCACAGTGGAGGACAGGCAACCAATACCAAGCCAGGAAACTGAGCAGCCTTCAGTGCCTGTACACACAGGTAACTCCATCCAACACACCTTCCCCTGCTCATACACAGCTCTCCATCCCTTTCCACCTCCCCCATTTACTCTCCTCTCGATTTTTTTTATCATTAATATTCATCAATCTCTCTCTTGCTCTTTAACTTTCTCTCCATCTTTGTGCTGAGGCCAGCTGCAGAGGCAGTACTACTCTGTATTTATTTTTTTGCCAACATTGGGTTTTTCCATATTCATTAGACAGTTTTCTTGAATATACTTGTTGTTCATATGCTAATATATATATATATATATATATATATATATATATATATATATTAAGGGTACACCACATATGCTGTCTGAATGCCACAGCTCTGATTAAGCTAATTCTGTATCCATATAGATCTTTGCATGTTTTATGAGCTTAATGCAAATGTGGAGATTTGAGACACATCATGTGCCATTTGGATGCATCATTTTTTACTAAATTGTGTGTTTTATTTTGTAATGTGGAGAATGAGAGTTCACAAGGGGCAGATGAAAAACGAGTAAGAGACAAAGACATGAAAGGGTGTGTGGGGGGGCGTGCAACTGAGAAAACAAAGGGGAGAAGGATGAGCAGGAGAAGAGATGAAAGAGGAGAGAGAAAAAGAACGGAGCGGAAAGAGAGAGAGGATGAGAAAAAAAGAAAATAGACACGTAAGTAGGGTGCATGGCAGCACATTCCCCTGCCACCGCATCATGTCTACAATTGGTGTGATAAATAGGTGGATGGATTTCACACTGTTGGCTTGATTGTTGCTCTGCTATGAGCTTAGATCAGCTGCCACTTCCAGAGACACAGCCAGACAATTCCTGATAGGATGTTCGGCTGCGTGTGAAGGGAGGATGTAGCTTTGTTACATTTGGCAACAGAAACATAAAAAGGCACTGCAGTCATTCACAAGTTGCAGAAGTTCACATCCATCTGTATACTGTGTATGCATGGATTGTATATAGTTACATGTGAGCTTTTACTCACATAAAACCTCCAGATCTGTCTACATGACTGTTTGAGTTGTGTCCAGGTGTGTGTGTGTGTGTGTGTGTCTGTGTGTTTTGTGTGTGTGTGTGAGATGTGGCACAGCCTGCACTGACTTGTTTCCCAGCCTGCAGCTCCTGATAACTGCAGCTCACAAAGCTGCTCTCAGTCAAAGGTCTCTTTAGTACAAAAGCTAACGCTTCACACTCACCACAGGAATGTTGCTATGCACACACATACACACATATGTATATCTACATATGCACACACAGACACACACGTACACATATTGCATGCTCACACAAGCAAATACGCCCCCACAGACAGACACACTGAGCTACAATATGATAACCATGGGATGATTAGATTGAATAAGTGCTGTAAAAACACCGTCATTGTAAACCATTAGATTGTTGACGACATGCCCACTAAGTGCACTGAAAGTCTAATAGGTGAACGCAGACTGTGCCAAGGAAATGACAGTTTCCACTGGAACAGCGGAGGAAGCTGAAGCTGTGGAATTAGCTTCCCTGTGCAGACTTGTCTTATTAGTGAACTTGTACCGGAGGACAGCATACAGTATAACGGATACACAGATGTCTGCAGGCTTCATTTGAGATGACATTTTTCCTTCATGTTCGTGTGCGTTAGCCGTGTGAGCTTAAATTTCCTACTTTAAGAAACAAATGTTTGGATATTTTTTGTATATGTGTATGTGTGTTTTTGGACTGCACAGTTAAGTACAGTGTGTATTAGAAACTTCTGATTCTAAAATTTGATTATTGTAGACTCATAGAAGGTACTCACAGTAAAATGAGTGTGTTTGTAGTAAAGATATACCTTTATCCAAAAAGTATCATTTTGAAATAGCAAGCTCTGTGAGAGAATGCAACATTTTGAGCAGGGAGGGACCCCTACTGTTTGCAGAGGGGTATTGCTGCAAGAGCTTCAAATGTACAGGATACTAAATGTGCCCTGTGGGCTTTTCTTTTAACAAACACAAGTTATGTTACCATGCAGTGTTTCTCACCAAGAAGCCCTGTGTGTTTCCTTGAAGTCTAAGAAAAGCATGTTAAATGCATTTCCCTTAAAGAAATTATGTTTACTGTTGCTCCCCCACTCCCACCTTGTTCAGTTCTTTGCTATGTTTCTTTGTGTGTTGACGCCACCTGTAGATCAACAAAATGAAGTAAAACCATAGGCAGCAATGTGTAACAGATTACCCACATAGATCTGCATTCTTAGACAAAACAAAAGACAAACTGAGACAAAACATATGTAACAACATTGCCTGTAACGCTACGTGTGATCAAAACCTCCACAGGGTGCTTTTGGGTCTCTATGTTACCCAGTTTTTAATCATCAGTAACCGAACTAGATATTGTGATCCACCAGTCAGTGTCTGCCGTGTCATGGCCCGATCTCTGCTGACTCTCATTTGTTTTTTTAATGTGCTTTTGTCCCAATCTCTGCAGGTGAAGAGGAGCAGGGGTCCATGGCAGAGGTGTCCTACTACTCCTATGAATACGACTCAGATTCTGAGCCTTTCCTCGCTGATGCAGAGGGAGGAGCCCATTTTGACCTTCCTGACGATGGAGGGGATGTAGATCAGAAGGGGCTCCTGCCAACAGACGCCCAGTTACCCACACAGGACACAAAAAACACCCCCGAGCGATGGTATGACCAGTTTCATCATTTTTTTTGTTTTTATTTATTCATGTTTTTTTTTAGACTTAAGATTAATGGCTCTCTAACTTGTTTGTAGTGTCTTTTGCCTGGAGCTAAATGCATAATGCTGGTTTGTTCTGTTAGCAACCACACGAAAAGGCCAAAACCAGAAAAGCACTGGTTTATCTCTTAAAACTTGCTGATTTCACCATCCTGCCTGTAGCATTCAGTCCCAAGCTTAATAATTTCTACAAGAGAAAATCTGTCAAGAAAGGTCAGTTTTTAGTTTTCAGCAAACATCAGTCAAAGTAAAGGTAAATGGAGTTTTTCAAGGACTATTTTCAGACATGGATGAAAACATATTTAACATTTCAGTAAGTATTTACAGCTGCAGGTAGATGTATGTGGGATCTATTTAAATTAAACTTCAGTAACAGTGTTTATCATAATGAGGGGATGTGTGTGACTAAACCAGTGCAACAGTTTGAAGGAAGTATTTTTTTAATTAAGCTAGTAACACATAAGGCTTAATTTGCTCATACGACTTGTTAACAACAAGAAAATGTAGAATGTAAACAGCCTTATTCTTAGAAAAGCTTGTAGTGGACCCAAAAAATAATATGAGGTTTAATCTCAGCTAAAGGGTCAGAAGTTGCACCATTGGGTAATTATTTGCAGATATGATTTTTTTGGGGGGACAATGTTAAAAAAGAAGCACTTTTCTATGATATGACAGTTAAACAGCATAATCCAGATTTATATTGTTTATTGAAAGATGTTTGAACAGTGTCTGAGTCGATCTTAAAATGGAATTATCTTGTTTTCTTGTCGCCTACAGAAACGCTCACGGAGGGAAGCCATACCCAACTCCAAATTGTACATTATTTGTGAATATGCTAGTGAATGGAAAGAGAAGAAAGACTTGGGACTTGCTCAGCCTGAAAGGAAGAGATCGTGGAGTCTGGAGAATGAGAGTGTGACTTTGTGTGTGAGAGAGTTTGTTTCGAGGTGTTTTGAATGAAGTCTGTGTGGATGCATTTATACATTTGTGTGTGTGGTGACTGTGGATGACTGCTATAAAGCTAGTGTCCTCCAGACTTTAATGTTTCTTCCTCCAGACTCCTGGTCACCAATAGGCACCATAGCGTCTTTGTTATTCACTGTACTGCCTTTATAATCACTAGAAGAAATAATCAAGTATTTATGTTTGTAATTACACCTGACTTTAAACAAAATATTTTGTTATATTTTCTATCTGTGGTATTTATTTGTAGCTAGACGTCATATCTTTTTACCTTTTTTTTTTTGTCCTGCTCACCCATACAGTCTACGTTTTGCCCTTGTGGTTCTTTGAGTTCAAACAAAATATATGTGTGCTGTCAAAGATGTTTTTTTTTTTTCTTTCATAGCAAGCTTTAACCCAATTATTTGAAATGTTTGATGAAATACCTGTGCTGGTTTCCTGCTGGAAAAAGACATATGCTAACCATATGCTTTACAGAAACATAAGCTTAAATGTTTTTCATTTTTAAGAGTTTTCTCGGGCGTTTCGCCTGACAGCACAGTAGAGATTCACAGGAGAGAAGTAAACAGAAGGAGACTGACATGCAGCGAAGGTCTCTGGCCAACTCAGACCACAGACTTTACGGTTATCTTTCGACCACTGGTCCTTTAGGACTCAGCAGCCCAAATGTTTCTGGAGTTATTGTCTGCTCTCAAGTCACCGTTCACCTTACCTACCTTGAGATTTGATTGTACAGTTCATAAGCTATTCTGTTTTTTTTGTTAAATTTTGATTCGTGAAGCAATCAACTTAAAAAAAAAAAAAATCAAGAATGAAGTTTTGAATTTCTGTAAATGTACCAAATTTGATGAATTGTAGCCCCTATTCATATCAAATATTTTGCTTTTTAAAACAAATGAGAATAAAATTTGTATACAATCCGAGCATTTGGTTTCGTTGCCTTTACTCTCTCTCAGATTTGATGTTGTGGTTAATAAGCAGACAGGAGTTGCTCATGCATTCAGTCATTATTAAGAGCTACTTGGGTAAGACATGCTTTATGTCCTTCCTGCTTCTCTTTTAGCTTGTCCAGCTACAACAGAAGGAAAGGAATACATTAAAATAACTTTAAAATGGTAAGCTCTCTGCAGATGAAGCACAGTGTGTGTATCTGCTCCACTCGTAGAGGAGCTGCAGTGCAGTTGTTTATGAAAGCCGTGTTGCTCCATTTCCTTTGAAAGGCTAGTTTCCTGTCAGCAGTGAGCTGTATTACAACCCTGCTGCTTCAGAGGGCCCTCTGCTTTGATAACTGACTCTGATCCCTGGCACGCTTCTGTGTTAGAGACACAAAGCATGTGCATGTGTGTGTATCAGTTTTGCACACACTGTATTCATCTATTAAGTTTGAATATTTACTGTGTGTGCTTTGTGTAACTGCTAACAACAGATTCGGTTACCAAAGCAGCAGCCCAGGAGAGTCAGAGCCTGTTAAAGTTTAATGTTTGTTTTCTGCATATGTCACTTGTCAGCCCCCTCAGTTGCTGTGGCCTCTGGCAGCTCAGGCCTTTAAACAAGTCCCACAAAACTACAAATCATCGCTGGAATTAGAGGAGATCAAAGAGGGCTAAACTGTAACTGCATCTGGTTAATCGGTTTGACCTTAAGTTAAAGATGAGAAAACCAGAGGGCTGGATGTTGGCACTTCAATGGGGTCTGTAACTGCTCCAGGTGTGCTGCACTGCATCTGACCCTGCATCTGTGCCGGGGCTTTATGAATGTGTGTTTGAGGAAAAGAAAAAAGGTACAACACTGTGTGCTGTTTAAACGCAGTATTGAGCATGTAATTCACAACTTTTATCTCCAGGTTAAAGTGAAAATAAAAGATATGAAACTTCACAACACCGCCCATTTATTCTTTACGCAGATGCAGCAGGATTTATTCCTCCAGTCAAAATGGAAAAAGCATTGTCCCCGTAGTAACAGGCCAGCAGTGCAGGGGGGCTGGACGAAGCAAACGAACCACAGCAGTCTTTGTGGCAACCGTGTGTATTGCTGAAGAGTGATAGCGCGTCTCCACACTGCGATGAGCAGAAAGAGTGAAAAGAGAAAGGAGGGAGAGGGGGATCTTGGTTTCATGGTTTGCAGAGGGGAGCTAGCATTACATGAGAGTGAATCGGAGTGATGACATTGTTCCTAAGTACCAGTTGAGTGCACCTATACATCCACCTCTGTGGAGGAAGGGCTATTCACCTGTCCGAGCCACCACAGTTGGAGCATTTGGACAAAGGGACAAACAGGCAGATTGATAAAACCTTATCCAGGGTAAAGCCGGCTCTGTTGCTGACACTTTAAAATGAATTATACATCTCAGGTTTCCTGATTGTTTTCAGAGGAAATTAGAGATTGAGTCAAGATCATCCAGGGTTCTGGGTTTCACTGTCAGCCAGACCATGGGTGATGCCAGATCCAGGGGATACTATACTGATATCAGAAGAAAGAACACCAGGATGGACATGGATTAAGGAGTGAGGTGCTCCTCTGATCCTCTGATGACTGAATTTTAAAGTATGCTTCTGCAGCTGTCTTCAGTTCTGGCTAAAAAGGGGGAGTTACCTGTGGAAAGGTGCCTTAAAGGTTTGTTTTAATGATCTTAAATTTGCCAATCATTTTTTTTTTTTGGCTGCCTTTTTAATATTTAGATTGACACACTGTGTGAATATATTTCAGTAGACTTGCCATTACTGAGGGATCCCTGAAGTATCTTTCACTTCTACAAAGAGTCAGATGGAGAAAAAATACCCAGTAATTGCAGGAAGAGAAAAGGGTAAGTTTCTCTAAGATGGGTTCTTACAGAAAGTTACAAAAAGGTGTAAAAAACTGTAGATCTTGTGATAAAGCATCAGTATTATTAACTGTTATAATTGGTTACTTTTGGTGATTTCATACCTTCAACACTAAGTTGAGCAGAGTAGAGGATTTCTCAGCATGCAGACCTGCCAGGACTTGCTCCTTTCTGTAAAAAAAATGCTCCCACTTGCTCTACTTGTGCTCATGCCCCCAAACACTTGTGTGCTGATGTCATGTTTTGCCCTAGGCTGAGTCTTGATGTGTGCTGCATCCTACTTGCTAGCTATAGATCTACAATCTTGAGCAGTTAGCTAGTTGGCTACAAATGATAAGGTCTATGAGCAGAATGGTGACGCAGGTCTAATGCATATACAGCCTCTCATCCTTTTGTTTATTTATTTAGCAATTATGTGGTGAAAAAGTTTGTCAAAGTTATTCAGAGTTATGAAAAAATTTGATAATTTTGCAAAATCAGTGTACATGTAGCACTAGTTACTTTGACTGGTGCTTAAAAGATAAACTTACCTGCACAGAAACTTACCATTCTTGAGCACACAAAGCTGCATATGCACAATGTAATTGTATTTCATAATACATAATGTGTATGTGTTTAATATTTACTCCTGTCTCTAGGGCCAGGACCTGGACGTTATGGGCTCCCTCCCACCATTGGATATGTTGGCCATGACTTCACCAAGCCAACTAGCCCTGCCTATTCTTTCCATGGCAGGATGAGTGACAATAGTGGGTTTGAATTTATTTTTCAAACTTTTAGATTTTTACAAAGCCACGTACATACACAGGACACACTTATTATTTATCTAATAATATCTAAAGCTTTGATATTATCTTGGTTAAAACCATAGGTCCTGTCTTTGCTAAGAATAAAAAACAGGCACTAAAAGAAACAACACAATATTTTTTAATATGATAACTTATATAATTACAATTACAAATAATTACAATACTTCTTTTTCTTTTTAAGATGATTTCATCTCCTCAAATACATCTCGAGGCTAAGTCACTGAGTGGTAGACATTAATGTGTTGCAATGTGAAATTACAGCCAGTAGGGGGAGATAACACTTCATTATACTGTTGTTATTTCTCACCTTTTGTTCATCTAACCCAGTGATTCTCAATCTCTTTATTGGATGACCATTGCATGATTAAACAAAACTGTCAGCTGATACATTATATTCAGCTGATCAGAGGTGTTAACTTTGCCTTGCAGTGTATTGTGTTGACTCCAGTCCAGGGCCGCGGTATCATATTGATGCAAAAATCACTCGATTTGGAAGAGACGGCACACCGGCTTACTCAATGTTGGGTCGAATGAAAGGAGAGAGTAAGTTTTGATTGTTTCACAAATTACATCTTGAGACCAGAGTAATAGCTCCATTATTTTTAAAGGATAAAGCCTTGTTCAAAAACATTTGATTTTGACGCTACTTCTTGAGATCAAGTGTCAGCTGTTGTAACTGACAATCTGAACCCCCGCTTTATACACTCCAACATATGGTGTTGAGTTGGTGGTTTACATTATTCAACCGTTTTCTGTTCACAAGAGGAGCTGTTCCAGACCCCTGGACCAGGTGCCTACAGTCCTGAGAAAGCCCCACCTTGCAACCTCCAGCGCAAACCACCATCCTACACAATAAGTTCTCGCACGCACTACCGGGGCGTTGATGCAGTACCTGCTCCTAACAAGTACTGCCTCCCTCCACTCATGGGCCCTCAAGTACCCAACAAACCAGCCAGTGCATGCTACACAATGTCAGGCAGTTACAGCACAGGTGGACCATCTGTGGATTTGGCCAAGACGCCAGGGCCTTGCAAGTACAACAGTACAGACCCCAATATTTATCTGCCCAAGCAGCCAGCATATTCCATGCTGGGACGTCACAACATACTCAGAGATGCCACCAGAAAGCCTGGCCCTGGGACTTATTGCCCAGAGAAAGTGACAATTCACAAGGCTAGGGCACCGGCCTACTCCCTGGGCATCAGACACTCAGAATTTGTAACTCCACTGGTTGTCAGTGTTTCTGACTAAATCTCATCCACTACCACAAACAACAGAAGCATACTTCAATTCCCTGGTATTAAAAAATAAAAATAACCAGACATATGTGACGTAGTACATTTTATTTTGTTCTCTCAACAACATAGAACTTGTTGAATAAACCATTACTCACTGTCAGAGTGTATAATACTTAGAAATAATATTATGTACAGCACACAAACACACGTTTAAAGATCAGAAAGTGTTCAAACAAGTAAAGTTCTTTTAGAATAAAAATGGACATGAGAAAAATAAGATCCTGTGTTTGTATGACCACTCAGTAAATAAATCAATCAGAGCAAAATGGCATCAAGACATTTAAAAAATGTTTTAAAATGTACAACTGACAGGCAAACTTTCACCTTCATATTGTAATAAGGTTATCATTCACAGCTGGAATCTGTCTATTTGCCTCTTATTACCTCTAAAAATTGAGGGAATTTGAAAAGACAAAAAAAAAAAACAACTAAATGTTTTCTACACAATACATTAGAACACATGTAGAGATGTATGTATGGGAGATGCATGGTCCTAAGACAATACAAATCGGCAAAGATGAGATTGGCAAGCATTTTACATTTTACAGATGGTTCCCATTTAATCCTTTGGGAGAGGTCTTCTGAAAAGCAGAATGTGTGGCTCTGGAGAGAAAAGCGAAGAAGAAGCATCTGTCAGCATTACTCACAGTACAGTGGTTACACCATACAGTGTCATGCGACATAGCTGTAATCCATGTGCATGAAACTATCATTACAGTCAAAAAGCACAAAAAAGTAGTGAGGATAGCTTAATATATTTTTCATGCCTACTTTATTAAAACACTCAAATCCTGACATACAGTGGTTGTAAAACAAAAGTCACTGGTTACTGTAATCATCCCTCTTCTCCATATTCTGGTCATGAAAAGATTCTTATTACAGTAGACTACAGTGCTCTTGTGCAAAAAATGACTTCTAAAACCAAGCCTAAGTTAAATGATGCCTTGCCTGTGTAAAGCTTGAAAAAACAAGGAGAATTTTTGTTTTCATATTTACAAATGTCTGTCATGGATTTTTCTGACAGTTTTGCTGCTGAACTCCAGTGGAATATAATAATGTAACATGAATAAAAACTAAAAACGCAGCAGGTTTGGAAATCCATATTCCATTTGACTAATAAGGACTAATGAAACCATACAGTTGCTTTGGCTTAGCATTATCATGCATTTTTGCACAGAATAATGGCTGCACATTTTGTTCCTCATCTCTTGTACGTGTGTTAAGAAGCATCCCTTCAAAACGACAGATTAATGAATGATTACAATGATTGATGGCTCCTTGAATGCAGACACTGGCTTGGCAACATTGTTTCAGATTTTTATAAAATGTCAACCTATCACGATTACTCACCTGGTTTGTGGATCATGTAGTGAATCCAGCCCTGGCTCTGTTGCACCCCAAGTCCCCTCCATTCTTCTTCTGTCATCAGGTGGGCGGTGGGCACCAGTTTAGACAGCTGCTTTGGAAGCACGACATGCCTGAAGGAAGATTGAAACTGTCAAAATTGACCCACTAGAGCTAAGTAAACACATTTTCAAAAGGACGGTAGAAACTTAACTAACGTTGATGTAACGTAAGACAATTTCAGGCAATTGCAGTCAAATCGTCAAAACGTGGTACAAATAGGTTAACTGTTATGAGTTTCTATTAACACTAACGTACACTGATAGTAAGTTAACTGACGTCATTCAAACAAAACTAATTTAAACATTGGGTTAGCTTTAGCTTATGTAGCAGTTAGCAAGGCTAACGGCTGAACGGACTAGAGGGGTTGTTTTGCTTCAACATCTTAACAATTTGACGTAACGCAAAGCTACTATACTTTCTATTAAAAAATCAATACAAATAGTCCGTATAAAAAAATCTAGCATAGTTGCCTGGAAATGTAAAAGTTATTTTGAGTCAAGTATCTAACCCAACCACTATTAACGTGATTGGCCAAACGTGTTAACGTTCAGCCAACTGACTTGAAAACGTTAATGTTAGCAAATGCGTCAGGTTTTACACATACCTGTACTCAAACTCCTCATCGTTGTACTTGTCAGAATAGTAAATCTGTTTTTTTGACATTTTCAGTGGACGATAGCAGTCAAAACTGATGTCCAAAAACTTGTTTTCGGTTGTTGTGAAGAAGCTCGCTAAGAAACCAACAACCTGCTGTCATCTGCCGCTGTTTTCGGTGGACAATTCAAACCTCAACGGTTGCCCACCTTCTCCGGATTGGTCAAAGCAGCACCACGTGGACTTTCCATCTACATAGATCGTCTATACTTGAGAAGAGGGTTTCTTCGGCGGTGAAAGCACAGCTCACCAACGAGGAATCACTGTTTGCAGCAGTGGGTGTATTTTGAAGTTATTTTCCTGTTTTATAACATGAATTTCAGGTATTATCTTAAGTCTTTGTTTCGTGCCATACAGTTAAAGTGGGTCTCATGCGTTTAAATTGAGAATATTTAACGTATTTAGAAACATTTCTGGTCGTTCACCTTGAATTTTGTGTAAGCGGAAAAGATGTTCATTAGGAGCTCTTCACTTCTTTATTTTCACTGCTACATCAAGACTCCGCCTGCCCGCGTCTGCCCGGTGTGCGGGAGGAGGCGGTGGCAAAACACTGCAAGGAGAGAAGCTCATAAGGTGCTCGGTTGTGATCGTTTCAAGCAGCTTACTAAAAATTTCATTTTCCAGCAGTATCGATCATGTCGGAGCGTATATGTTTTTGAGTGATATTATGACAATTGAGGTATATGTATGCAGTAACAATAAAACACAGGAATGAATTATAAAAATATTAAATCCATCAGGAAAGCAGGAATAGTAAGCAAAAGCATACTACTACTGATAGGGCTAGACAAGTGAGATTCTTGTTTGAAAACATCTAGATACGAAGGCTTAATGGAATACTTAGAATATTAAAAGATTTACAGGTATATTAGTGTAGTATTTGACTTAAAATTGTTATTATTCGTGCTATTTTCCAGCTTACACCTATTTACAATCATTTTTTGCTTTAGTGTCTGTAGCTGCTTCAGAGTTGTCATTATTTTGCTGCCAATTTATTGGTAATAACTTTTTTGATTGTATATATAAAGCAGCATAATTATTTGCACCAGAGAAACATTAGCATATATTATTTACCTGACCACACTGGCTGTTAAAGAAGGATTGAAAAAGAAAATACATCACTCAGTTATATTGGTTTTAACTGCACTGATTTAATAGATTTTAGTTTTGATACAACTATCACTATCGTGACATCATAATGGGCTATACATTATCCATTAGTCATCCTACCTTCTCTTTCCTTACTTAAATATATGACTTTTCTCAGTTAATGATTTGTAAGTACACCGGAAGTAAACTGTCATCCTTTACATGTTAACAAGTCAGTATAGTTTGAAGATTTTGTGTTGCAGAAAACCTATGTTGTTGTTCTTAGTTGTAATCACTGTTGTCAAGGTAATGTCTGCTAATGAGTGGTGGTGTATTCACAGCATGATTTGTTCCACTTGTACATGCAAACTGCTAAAGCCACAGGGTGTTAACTCTTTACAGAGGATAATATAATGATGATTGAACTTGTAGTGTGCAATCAAATATAATTAAGTAATTTATTGGTATCTATGGCAATTACATCTTGTACTGTCTTTAAATTACTGTTATTGCAAATATTACTTCTAAATACTTAAATTCAGGGTTGTTAGAAGTAAGAATGGCCTCATAACTGTCAAACTTTTGAGTAGAGTATGTTGCCAGATCAGTTATTTGTTTTTTGACAGAAAAGGGAACAGGACGTACAGAGGAAGGCCAGCTTCTTGTGCATCTGTCAACATGCATTGATTCCATCTGGTTTATCAGTAACTTCTTCTACTAACAAGTTATAGCAATTGATTGGCTGTTTGGAGGAAGGTGGGTTGGCAGTGGCAGTGGTAGCATTGCTGATGGTAGTTGGTCTGTGTGTTTTTCAGTGTGCATAATTTGTTGTATTGTTGTCTCAACATTACTGAAATTTATTTATTTACTAATTCATCCATAGCTGCAACCTGATCGCTGAGCTTTGCTTTTCAACTATAAAGAATATTGAAATTACGCTGGACTGGATCTTATTTTCATCCTCTTTCTTCTCATAGACTGACATTAAGGTAAGCTTTGCATGTCTGATAACCCTCCACAAAATGTGCACACATAGTATACAAATATTTAAGATTATGCAAACTTTAAACCTATTTTAGTCAGTGCAGTTTGTTATTTACATTATTCACTCAGTTGTTCTTAATTCACATTTTGTTGGATGGACAGCATGATCTTGCAGCACTGTTTAAACTAATTATGGGATGAAACGAACTGTGATGACTTGCTTTATTGAATTCAACCAGTTGACAGGGACATTATGAGCCTTTCCTTAACTGTGTAGGTGGCACAGTTTAGTGAGTAAATTACTCCTCTTTTTGTGTAACAGAGGACGCTGCCTGTTATTGCACAATCAGTGCAGACATTGCTCACATCTGTGTGTTTCTGCAGATGCTCGTTTTTGACTACCAAGCTTTCTGGATCTGTTCTTTAAGCATCTAGAGTCACTTTTCTCTTCTTTATGTTTTCATACTACTCTGTGGTGGATCACCCCCGACAGAATAAAAGACATAAAGATTTTATTTTTTTAAACCCTTCATTTGCTCCCACCTGTGTGCATGATCTGACCACTGCATAAAGGGAAAAGAAAAGATTACACTGCAAGGTTGTGCTGCAAATCTCTGCTTAACCCACTTTGTGTTTCACACTGAGAATCCTGAATGCTGATGCATACCTTACATTGCCTGTGTGGAAGATGGGAAAGGAAAATTGTGAGGGAAAAATAGAGAATCACAAACAGAGTGGAAATAATTACACTGGGAATGAGGACTGGAAAGGAAAAGAGGGGGATGCAGACAACATAAGAGCTGAAAGGATCGTGCTGAGATGGCTGATTGCTCTCAGGGGAGGGAGGGAAGTTGGGAAGAGAATTCAGACAGATGGGATAGGGTGGATGTTTTCGACTCATGGTCCCTCATGAGTGTGACTGCATTGTTGCTTTTGTTGAGTTAAGGTTTTGTCTTTTGCCAAGACAAATGGAGCAACACACTTGACCACACACACATGCATCAGCTCAAACAAAAGACACTTCAACCAGTTGGATGAGGCTCATTCTGGTATTTACTCACATTCACATTCAATGTTTTAGTTAATATTTCTATTTTGTATTTCAACATAGCATTGTCATGGCTATTGCTAAAGTACATTGTGCTTGTTCAGGCAGATTGTGCATTCTGACTTCTCTAGACATGAATAACATACCCTTATTAAGACTAATTATGACAAATGCTTTTAAAAAAAATAGGAAACTATGCCAAGCAGGTAAATACAAAATAAACTGACAGATGAAAAAAGCACAAAATAGATTGATTGTGGGGACCAAATACTGGGCGTCCAGGTCAATCATACAGTGCTGTTCTACTTAACCAAGGACTGTTTGCTTACTCTTCAAAA
>JAPZDY010000021.1:17682719-17698132 GCA_029783645.1 Ctenochaetus hawaiiensis | reverse complement strand
AAACAAATGTTAGTGTCTACAGTGGATACAAGGATGGGTCCTACGTGACCACAAACAAATAAAAAAGTCTATAATTTGTGATAAACTATCGATTTTGCATTTTTTGTATGTATATAATTATTCAGTTTCTGGAATGACGCATGTCCACTAATTTCTCCTTTGATTATCAGTCTCTAATAAATAGATGTGGTAATAATTGGTTGCCAAATGACATATGAAAGAAATGTAATACATCAGAACAGTTTAAATAGGGTACAGAGAGAGAACACAAATGTAAGAAATGATAATTATGGTGTTATAGTCTAAATGTGTGTTGGTAAAAATCTTTTAAACCCTAATCTGTTCTTAATTTATGCAGTCTTTTGTGTTTTGGCATCTCTGGTCTTTTTGTCCACTCGTGTTGTTAGCACCGTATATCTACATGAATTAATGATGAATTGTGAAAACAGAATATTGGCAAACCTCTGCCTCTTTGCTCTGCCCGCTTGTCTCTTTCAGGTGATAGCACACCATCCCATGCAGTCTATCTCATTCGCCTCAGGGGGAGACACAGTGAGTGCAGCATTTAACTCCCTCCTCTCCTTTATGTTGTTATTGGAATGGACATTTTGGCACACTGCGCATATCTGACTGGACTCCATTTTACTGCTTTCCAATCTCATGACCAAGGAATCAATAGGGGCTTTAATATAGCTATATAGGTCTAATTTATATGGTCTAATTGAATTTTTCCTGCTGCCTGTTGCAGGATACGCCTGACTATGTTGCATATGTGGCCAAAGACCCAGTGAATCAGAGAGGTATGTCCTGTTGTAAGCATGAATGGTAGTACTACAAGTACTACCATTAGAGCATATCCAGTATTTGGGACAAAATAATTCTCCTATGAAGTTATTCCTAATATGAACGGAGACCTTATAATAAAAAAACCTCTGTTTTTGTTTCCTCCAGCGTGTCACATCCTGGAGTGCTCAGACGGTTTAGCCCAGAGTGTCATCAGTACCATCGGCCAAGCCTTCGAGCTGCAGTTCAAACAGTATCTGCACAGTCCTCCTAAAACCATGTCGTCGGTGGAGAGGTAACAGCTCAGAGTTTTGTCTTTAATGATGAGAAAACCTTTTTAGAGTTTTTGTAATCGTCCTCCAAATCGTTTATCTGATGAACTGTGACACAAGTAAATCACTAATTTGTAGCAAGTTTTTATAACAAAAAATAACTGTACATAACAACAGAATCATGAAAACCCTGTTACACTGCTTTACTTACATTAAAGCTTTGCAGCCAGTGTTAATGAAAATTAAATGCTACTTTGGGAAGACTGACACCTAGAGGAAGTGTAGGTGTTGGCTGTTTACTTCAATGGCATCATCAATCATGCAAGTACTTAACTTTGACATTAAGATCGGTCAGGCATTCTGCATTAAAAAAGCTTTGTCACATATTTTTCCACCACAAACACCTGATGTACTGTTCAACTCTCTGATTTATCACAGGGAGATTTGTTCTTGTATTCAGAATTCATCCTACAAAACTGATCCACACACATCTCCTCAACCCTTTAAACAAACCCTGGGTGTTGCGGTGATGCCACTGCAGGCAGAGGAAGAAGTCTAGACTGTTGGTCTTTTTCTCCTCTGGTTTCATATGAATGTCTTCCTGCTGCCAACAGAAGCAGCAGCAGCAGCTCTGGTGATCTTAATTTTATCACTAGCAGATTTATATGGATCCTTTAGGATGTTGAGATGCCATCTAATCAGACTGAATCCATCCCAGAGCCCTTAACCAAGATCTCCTTAACATAATGATCTCTATTAGTATGACTATAAAAAATAATGATTAAATATATAAACATAATGATTGTTTTGAGTGTAGACATGGTGATATTGATTATGCAGTACTTTTTTTACATTTATTTAGACATTTAATCTTTTCTATTTGTACACCTCCTTCTGCAGATCTGTCAGGACAGAGGAGCCGATGTGGGGGGAGGATGAGGACTTCTCGGACCACGATTACTATAACAGCATCCCAGGGAAGGAGCCTCCTATAGGGGGAGTGGTGGACTCCAGACTCAGGCCCGGTGGAGCCCTGCTGGGTCACATCCACACGCAACCACAGAGCAAAACAGCTGCACAGGTGAATCTCCACACCTGATTTAATTAATGTGTATTAATGTCAGGTTCTGGGTCCTGGTGTGGCAGCCTTAGCTGTGCAGCGTGAACTAATTTTTTCAGCCTGCCATATACATGAGCGTGAGATGCAACCTTTGCATGTAATATTATTACAGATGTAATCGAAGTTACATCTGGTCATAATCAAGACGTGCATGACTAACCTTTACCAGACAATGACAGCCGGGCTCGAGCTGAATTCTTTGATATCTCATAAACCGATGACTGATATGTTTTCCTGCTCCTTCCCCATATTGTTTACATGGAACCGAACAGTAGGAGCATGAGAAAACGTCATAGCTGTCTTCCTGATGTGCCTGCACCGTAATTGCCAAAGATAGATATGATTAGATAAAGAGCCTGTTGCCTGCCGGGTGAGAGAAATCATTGCTCTTTCCCTGCAGCTTGTGCAACATGTGGTGACCTGCTGGAGCTAATGTTTCAAATAGAGTGCCTCAAAACTACATTATGTTAGTACAAGACCTGAAAGAGTTGTCCATCCAGGTATGGACATAGAAATGGATTTAGGATGTGCTCTCTGTGTGTTTATGTGGGTTTGCAGATGGGCTCACCAGCCAGGAGGGAGCAGGCATCGTATCCCCCTGGTCAGCTGTGTTATGAACTTCACTGGGACACAGAGACGACCAGTGGCTCAGGTGAGACACCGTGTGGCAGTGCACAGGTATAACATCTGGAAAGAGAGGAGATTCCTTTAAGTTGATATGGAGCTGCAGTGTTTAATAGAACAGAAGGCTTTAATGGAGAATAAACTGAAGGTTTTTGGAAGGACTTGAAGGGTGTGTGCACTAGTTTCTGGTCATTCCTGCATTTTTTTCGCCCTGAATGAAATTTACTTACCCTCTGGCACAAAAAGTGTTTGGACCCTTCTCAAGATCACCCTCATAGAATCAGGATTCCTGGGATCTGTTTCACCAGAATGACCTTTTCAGATGAAAGACTTGGCTCAGGACTTTTGGTTCAAATTGTCTGTCATATTTGATAGGAGGGAGGCTTGGAAACGTCCGCAGGATTCCCCAAATTCCGTTTGGACGGTTACGATAGTTAATCTTGAAAAGAGCTTTTATTAACTTTGGCGAGGAATTTTATTGTGGACCACACCATTCATTTCAAGAAACACTAAGGACTTGTTGCCGCAGATTTCTGTAACAGTCTCAAGATATCAGGGTAAATTTAATGTTTTAACATTGTCTGTAGAGTATTATTAAGGAATAATTAAGTCAGAATATATAGATGACTACATTTGATTTACCTCTACTCCTTCTAGTCCTACTTTGTTTATACATATTTACATACATTACATTACATACAACATTGTCATTTATTCCTGTAAAGGATATGATGGATGAGTTTCACAAATTTATTTTAAATAGTAGAAACCTGCAATTAACACTCAGCAGTTTATTAAACAGTCACAGTTTAAGAAGCACACAGGAAATACAGAGAGAGCAAGGTGATCAAACCATGTGGCATGCACTGTAACATTCAGCTGCCTTCTGATTGATGGTTACATTTAATTATTCTATAGTTATGATATTAGATATATGATATTATTATATTAAATATGTTTAACATATACTGTTGTGTCTGAGAAAAGTCTATAATTCAAGTTGTAATTTCAGCCACTAGAGGGGGCCAGAAAAAAGAAAAATGAAAATGTTTCATAGTAAACACACACACACAAACACACACACTTGAACATCCACATGTACAGTACAGTCTAGCATTTGAAGTGTACTGACACCTTGTGTGTTTCTTAGGTCTGACATCAGATGGTTACCTGTGTGCTGATGGCCAACCATCAGGCAGCAAAGACTATGAGGAACATCAGTATGTTAACACCCAGAGTCTGGAAAACCTGGGACCTGAAGGCAACAGAGGGGCCAGGGCACCTGACAGTCCCAAAAAGGACCTTTTTGACATGAGTAAGTCTTAAGAGTTACTGTTACACATTCTGACACATGTAACGAAGATAAAATCACTTTTTGTGTTTAAAAAATATTTTGGAACGATCACACTTGTATCTGGAAATATCCCTGTCCCTGTAGGACCTTTTGAAGACGCTCTGAAGCTTCATGAGGCCTGTGGTGGAGCTGCTGGGTCCAGTATGTCAGCTGCAGCTGGAGGAGTTCGGGCTCCAGAGGACCAGTGGCCCAGCCCCCCACGCCGGCGAGCTCCTGTGGCCCCTAATGAGGAGCAGCTGCGCAGGGAGACGTGGTATCACAGCCGCATGAGCAGACGGGACGCAGAGAGGCTCCTGGTTCGGGATGGAGACTTTCTGGTTCGGGAGAGCACCACCAACCCGGGACAGTATGTGCTAACCGGCATGCACTGTGGCCTTCCCAAACACCTGCTGCTGGTCGACCCAGAGGGAGTGGTGAGTCTGACAGCTAAAGCAGCTTACCAAAGATCTGTTTGCAAGGTGTAAAAATGTATAGTAGTCACATATAAAGCCAACAGAAAAAAAATAGTTATAATTACTATATTTCTTTGTATTTATCAATTCAAAATAGTTTTTGAAAATTACCTGATGGTCCAATTATTAGAACAGTTTGCATGTTTCATATTTTTTTGGAAAAGATACCAAACCCAAAATCGTTACAATGGCTGTTCCATCAGTGTGTGCATGTCTGTTTCTGATAAGAAGTTTTGTACAGAAGCCCCTGCCATCATATCGATATCTTTGTATTGTAAAGTTTTTTGAGTGGTTGATAAACTAGCAACATCTGCTATAAATGCATCTCTTCATTTCTCGCCCACTTCCGTACAGGTCAGAACCAAAGACATGTTATTTGAGAGCATAAGCCACCTTATCTCATACCACCTGAAGAATGAGCTGCCTATTGTGGCGGCAGAGAGTGAGCTCCACCTCAAACAGGTGGTCAGGAGGAAACAGTGAGTCACCTGACCCTGCATGGGACGGTAAGCATGCAGTATTAAATGTGTGTGCAAGGTGCCTAAAGTGAATTAATAGATGAAAATGCAGATATTAGAGGAAAGAGGATACATTTTCCAAACAAAACTATACTTTCTGAAAAATTAGATTGGTATAAATTCAAAATACAACTTTGTGGTGGTGATTTCAATAGGAACTACTGTTAATGTAAGCTTTATACGTATTTTTGCATGCACAATTATAGAAAATATTGTATGAACAAGCCTCAAAAATAAATGTATTGATCTTCAATCTATGCCTTCTTTGTGCTCTTTGTTTACAGGGGAATTCTTGTGTTGCCATGCAAAAACCACTGAAAAAAAAGACTATGGAAATCAATTATCCTGGATTTATATTTATCTGGAACGATGGATATCACTTATAAATTCTTTCCCTGAGAAATTATGCAATGGAAAATGAGGAATCTGACATATTCTTGTACTTTGTCCGCCTTTTGCCTCCCAGAATGAACCAAACTATCCCTCATCTGTCGTAAGCGCCTCAGCAAGCAGCTATCAAGCTGACAAACCAACTAGAATCCACTGTTTGACTTAGAGCCCAAAAATTTTCAACCAATGTCAAAAACTGAAAGTGACGTCAGTTTGAAGGGGATCATACTTCAGGAAATCAAAAAATGACTTCTTGCACTGAGAGGTAATACTCCACAGTGCCTGTGACAGTGAAGTGCTTCCAGTGTACCACAGTTTGCTCAAGCAGTCAGTCACAGGTTGACCACTGAACAAATAATGGACATTGCCAGATCAAAACTGTCACTTGAAAAAAAATGAAAGACATCAGATCATTCAGTAATTCATTACTGGAAAAATGCAGGAAGTGAAAAAATATATGAGACAATAGTAGAAATGTCTGTTTCATCATTGGAATGTAAAGACTGTTTGCTATAACATGTACACAGGTCTGCAGCACCTGACTCTGAGATGGCACAATGCAAACACACTGGACATGATTCAGGACTGGACTTCAAAAACAGTCATACACTCTTCTGCCTTTTGATTTGCTCCTCTTCGATAGTGGAGGCAACAAATCTCTCCTTAAAAAAATCATGCATCCATACTGTCTTGTGGACGTGATAGCGGGATGTTTTATCCCATTCACCATAAATATCCCTCATTTGTGTTGTGTTTGTAAGGGCTGCTCATAGTTTGTTGAAACATACTGTATGTGTTGTAAAAGCCTGTGAACATTATTGGTCAGACTGTACTCAAATCAACACTATGTCCTGGGTTTAAAAACAACCACAGTGCATACAAACTCAGTATATCCTCACCTGTATCTCCACAGCCCCTCCTACTTCAGTGCCTTAACAACTACAGAGACAGGCATTTGTGTCAGAGTGTACATAATGTGCATTTATGCTCCTAATGCAAAACACTAGTTTTCTTGCAATGCCAATGAATGACTGAACAAACTTCAGGATGATTAAGCTCTTATACTTGTGAACAGTCACGTAAGCTGCTCTTGTTATACCTGTTATACTGTCTTATTTGTGTCATGGCTGTCATTGTCTTTATGTGCATCACCCAATGCCCTCAGTGAATTTTCTTCTTTTCTTAGAGGCAAAGATAGCAGTAGTTTTCGGTGATTGATGTTGACAGGAACTGGACTTGAAATGAAATCCGTTATTTGTCCCAGCTCAGGGGAATACATCACTTTATCTAATGTCCTCATCCTACATCCGTGTCTTCATGTGAGTGACTTTCTCATGCATTTCTGCACCTTGGAAGCAGGTAAATCAACTTTCTTACCCCTTTTAGCCAATCTACTGCTTTACTCTAGGTAGGTTGTTTGCTCTTTGCATTTCTCTGTCAGTAGCAACATATCTTTACTCTGTGGTTCTTAGCTGCAGCCTCATGAATGCACAAAGAGATGAGGTGAGCTGCAGAGCTTTTGGTGGGATCCAAGTCAATGTAATTAATTCAAATATTCTTTTTTGCTTTCTCAGGATCTTTTTTTAAATCTTTGCCTCTTTGGTTACCTTTAATGGTTTTTTTGTCAATAAAACTAACTGAAAAAAATGAGGTGCAATTCTAACTGTATTTTGTCGTTTGCGAGTCTTCGTGTTTGCCAGCCAGTGTAGCAGCTTCCCAGTCAAGACCAGCTGTCTGAATTTCCATGCACATGTGCTGCAGCCAAATTAAGACTTCAGATTTCTAATGCCCCGAAATAGATGTGAGGGACAGTGTGGAAGCTGTGGCTTTGCTGTCTGTGCATGAATCAAGTTACAAAAAACAGGGTCAGAGGAGCAATTGTCTCTTTTATTATAACAATATTATATAAAATCAATAGGCTTGTCACGCAATCAATACACCTGATTCTATCTTCTAATTAACAACTCTCTATTCACATTGACTCTCTGCTACCATAAACCCCTGACATGTAGGCTGCTGTCATTTCAGTTCTCCAGCCATGAAGGCACTCAACAGTTCTGTTTTTCCCTGTTTGGTTATCAGTCAAGCCTTGAGGCTAGTGCTTAGGTTACTGTATTAGACACATGCAGTTTTCTCGGACCAAGCATCAGTTGTATTTGGCTTTTTGGACAAGGTCTGGATGATTCTGGTCCCACAGCTTCTATGCTGGAGCTGCTTTAAAGTGACCTGCAAGGGACAAGAGACGGAGGAAGACTTGCAAATGTTGTAAAGTTCAGTGTCCCGGCTGTGACATCCTCAGGATTTGGAGTAGAAGGCTCTGCACCTCTTCATCCATTCGACCCTGTTGTAAGAAATAAAGACTTTACATTGATTTGCACATAAGTTAACCTGCTCATCCCTAAGAGGCAGAATAGAATTGGCATGTTTGCAAATACAGACCCACTAGCAGGAGACAATTTTTTGGTGATGGCCTTTATGCAGCCCATGAACAAACACCTGCCTCTGACCTATATCAAGAGGGGGCAGAGCACGTCCACCACACATCCATGTCAGCTCTTGTGACAGATATAGCAGGTCACGGGTGCAAACACCTTAACACTACCATCGAAAAATGAGATGCCTTTTCAGTAGCAAGCAGTCACCAAGCCACAGATCATGGTGACAAGGAGGAATACTGTTAATATGATCAGATTCAACAGGTCTACTGCAGATCAGCTGAAGAACTCTGAGAGATTAACCTTACTGGACAGCCTAACACAGACTTAATCCTTCACCAAATCAAAGAGCGGCTTGGAAAGTTCACCAACAAAACATGTACAGCTGCTAAGACCAGATGGAGGCCACATGTCTGATCTGGAAGAAACTGCACAGAAAGCCTCTACATGCCAAAGTTTTCTCAAAGGTCACCAATGCCTGAACGATCTCTTATTACACCTAACGTGACGAAAAGAAACAGCTAATGGGAACACCTCAGTGGTGGAATATGATGAAACTGATAGAGGCAGAAAGTGAGTTGAGCCCCTTCTCCTGCACCGCTTCTGAAATTTCATCCCTTTTGTCTGGTTGGTAGAGAAGGGAGACGAATCAATACAGCTCTTATTTTCTGCAACACAAAGGGGGGAAACTTCAAATCTAGCAGTCAGTGCCACTTACAGCTCAGACTATGAGTCCAGAGTGTTGCAAGGAGGAGAGTTTATCGATCCATCCTGAGAAAAGGCCCACTCAAAACTCCAAACCAAAGCAAGGACAGTAGTGTTGAGTGCATGCTTATTCACACATACACACAAATCCTCTAAGACATCACACAGTCTTAATTTGTGCTTTTGAATGCTTGTTTGCTTTAACTGACCTGTACAGCTGCCAGTAAATGGGAGCGGTATATAGCAACAACATGTTTGTGCTTTTTCTCCCAATCCTGCAAAAAGATCACAGAAAATGTTACCATCACATCAAGTCTTTTGATGGGAGTCATTCAGTTTTTTCTCACTTCATGCAGTGCATCCTTAGTGTCACTGTTCTCCTCACCTGGAGCTGCTGACTGAGTATGGCGATCCTGTTCTGCAGTGCCATTTGTTGCCCAGGGTTGCCGTGGTGGGTAGAGGAGGAGGAGGAGGATGTGATGCCCAGAGGAGGTGACAGAGCTCCGAGAGCCTCCTTAAGTCGAAACACCTCCTTGGACAGCTCTGTTATCTGCACAAAGAAGACATACGTTCAGCCACCTCATAGGTGCTTTAACAGCAACCGTGTAATCAGGCCTTCCTGAACTCTTACCTTCCGGTCCTTCTCCTTGACCAGGCCCTGGGATTCCTGGATGTCCTTGTGGAGCTCCTGGATGTGGCTAGATTGGGCCTGTAGCTCAGCTAGCTGCTGCTGCACCGTGGCAAGCTGGGACTCAGCGACCTGCCGCTCACTCTTGTTAAAAAGAGCCTCCCTCTGCACCTGGAACACCTAAACCAGTAAAACCACCAGTGGCACCCTGTCACTGCAGCCAGACTGTAGTTGTGCTCATGGAAATTTTCAAGTTTCTCTCTGATCATCATTCACTCACGCCAGAGTGCAAACAGATACAGTTAACCAAGCAACAGTAAATCTATACACACACTACTTTTGGTGCCATGTTCAGTTTTTTTTAGGTGCTTTTCAAGCAAGTTCTAGGGATATTGATGAAGCCCCCCAAAAAATACCTGCATGGAGGGCAGTTCTCTCTAAAAGCACAGGAAATTTGATTTAAGCCACCTATTTTAAATTCTGCAGCCGCATATCAGAATTTCTTTTCTTCATTGTACTTTGACACAGCAGCATGGATTTGATGTGAGGAAAGTGTACAAGAGATGAACCGACAATCATCATTGGTTTATTTAAGAGCAAAAACGACTGATTAGTTTAATCTTTGCAGGTCTTAAGACTGTGGTGAAAACACAGACAACTATGGGCTGAGTTGACCTCTGAGCTCCCATAAAGTAGTCCCTCTGACTAAAGTTTGAGGTACTTCAGGTGAAATTGTGACTTTTGTTTGAGGAAAGTTTACTTTCATGACATATCAGCACAAGTTTACATACTAGTGTGTGTAAACTTCTGTTAACACTCATATATGATGTTCAGTCTGTTTCAAACAGGATCTGTTTTTGTAATACAATTGATTTTACTAAGCAGGACTTATTTTGTTAAGTACATAAAAGCCCAATTTATGATATCATCCTCCATGTGAAAGTGTGTCATCTAATGACCTCTGTGAGCTGGAGAGGCAGTTACCAAAGTCACAAAGTGAGTTTTTATAGAGCTGGAATGTATAGTTTACATACAGCACTGCCTCGGTGCATCAGTAGACACACATACAGAGGGATCAGTGAAACACAGGGAGGGACTCAATAGAGAAAGTAACACACAGATGAATAATGTAGAGGCAGGAAAGAGGCCTTCATGGAACACAGCTCACTTTGTGCCAAACACAATAACATCTAATGTGGCTTTAGATGGCATTAGAAGAGATCAGAGAAGCAGACACAATGACACACATAAACCATACGCACACACCTCAGTGCAGGTCTTTTCATGTTTGCGAGTGAGATCATTGAAACGGGCCGTGATGGCGTTGATCTCGGCCTGCAGAGAGAGCCGCAGGGCCTCGTGATCCTCCTTGGAGATCAGACCCTGTTCTGCAGCCTTCTGGGACTTCAGCTCTCTCAGCTCTGTCTCTTTCTCACTCAGAGCATCCTGAGCTGCTGCTGCACTGCTCTCACTGGCCTGCAGGGAGCGCTGGAGCTCTGCCTAGGAGGCAGAAGGCACATGGATTACAAGATTATTAAAGTACAGTCAGACCATCAAACACTTCAGAAAAGGAACAATTTTGGCAGAATGTACCCCTACAGACACACTGATGTGCAATTAAAGAACCTGCTCCTGACATAAAGCTAAATTTTATTAACTTAAGCTAAATAAATCATGTAACAAACCTGCTGGATTACAAAGCCTCAAAGTTAAAAAGTGTGCTTACTTATAGTTCTATGTTTTTGACCCCGTCTGGACTATAAAGTCTTCTAGTCCTACCTAATATTGGTTTAAATTACACCAAATAGTCATCAAAAATTAATAATGTAACGCCTTGTTAATTTAAACTAAACAACAGACTGGAAACAGCTGCTACAAACAAACAGGCTGTTTTAAATTGTCTTTTACTTCCAGAGCACCCACTTTAAATAGTGGAAAATTTATTTTGTAAGAGCTCAAACTCAGCTAAGGGGCAGCCGTTACAGGGTCAGGGGTCCTGGTTGGCTCAGCCTCCGTGTAGTAACATGAGAAACAACCTTTTAATCTTTCCATCATCTAAAGCTGTGCCACTATAACTAAAACACTTTGGCTGTAGATCAGTCTCGGATTCAGTCCTCCTCTGACCTTGACTTTTTCATGCTCCTCTTTGGGTACGGCTTCCTGCATGGCCTGCAGTTCGGCCTCTAGTCTGGTGGCCTTCTCCTCAGCCTGACCACGGAAGGTCTTCTCCTCCTGGAGCTCCTGCAGTGTCTGAGCGAGCTGCTCCGATACTGCAGACAGCGCCTCCCTATGCTTTGTGAGCGGCACTGCGTCTTTCAGCTGCAGGGCGTCCTGTGCCCGGCCCTCCCGCTCAGCACACAGACAGTCCAGAGCCTGGGCCGCTTCCTGTCTCGCCACCTCCAGTTCTTCTCTTACCGCTGCAAGGGAACGTCTGGAGTGTTCTGATTGGACAGAGAGGTGATCATTCACTAAAAGGATGTAGAAGTCAGAACTTATAAAACCAAAAAACTCACTTAAAGTAAAAATTAAAACACTGCACACCTGATATGACTGAGGGCTCTGAGCTCTCTGAGTGCTCCTCCTCTTCTTCCTCCTCCTCATCTTCTCCATGTGGAGGAGGCCTGAGTCTCTCCAGATCCAGGAGGGCATCATTGAGCCTTCTGGCTACGTCCGCTCTCTCCCTGGCCAGCTGCTCACATTGGAGCCCCAGAGTCACCTGCACCTCCTCCAACTGCGAGCGGGGCACACACTTCCTCAACTCCCCCTCCAGCTCTCCTATACGCTCCTGGAGACGACGGACCTGTTCTCCATCTCCTGCTGCTCCTGCTGCTCCTGCTGCTCCTCCCTCTTTCACGGCCGTCCTGCTCTCTGCCAGGGCTGCCTCCAGCTCAGCCACTTTTTCACGGAGGCACTTCACTGTTTCCGTCTCTTCTTCTTCGCTCTCTTTCTCCTCTTCTCGTTTCGTGGACTCTTTCCGGGCCAGAGCAGCACGGAGCTCCTCTACTTCCTCTGTCAGCTGTTTGATTGTGTCACTGTCCTGGCTGCTCTGACCTCCAGCCTCGCCCCGAGTCTTAGCTAGCTCCTCCTCCAGCTCCGTCACCCTCGCTCTCAGCTGCTGTGCCTCTTTGCTCGCACCGCCCTGTGCAGCCTCAGACACGCCTTCAGATCCATCACCTGTTGCAGCAGGATCCCCTTCAACACAATCCACAGAGAGCACCCCGAGGCGCATCTGTTCCTTCAGCTCCTCCAGCTCAGACTGTGAGGAGGCCAACTGCTCCTCCATTCCTCGCAGCTTCTCCTTCAAAGCCTCCACACTCTCTGCATCCGCACCTCCTTCCTGAGACTTCACATCGCCACTGCAGAACAAGACAAAGATCAACTCAAACAAAATCACCAAATCAATAAAATGACCAAAAGATTATTTCATAGCAGCATTATTGGTCTAATTTCCAATTGTGAACAATGTGGATGGTCCCTGGATTAATTGACTATGTTTTAGTACCCCAGATGACAGAATGTGGTGAAAAACACATCACAGTCTCTCCTTAGCTCCTTAAATTGCCCAATTTCTTTGATGAACTATCCGAAAATCAAAAGATACTCAATTTACAAACATATAAAACAGAGAAAAGTATCAAATGTTCCCATTCAAGAAGACAATTTTTTGGCAAGTGTTTGAGCTTTATTGCTTGTAAAATGGACTCATCCATTAATCTTCTAATCATTTTGACATTATATCATACAGAATAAATCACATTAACATTTTATATCACAAATACACACAATACACCCAAACCTGCTCAGTCTTCAGAATGCTGCAGAAAAATAAACTCTCTGCCTGCTTAAAAATAGCCCTGGTAGCCTCCAAACAGATATTTCTGAGACTTTGAAACTGCAAACCTCAGAACAAAGGCCTGATCTAATAAGGTGGAACTAAACTGACTGTGATCTTTTATGCTTTCTTCTGTTTTCTCATTATAAATGTGCTTGAATGTATAAATCAGTTAATCTTACCGCTCTTCTGCCACGCTGGAGGCCTCGTCTGAAGCCTGGGCCTGAGAGAAACGCTCCTGAAGGGCTTCAAACTCCTTCCTCAGGGTCTCATACTGAACTATGGGGACAAAGTCTGAGCTGGAGGTCTGCATGTCTGTGTCATCCTTCTCAAACATCTCCAGCATCTGAACATAACACAGAGAAAATACTTAATAGAGGTTGTCACATTTTAGTCATATGCCTTATACTGAGCTATTGCTGTCAGCTAAAAAAAATGAATAGAATGGCTTTTAATTCTGGGCTAGTGAGCACTGAAGTGAGTAAGTGGGTACACCTCTGATTATTATTTGTCCTTCCATAAATGTTTGGAATAAATAAATCTGTTTCAAATGACTGCAGAACCGGCCCAGATATTTTGAATTTGACTCACTTTCTCCAAAAACACTGGATACTTTATTTCCCACAGACTAATCGGATTATTGTTTCATCAGATCTTTCCTGTCTGTCCCATTCCCACATCTCCAGTTTGTAACAACAGTTTTGCATCATGAACATATTATTTATTTGATAAGTTAAATCCTAGGAAGATGTAATCTGGCGACATCATCCAGTGTTATTATCTCAGTTTTGTCAAAGCTCCTGCAGAGCCACAGAGGACATTGCACAGCTGTTTTTACTGCCTAAAATGTTCTCCAATTGAACAGTAAACTGAAACATATGAATAAAATGGGTGGAGCTGTCCTTTAATTGACAGTGATTGTGAGTTATGAAATTCTAATCTACCCTCCACTCCATAAATCACAGTAGGGAGGTTCTGGTTTCAGTTCACCTGTGACCTTCTTCCACAGACCTAATTTCTCTTTGCTCTCGTGTCACACCATAGATTTCTCACACTTCTTGACCTGGATCTCTGTTTTTTATACAGCAGTGAATGAATCACACTAGAACAGAATATTCAAACAAACCTCAGTGCTTCAACCAGTTTGACCCAGTTAGTGAAGAACGTGTACAAAATGCCCCCATGTGCATCTGATGCAGCTCTATTTATACTTGTATGACTTGTATGAACACATATGCCTCAGTGCATTAGTGTACCAGAGTGCAGCGTCATAAAGTTTAAGTGGTCATGACTAATGCTTGAGTCAGGAGCATTAAGCTTCTCTTGAACCAGCATCTTCATCTTCTGCCTGTTTCATGATTAATTCACTATCAATTTAACCTCCATAAAGAGTCCTGCAACTGTGTGTGCATGTGTGTAAGTGTGTGTGAGAGAGAGCGTGTTGGTTGAATGAGTATCTCCTCTGTGCAGGTGTGTGTGCAGCTATTGGTGTGTTCATCATGTGTGAATTTGTACATTTGTATTCATACCTGCACTTTGAGAGCTAGTTCAGAGTTTTGTGAGGTGAGTTCCTCTATTTGTTTGCGCAGCTCAGCAACAGTTCCTCGGACTGCAGGGGCAGGAGAGGGGTGTGGGGAGTCTGCGTCCCCTTGAGAAGTGGCTTCTTCTGGAGCAGGGGTGCCTCTGGAGCGCTTGGAGAGCAGCTTCTCTATGGAGAAAGTTCAAGAGCAACACAACAAAAATAAATCAGTGCACTTGTGTCTGGGAGAGACATGCAGGAATGCCCATGAGGAATAACAGGGGCACATAGATGGAAGTACATAGATGCTTTCTGTCAGGGCCTGGGACGTACATGTTCACATTTTACATACCAGGGAAGTCAAACATTTCATCCATGTCCTCAGAGTCACTGGCCCCAATTACATGACCTCCCTTCAGCTCCTCAAGCAGCTTGTCTCTCTCTGCCTCTGCCTCCTCAAGACGCTGCTTTAGTTGGGACAACTACAGTGCAGACAAATACAAATGCACATGTGTAACAATGTTAATTAATAACAAGAGGAGCTTAGTATTCATAAGTGCATGCTATCTCTGATATGGGTGCTTATACAAAGAGCTTTAATAAGTAGATAAAAGTTAAATAACTCTGTAAAAAATTTGCAGAAACGTGAATTAAAAGGACCATCTGAACCGTTTGCATTACCTCCTCCAAGGCAGAGAGGGCGCTCTGTTGCTGCTGCTCCAAGGCTTTGATCTTCTGAAGCAGACGGCCTCTCTCCAGACGCAGCCGGCGAATCTCCTCA
>JAPZDY010000021.1:17662136-17682619 GCA_029783645.1 Ctenochaetus hawaiiensis | reverse complement strand
GCCTTGTGTATATAAATATGATTGCAATATGTTTTACTTTTTAGTTAACATGATGGACAATCAGCAACTATTACTAAACAAAAATGAAGATTAACAGTCCAAACCTGGGCTGGCTGCTGTGTTTCTGGAGGTTGAGGGGAGGGAGAAAGCGACTGGGGCTCAGGGGACTGGGCAGGTGGAGCAGGACTCCGGGGCTGTGGAGACGGTGGCAAACCCTGGATCTAATGGAAAAACAGAGTAAAATTAGCCTTTTTTTGTCTGTAAAAACATGATACTCTTTAGGAAATCTCTTGAGAAGTAAGTTTATATTACAGAAACATTACCAAAGGGATTAGTGTAAATCAGAATAAATACGGAGATCCTTGTATTTTTTAACTCTCATGTAGCAGCATGTAGATCAACTCTTAAAACTGGAAAACTGGCCTTCACTTGTGGTTAAAATAAAAGCGTTTTCCATCCACTGACATGTTTCTCACAGTACCTGGAGAGGAGAGCGTGGCGGTGGAGGAGCTTTCCGTTTGCGGGGGGTTGTTCCCCCCTGCACTGATGAGGTGCCTGAGGGGATTTGTGGGGGCTGTGTGGGGGTGGGAGGGGGGGATCACAGACAAGCAGAGGTCAAGCTCAACTTAAAACTGGCGAAAAAAGGAAAACCGTGATAAGACAAAAGGTCAGCAACAAAAGGGAGCGAAAGCCAACGAAAAGGGAGCAGCACACAAAAACAATGACCTCATATTGGAAAACATGCACAATATGATCGGCCGAAGTGGGCCATGATCTCATTTGATGGAGGGAGTGATCCAACACACAGCTATGCAACTTTACCTCCTCGCCTGCGCCCTCAGAGGCTACGTATGCAGAGGGAGAGAGACACACAGCGAGACATTTTAACCCCCAAGCACAGAGGTTCAGCAAACTCTCACTTCCTGTCACTTTGTTAACATGTTGTTTCATATTAAATCCATTCATGCATCTTGTGAATCCACCAAAATTTGCAATTACAGGATAAAAACTTATGTTGTTGGACATCATGTGTGCACCAAAACCTCTCCTTCATCTCCATTTCAAACCAGCCACACATCTGCTTTTTATACATCAGCAACGTCTTTGTTGGGAGATAAAAGTAGAAAGAGCCTTCAGTCTCTCCCTCTCCCTTTTTTTTCTAAAATCCCACTCCACAATCACACCCAGCTGTCCTCCTGATCCACTTCCTCCTATTACAGTTGTTTCCTCGGGGAGTAGAGACACAGCCAGGATCAGGAGCAGCGCAGCCACAAACAGAAGCCATGCACTGGATCTGGCAATCTGTGAGATGTTACTGCCACATGTTTCTTTATTTTTTTAAAAAAATGGCTGTCATAAGCTCTTTCATTTACATCTGTATTTCACCCGTTTAAAGGCACAGTATGTAGTTTCTGCTTCTCAGGGACTCTCAGTCAAAGAAATAATTAATATGTAGTTAGATGACATAATAAAGCAGCATGGGATCATGGGAGTTGCTGTTCTCACTGTAACACAACCATCATTACAGATAAAATTCTATTTGATGTGAAATCTCTGTAACAGATGCGGTACTGTATGAAACAATAATTTGCGTCATGTTACATTTAGTCACGTTTGCAGACTTCCTTCCTCACTCTCTCTGAAATATCATCTGATGTTTCCTGTATTTCTTTGAAGATTTAGCAACGGGAGGTCTTAAACCGGATATGACACCACCTTCAAACCCCGATCTCTCCACATTAAAAAGACTTCAGGCCTCATACTGTACCTGGAGGTGCTCCATCCTGCAACATCTGTATGATGCGTTGGTTGCCCGTGGTTATGCTGTAGTCCATAGCTTTGTTTCCCAGGGCGTCGACCAGCTGTGTGTTGGCTCCGCCTCTCAGTAGAGCTTCGACGGTCTCGACACTCTCACTCTCACACGCCAGCATTAATGCAGACCTGCGATTCCAAACAAACAAATATCACAGTACAAAAGGAAAACTGCAGTATTGAGCAAACTGTAACTGCAACAGTATTATATAAATTCATTTCAGACCTTCACTTGGAACAGTTATGCCCAAACTTCCACAACTCTGTTTTTATTTTGGGTAAGGACTCCAAAAATATCAGTTTGGTTGTGATTATCAATGAATTGCCAGGCAGTTTATGCTGTATTACATGGGAAACACAGCATTGAAATGTTTCCACTTGATGTGATGATGCAGCATCAAAAAATGTGGGTTTTTTCACCTTCTTAACCAGAGGATAATTTTGTAAACATCCTCTCCAAAGAGCTATCAAAAGCCAAACTGAAAGCTGTTTCACGCTGTTGCATGGTTGACCTGCATTCTTCCAAATCTACCCAACACCCTGTGGACTCTCTATGGGAATCCCGCCTCTATCCTCACCCAGACAACCCCACTGCTGGGAGAATAATCCTAAAGAGGATTTCTTGATTCAGTCTTAGCTAAGATGGCTGTTTCATTCTCCAGTCTGCCCCAGCAACGTCTTACACTTTGGTCCAATGGTCATATTATCTCATCAACCCCAAAGGAGTTAAAACAAGAGAAGAAGATTGCCCTCCAGTACCTTCCCTGGTTGTCTTGTAGGTTCACATTGGCATCTCGACCCAACAGAAAGACACACAGCTCCACTCTGCTCATCTGGGCTGCTAAAATCAAAGGGGTGGCCCCGTCCTGACAGAGAGATAAACGTGACAGAGCAACAGCACAGATACATTATAATGCTGTATACTGTGCTTGTAAATAAAAAGATAAGAGTTAACCAAAGTCTTTGCTGTAGAGAAACTCTTTTTTTTACCCCATCCTGAACATCCAGATTGGCTTTAAAGTCCCACAGGATTTCAGTGCAGGACAAGCATCCACTGACCGCTGCAGGAAATGATCAGGATTATGGGTTTACATACAGTATAATGTTATGTGCTTACATCATGAAACTCTGTCCAAGCATCACCCTGTGCAGGTTATTCAAACATATTTTGAGTGGAGAGGCCAGTATGCACAAATCATTAGTGAACATAGAACTATAAGAATTACTGGTGAATATACAAATGCAATAGAAGTATAACTAGTAAAGGTTCAAAACTAACATAGACACCATTCTCCTTTTAAGACTGGCAGAAGATAAAGTAGGAGATAGCATCAAACAAGTTCACCTAATCACTTTTACAATATGTAATCATCTCCTCATTAAGATTATTGATAAGATTATCAAACAATATTCCAACTTGGACCCATGGAAATATTTTTATATGCAAAATAACTTACGTAACCAAACCAGTGTTGTTATTTTGTAACTTACCTGCATGATGAAGCGGCGTTCTACCAATGCCGTCGGTGCAATCTACAGCTAATCTCTCCTGAAAACAGAACTATCAGCAATCAACATCAAAAATGAACTTTCTGTAATTAGAGCAATCTTAAAAAAACATTTGCATTATTTTGTTAATGTTTTAAGGTATTTGTTGGTTAATCTGGCCATGCTGCTATTCTGAGCTTTACCTGTAAGAGTCTTTTTAAACACTCTGATTGGCTGTTTTTGGCTGCGAGGTGAAGGACGCTGAAGCCTGGAATTGGTTAGAATCAGTCATTTATAAACAATCCATGACACACAAATGACTCAACAGCCTTGGCTTCTGAGCTGAAATTCTATTTTTAATAATTAAATATCCTACCAGCACCATCAGTGGCATTAAGGTCTGCTCCTTGAGAGATGATGATCTCCAGACAGTCCAGGCGGCCTCGGGTAGCACAGACGTGGAAGCTGCCGGAAGGAAGAAGGACAATACAGAGCCATTAGTGATCCGGGAAAAGACATGAGAATCAGTTCCAGTTTAAAATTAGAGGTTCGCTGGTGTGTGTTTTTCAATGACTAATACTGATATATCGAAAGCAGGGTAGGTGATGGCAGATATACAATGCCAACAGCAAAACAAATGAAAAGTCAAATACAATTCCATTATTCTTTGCACATCACAAAATAATGTACATGACTACAGCCAGGAATGTAATATCACAAATTTCATGTTTACAAAACAGTCACAGAGTGTAATCAATGGGTGACAGACTTAATTAAAGTCTTCATTTGGAAGTCCTGCTGAATCTCATAATACAATAATACAATAATTTATGATATATGACCAAGTACAAAAATCCTATTGATTGCATTCCTGGTAATTTCATGACCCAGCCTCATGCTGGGCAGGTTTATCGGCCTTGTGGTCGAGGTATTGGCTGATGCTGATGATTTCAAACTGCCAGAGAACCGGCTTAATGGTTGGCAGACCAATTAAACATCTATAACTTTTCATGTCTGATTTTTTTCAACTCCTGACTGGAATTTATAGTAGTATAGATTTAATACAACTCGATTAGTGCATATGTTCAACACACAGTAGTATGTATTTTCACGGAAAATTGCTTTGACACACAAGTAACTATGCGTTTTATGTTACCAGAAGTAAATATAGCTGTTTTCAAAATTACAACAATGAGTAGAATTAGAAGAATATGAATAATGCATCATGTTGAATGAAAATTATTACTTCTAATAACAAATAAATGTTAATCTTGTGACTCAGACAGGTAAAAAATAAGGTGCCCAACTTACGCCGACTTGCCCTCAGCATCCAGCTTGGTGGGACAGAGACCTTTTTTGACGATGAGAGCCGAGACTTTGTCAGGTTCATTCTGCTCCACAGCCTGCAGGAGCCTTTCATCACCCTTGCTCCAGTCCTGACTCTGAGGGGGGCCAAGCCAGAGAACAGGTCACCACCCTGAGCTGCCCCAGTGGAAACTAATACTGCACTGCATTTCTCATAACATACAAAACAACAGAAGACTGAGAAAAAAGGTATAATGCAATCAGTATGTCCAACAACCAGTGATGGTGTTACAAAAAGTTTGTTTTGCCTCATAGCATCAACAGAATATGAGATATCTGTTTTACAAGTTACAATAAAACTATTTTTAAGACAGAAATATAAGAAAAAGAAAACCAATACAGTTCCTTTCTTATTCCTGTAAGTGTCGTGCATAGAGAGAAAATATACATACTGGCAGAGGCAGCAGGCTGAAACAAGGACATAACCGCTTCATCAGGCTAAAAACAGGCTGCTGTGGATCCATATCGGCTAGCAGGGCATCACACACATACACACACAACTAAATACAGCTACGGAGCACAAAGCCACCGCTGTGTGTACACACACACTGCCACCTTGCTACATAACAAACCCACACATTTATACTAAAGAAAACTCTGCTTCCGTATCATATACCCTTCAGAGGTCACAGCAACGTCATGGAGATTTACATACCTGAGAATTTATGCTATTCTGTAAAAACACACCTCCAAAGAGACTGAGCAGCTCACCGAATCAAAAACTCTGACATGCACACAGTATCACTGCTGTTTGCCATCCTCCTAACAAAGTCTCCCTGTGCAGTGCTCCCTGTCCGCATCCAAAAAACGCTATCCTATCATCCTGCCTCAGCTGCTAGCAGACACACAGCCAGGCAGTCAGCCTGCTGCAACTCACACTCTGCCACCTCCTTCCTCTCCTCACTGTCCTCCTTTCTCTAACCTAATAATTTTCTCTGTGGCAGACTGCTTCCTTCTTTTCATTAGTTTTTCTTCAGGTCCTGCATGGTACTTCTCTGGCAACGTCATTCTGTAGATCTGTTCCTCTGCAGTTACAGAGCGGGGCCTGTGTGATGTGAAGACTCAGCAAAAAGAGGAGAAACAGAGCTGGCTCTGCTCTGCTCTGCCGGTTTGGATGGTCATTAACGGGGTAAAGGGGACATAAAGAGACATACCAACGAGCTTAAATACAAAACAGACTCTTCAGCTATGGAGAGGTTTATATAAGAGGAGATGTGTGCATACATGACATTTATCAGTCCATCTATGTTATTGTTCTCTTTGACAGCTGGGCTTTTATAATAAGATTAAAAAATAAGTCAGGAGATCCTCATCATCACAGTTGTAATTACCATGTGTGCAGTCAGAGGTAACAGGGAGCTACAGGAACAGTAACAGCCTGGGGGCTACGATCAGAGGGTCGGTGGCTGCTCATTTATCTACTTGTATCATGACCCAGTGCTGCTCCGATGCAAGGTCACTGGCCCCTGTATGTAAATAAACAAGTGCCAGCTGGAGCGAGCAAAAAAGGGTGAAATCTTCAATATAAAGTCCATTATGTAACAAGTGAACATTACAAAGCTCCTGAGAGAAGCAGTGAGATGACAGCAGGATAGTAGGGATTCTTTGCATGTATGTGTGTGTGTGTATGTGTGCACGTACATGTGAATAATTGAAGGCTACCTGAGATCTGGTTATAACAGCAGCCTGGAGACAGTCCTGCTCTCCTGCTGCTGCTCAGTGACAATGAATCCTATTACCCTCCATATGCACACATACACACGCACGCACGCACGCACACACACACACACACACACACTGTTCACATATTGGGGGGACCTGGTTTTTGTCCTCAGTGGCACCCATCTCCAATAAAGTGGGTTTGAGTCTAATTTGCCTCTCCAAAAGTAGATAAGATCATACCCATAAAAAAAAACAAACAAAAAAACACAAAGACACACAGGCAAAGAGCAACCAGGGATTTGCAGTAATGTGGATTTAATATGGAGTGGTTGAAAAATGTAACGGTAGGTGTAAAAACAGCTTCTATAGCTTATAGCTTGTAGAAATAGCAAACTGGTGCACTTCTATTAAATATACCTGTAAAGCTCCACGTGCCCTGCAACAGTTGGCTCTTACCTCATTCTTTTTAAACTTTGCCTTCAGACTCTTCATAATGGTTTAATGGCCTCTGTCTCATCAGGAACAATGCAATGGAAAAGGTAAAGAAACAAACTTGAGTGTTATTTGTATGTTACGGCTTATTCCTTGTGTCATTTGTTTACCCATTCATTTACCCAGTCATCTGAGCAATTAGGCAACTTGTGGATTTAACAAAATGTTTAAAATATGCTACAAAATAAATGTATCAGCACCAGGCTACGATAAAGGCTAACGCAATTATTACACAACTGTAAAGTGACACGTAGAGGCGTGCAGCCTACCTGTAGAGGACAGTCCTGCTCCAGGTGAGTGTTTCCTGTCCCATCAGCTGCTCACAGCAGAATAGTAGAGTCACTGCAGCCTCGCGGACAGCAGGAATGTACCCGCCTCAATCGTAAATAAACCAATCAGCAATGCGCAAAACGCCGGATCAGCGTTTGATTGGCGATGATGGATGATATGCCGTGTCCGTCGCGTGCAGCACTTTAAGACGCGCGTGCTGAAGTGCACTGCTCTTATTTGGTGTTTAACAGGCTGTTGTAAACTGTAAAGCAGCTCGCTGTCATGGAGGAGCTGTCATCGTTCAGTCTCTCTCCTCCTTCAGCAGCACCTCTGGCTTAAAATTCAAGACGAGGGAGTTTGCTGGGAAAGTCCTTTATTTGGACACTTTAGCCAATCAGTGAAACGTTAAAATGATTGTAACCAATGGCAACACTACAAGCTCTGAACCCGGAAGCTAACACCTAGAGGGGTGAGTGAAAAATGAAAATTAGCTAGCTGGAGGGCTAGCCTAAATAATACTCTACTGTTTTAAGTGCTACTGAGCTTATTTTGATTGTTAAACTGACATTTTACTAATGCAATAAAATTAATCCCTCTGTTTATTTAATCGTTTTATTGTTTCTTCTAAAAAGTTGTTATCTACATTTTCTGGTTCTAGTGATTTGCATACTAATGAGGCTATTCTTTATATTCACAAACAGTAAAGTTTGATGTGACTCTGTTATTTTGAATGAGGCTTGCAATAGACACGAGCCACCAAATGAGGGCAGTAAATGCAAGGCAGTTGACGCTATGGCTATCAAGTACTCCTACAATGTAGCGTCTTCTTCAGCCATTAAATTCAACCGAAAGACTCATGATTAAATTCAGATTTGCACTGATGATGTGTGTTAGATGTTACATGAAAGCCTACAGCCACAAGTGTTTTAAATTCATGTTTGTTTAACCTCCAGATTCAATAAAAATGTGCAGCTGTAAAAGAGAAACACTAAGAGCGTGAAGTTCAGAGAAAATGTCACATCCATATTTAGCCCCTTATAATGAGGGAGTCTTATTAATTCTCTGAGTTATTCCGCACCTCCTTGTTGCTTCTGTTTGATTTAATTAAAGCTCTGGCTGCCATGCAGTGGGGTTTATTTTGCATGAAAAAAACCACAATAACTTTATACATTTCTGTCTCTCTGTCTGTTTGTCTGTCTGTTTGCCTGTCTGTCTTTCCATTTGAGATTATCTATCTCTGTGAGAGATCCTGATTTTCCATTTCTGTTTTCCTCTCCTCTGTGCTCTACACGTGTCTTCCTCTTGCAGAGTGTGACAGCTTGTCTGTCTCCATGTCTCTGATTTTCCATCTCTTGCTCAGTTTCAATCTTCCACACATTTCTGGCTCTCAGCCTGGCCACAGTGAAAGAAAAAAATTAAATACATGCTCAATTTGTTGGTTGTAGAGGGGTGAGCGGAGGTGTCAAGATAGAACGAATTGTGCAGATGAAAAAGGAGAATGTATAGCTGAGTGGAGGGGGTGAGAGAATGAAGAGAATGAATTATTGGTACATTTAAAGATGAGATGAGAGATAAAAATGCAAAGGAAAACAACACCAAAAGGAAGGCCAGGGCGAGTGCAGAAAGACCAGGATATTGTGCAAACAAAGTGTCTTATATCAAGCTCTTATGTTGTGCCAACAAGCTCTGCACAACATATTGAATGAATAGATCTCATTTACTGGAGATAAGACCTAAAGTACAACATATTGGTCTTGTTCCCTATAACAGAGACTGATTCCTGCAGTACATGAACCTTGTTCCTCGAAATTTGTTGTTCCCACATTTTGCTTTGTTAACTTTAAAAATTAAACTTAATAAGGAACCAGTGAGGCAAGAGAACATTAAACATTTTTTCAAGCCTGGAGAACTTTTTTTCCACGGAGACACGTTTGACAGGCCTTTATATTAGCTGATGTCATGAAATTGATCCTGTCTTCGAGTTTACAGCTTCACCTCTGTAACTGCTTTAAATTGGACTGCAGGGACCTGCGAGATGCTTCCAGTGACACACCCTCAGTGACTTCAGATTTACCTCACAAGCAGTTTGGGACTTGAACCTCATTTGGGTCTGAAGCTGGTGAACACTGGGGCAGACCGACCAGACAAGCAGATAGGCAGGAGGAGACAGATGTGAAGGTCCTGATGGGATAATTTTGATGTGGTGATAGCGGTGGGGGTGAATTTTAGCTCAATGACCTCATCCAGTCCTCCCGCCCCTGGGAGAAAGTGAGCTCATGAGTGTCGTAAAGAAAGAGGCATTTACGGTCTTTTAACAGACTTAGATGGCCTTACCCACTGCAGCACACAATCCAATTTACCAGCTTGGACCTTGGGTAATGGGACATCTGTGAAAGGATAAAACTAGCTCGGAGAGAGCAAATAAGGATGAAACAAAAAGGAATGAAAACTCCCACTTAACAAAATGCCTTATTCTTCAATCAGATTGGACAGGCGTCAGTGCTTTTTGTTACCTCCTTGTTGTGAGAAGGAGTGTTTTTGTGTCTGCACTTCTGTCTAAACTACAACACCACTGCTCATGTGGCTCAGAGGATGATGGGATTCCTCTTTTTCCATCAAACCCTTTTATGAGGAACCTGAAAACAGTTCTGTTCACCCCTCAGGCTTTTGTAATTTGACTTTCTTTTCGAGAAAACTGAAAAATCATTAAAAAAAAAAAACCTTCCGTGAAACAGAAACGGGGAAAATTCTCCAGTGATGTCATGTGAATAAATAATGCACATCTTTGGAGCATATTCGTGAGAGCCCCCCCCCCTCCATACATCAGTTTCTGTTCTTCATTTGTTTTCCCCATGCAATTATTATGATCTACAAAAGATGATGTATCTCTTGTTGCAAGCCGGTGTGATGTGCAGATATTTCAATGAATGAACGGTCGGCTGACTGCGAAAAAAGGGAAAGCAGGATATTCCACAGGGACTGAAGCACCTCCCCTTTAACCGCTCGGTTGAGTTTGTCTCGGAGCTGTGTAGTCGCTCTCTTCACTCGCACGTTTGCCGTCAGTCGTTCAGAGCAACTCTTGGTGGATTTCAGTGCTCCTGTTTTATCCTGGAAAAGCTGCTGTTTTTCTTTCCTTTTTTCTCACTCTCTTGTGGAATAGTAATAATAAAAAGAAAAGCTCGAGTGGTGGAAGGATTTGTCACTTCTCGGTGCCGTTTCATTGTGATCGACATGAAGAAACGCGAAATAAAGCATCCGAAGTGGCTGAAGGACTGAAAAGGGTTGGTGAGTGAGTGTGCCTCCGCAGCGCAGCGCTCGGTGCTATTTAAATCCACTGTTTTGGTGACTGTTTTGAGTGGAAAGTCGAGAAAAATGAGCTTATTTTCTGCCTGCGTTTACAGTTTTCCAAGTGAGTCCGCGCTCAAACTGAACGTGTTGTATTTCGTGTTGGTTTAATTACATAAGGAAAGCAAGTAAGATGTTAAAATTTAGCTCAACTTTGATTTCTTGATGCTTTAATAGTCTCTTTGTGTCTTTGTCTTCCCTTTTTTTTATCAGCACGTTAACGTCAGACTTTATTGCAGGGGTGTGAAATGTAATTGCAGGCTCCGGGCAAAGTCCAGATGCCAAGTGTTATTGCTCCCTGCGTAAAACAAAAGGAGTGCGTAAAGCCCAGCTGTTGGTGTAGTTTAATGTCACACAAGTGTATGTCAGCGCACGCTTACAGTGAATCTGTGATCAGGAAAAAGTTGTCCAGTGCAAATATTAGATCAGGGTATATGCATAATAATGTTTTTGAAAAAGAAAATTAGTTTTTAACATCTTTATCTTCCAGAAAAACAAACAAATGCACTGCACAAATCTCATCCCTAGTTGACACCATCTCCTCAGATGATCAGATCAAGCAATAACCCTCATGTCTGTCTCCCTGTCTGTCCTCTGCAGCCTCCTGCTCTCACTCCACCACACACTGGCACCAAGCAGAGCTACAATGGCCAAGTGGCTGAAAGACTACCTGAGCTTCGGCAGCAGGAAGGTGCCTCCTCAGCCACCCACACCAGACTACACAGAGAGCGAGATCCTTAAAGCCTACAGGCTCCAGAGGGACCTGGACTTTGAGGATCCCTATGAGGACTCTGAAAACAGGTCCAGGGGTGAGTCTGGGACCTCAGACCCTGCCACACCTGTGTACGGGTCTCCCATGAAGTCCTCCAGTGTGGACATGAAATCTCCCAAACACAGACTGATCAAAGTGGACTCGCAGGAGCTGGGACGCACCAAGATCCTCCTCAGCGCCATTTCTATAGAGGACCAGCAAGAGCCTGTAAGAGCCTCAGTTTCTCAGTGTGTGTGTAGGTGTTCAGAGACAAAAAGCAGGTGATGACAAAGTCGGTTTTTCATATTGCTCTTGGCTTGCGAAGCGGAGGAAGGAAGTGAGAAGGAGGGAGGCGGGGAAGGCGAGTAATGGCGAGGGATGAAAACACTCTCCCACTTCTCTCTCCTCCCATTTCCATCAGCGTGACAGCTTTATTGATCCGGCTCCATAAGCAAGTGACTAGTAATGCATGTCACAAATATGCATTGTTTACATAAATCACTTTACATCCCATGTGCAATATAAATTTGCTCTCCTGGATGGAAGGAAGAATTATTGATGGCTTGAGCAGACCGTTGAGCCAGAGAGGGTCACAGTCCCTTGAGTTTATGTCCCTCCATAAATAATAAATAGGGTTTGGTTTTACAAGCTGAGAGAGACCCCAAGCATGAGCACATGTTAGGGGCCATATACAGTACGTGGTACGGTGAAGGGCCATGGGGAGGTATAATTCATACCATGGTGCTGTTTGTGTCATCAAGGCTGCAGCTTTTCCCGTCTGTGTGCCATCATGTTGTGCTGTTGAAAACATGCACAGTTACTGGGACGTAAAAAAGCAAACAGATGTTGGAAGAGAGCATCTGGTGCAGAAGCAAAGGTTTTTTTAAACACGGAGATGGTCCTCACATTAATTCTGCTCACATATGCTGGTTAAGTTAAAGAGTAGCCTATCACGAGTTGTTTTTTTTTCTCTCGCTGCAGTTAAATCCATGAGTCTGCTTATGGAAAATGCTACAAGTGCGAAAGTCCTGAAGTGAATTGAAGTAATAGTCTTAACTCCAGTCGATAGCTGCTCCTCTCTACCCGTCTCTCCTCCCGCTCTCATTAATTTCCCAGGGTCTGTGGGAACATCCGCACTCTAATTAACATTGCAGATTCCTGTGCATCGATAGGTAACCTGTTATAGAATCAACATGGAATCAGGCTGTGATTTTTTCTTTGAGGGTGTGTGTGCATGTTGAGCGGGAATTTGGGAAATGAGCCTTTGTTAGAGACAGAGAGAGAAAGCGGTAGGAAGTGAATACTTTGCCAAAGTGTGTATTTGTTTGCAGGCATGTACACTTGTGTGTGTGTGTTTGTGTACTTGCTTTTGTGTGTGAGTGTGAGTGTGTGAGTGTGTGTGACCATATGGCTGCCTTTGTAGCTGTCAGTGTGCCAGCTGACCACTGTTTTCCTCCTGTGCCTCCATGAAGGAACAAATGCCCACGACCGACCAACCTTCTCCCTCTTTTCCGCTCAGACAGGATGATTTGTGGCTGAGTTGCATAAAGCTTCAATGGAGCAACAAAGATACAATATAATTCCCTCTTCAAGGGTTTTAAGAAGGAGCTGTGTTGCATAGCTACTAAATATACAAAGCATTACACGCTAAAAGTGCAAATTAGTGTCTTGATGGTGCTCCAGAAACATTTTGTCTGTCACCAAACATATACTTAACGTGCCATTCGGTAGAGATCTGATTGCTTGTTAAGAGTGTTGTGCTGCTTTTTCCATCTTTGGTCTTGATTAGGTATTGTCGGTGCAACACTCCTTCCTTTTTAGCATTTTTACATGTATTACAGACTGAATCCTCCTAATTACACAAAAGTTTTCAGTCCCATTATGCTTTATGTTAAGTGTTCATTCAAAAGTGTGATGTGGAGCTTTTTTTTAAATGCTGATTTGCCACATGAAATCAAACTCTCTATAGTTAATGATTTGAATTTCAAATCTTTTTGCAAGACAAAAGCATTAATGCGCTGCATTGTGTTCATTATGTAGTCAAAGAAATTGCTGGCGACACTTTTCTTTATGAGTAAGCGTGTGTTTCGTTCTTTAGGTGGTGCCGTCTGCTCCGATGGCAGGCGACACAGATTATTCGGACCCGTTCGATGCTCGCTTGGACCACAGGTCAGAACCGAACCTTGGACCTGTTCCCTGCGAGAACAACGGCTACATGGAACCGTATGAGGCCCAGAGGGTCATAACAGGTCAGTGGACTTACCTCTCTCATGAGTCAGTGTCTTATCAGTATCACAGTGCCCATCTGTGAACCATGTTGTTATCACAGAGGCATGATGTCTTAGTTACAGCCTCTTTCCCTTTACTGCTTGTAATGACACATTATGTAATAAACAGCCTGAATGCAATATGTAATAAATTTTAACTATTTTTTGTGCTAAATTATTTCATATTGAGTTGGTTATTATAATGCATTGTTACACCGCTCCCTTTTGTATAAAGTTTTTTATTTTTACTTCCTCTGCTAGTTATCTCCACGTATATTAAATACATGCATATATGCATCATACTGTGAGTGTATGCTGACCTTTCACCCGTTGTTCATACAACAGTTGAGTATTTTATTTAATTTCAGGTACGCCAAATTATAAATTGAATATGGAACTGTGGCAATAAGTGATATCATCATTGACCTGTAATATGTCAGCCATTTTTTGATGAACAGCTTTAAAATAATCAAAGGTTTTATCATCTGAATCACCTTTCTCTATCTTCAAAGTAAAGTATTTCTGGCTTGATGTAGTAATCTGTTCTTATTTTCATTTCTTCCAGTTCTTTGCTTTAAAAAAACTGCAGCATTGCTCAGTAGTTCCAGTGTCATGGCTCTGTTTGTTAGCAGACATTTCCACAGTGTCGTAACCGTCCACTCCACTGTGTTTTCAGACAATTACAGGCTGAGTCGACTCTCGGCCTCACAAAACGTCCCTTAAAGATGTCTGTTCAGGCAGCATCCAGTCTCAGACCCTCCCTCCTCCCTCGTGATTTTCTCCCACATCATCTAGCTCACATCTATCGTTTTCCATTTGTCCCTCCTCCTGTAACATCTCTGTCTGGCCCTTTTACCCCCCCGCTCTCTCCCTGGTCTGTCCCAGTCATTTAGTGTAAAAGCCTCCCTCCCCTCCTCTCTCTCTCTCCATTCCTCTATCTCTCTTCATCTGAAGGGCTCTCCTCGGCCCTGAGGGGAGTCTGGCTGTCTCTCTAATCTATCCTTGAGAGAATTTTATGTTCTGTCCTCCCTCCATTGTCACTTGCGCTGCCTTTTTGGTCGTCAAACAAAAGTTCGTTAATATGGGGCTAAAAGCGAATGGAGCATCTATTTCTCCGCCCCAACTGAGAAACCTTAAAAGAATCATTTCTCAGCTGGATAAAGCCGTTGGAGAGATCAGAAATGCAGCAGTGATGGCTGGGAGTTTAACAAAGCATTGTCACAGCTCTTACAATGACTTTGAATTGCACCCGTCACTCCAGAGCTGTCTGCCTGCCTGCTTTTGTCTGTCTGTCTGTCTCAGTCTGTTGTTGCTTATTAAAGGAAACTGTAGAGCGACAAAAGACAGATGTGAGATCGGAATAGTAATTATCTCTCACAAAGACCGTCCTCAGAAGACACCTGTGTGCCTCTTAGACTGTTCTTTTAGCTTTTAAGTGGGAAAAAAAGCACCATTATAGTTTAAAACACCTGTTTCCGTTTTCAGCCTCTATATTAATCTGTATGCCTAAACATTCCCTCGCCTCCCCCTCAATCTTCAATCTCTGTCACCTTTCTGTCAAATTGCTATTTTCTTTTCCCCCCCTGCTCGTGTTTCCCACCATCATGTTTCCTATGAATTTCTCATTTTATTTCCTGCGTGCCTGTTTTTATCTCTCTCCCCTTCATCTTCTCCATCTCCGGGCTGCCGCTGACACTGCGGGCTCCCAGCGCAGGTACAGATGCATTCAGCCCCATCGTGCTTCTGTCTCAATGACTTAACATCAAACGTTGACAGAGACACACCCCCCCCACTCTGCTCACCTCCCTCCCTCGTCCTTCTCCCCCGTCACCCTTCTCCTCCACCTCCTCTTCCCCTTGTTGTTGCTTCTTTTCCTGCCTCCTTCTCCTTCTGCTCCTCATCCCGCCACCTTCTCTCTCACTCCTGCCTCGTCTTGCTCCTCCTCTCTCTCCGTCTCCCCCTCCACCTTCTTTATAACCTCAGGGCCCTTTCCCCAGGGCCTCCACTTGGTCGCCATGGTGACTAAAGGGCCGCCCAGCGGTGGCGTCTTGTCGTGTGAAGGTTAAAGTTTTCTCTGCCTTCCACTGGTGAACCCTTCCATTTAGTCCTGTTCCCTTCTCGCGTGAGTGCACCTCCTTTGCACGGCTGCAGGCTGTTTGCACAAAAGATGCCTACTCCTTCATTTTTTTCATCATTTTTCTCCTCTTCTGTACCACCTGTTTTTTTTTAAATGGTACACTTTTGAGGTCAGCATATCAAAGCACCATTGCTGATTGCTGCTGCAGCTTAGAGGCTTCTATCGATGCATTCAGAAATCAGATTGCATCCTCTTGCTTGCGTCAATAATCTCAAAGCCTTTTATCTCTTGGCCATATTCAACACCGCAAAAACAGATGCAGGTGCAGAGGAACATTTCCTGGTTGGAACCCACTGGGAAAGTGATGAAAACGTTAAAAGGAGAACATGGATGCTGGTGTGAGCTGTGCTAGATTGCTGCTGGGATTCAGGATGGACAAGGGAAGGGGGGCTGGGTTTTACTACAGTGTTGCTACTCAGCATCTAGCCCAAGGCCCCGTTAAGCCCCCCTATATGAGATTCTGAGCCCACGGCAAGCTGTGCAAACATCATTTGTCTCTGTTCTCTAATTCTAGTCATGTCAGAGCTCAACAGGCGTTTTGATTTACTTTGCTGTAAAGAATAATATCATTTTTGTGTTTGAGGGGAATCTCATCAATCCTGGCAGATATTATTCCTTGATATTTCCTGTTTTTTTGCACATTGATTAAATGTGACACTTCCATGAAAAAACACATGCATGTGTGTGTCTAAGTATGAATTTGTGCTGTTTTTGCATATTCACCAACAGAGCTGCAGCGTGGCCCCGGAGGAGGACGGCTGCGGGGTGGCGTGCAGCTCTACGACACCCCCTACGAGGATGAACGAGGCCAGCGCCTGGGTATGTTGTACTCCGAACCTCAGGAGGAGGGCAAGGAGAGCAGCAGGCTGCCGCAGGATGATGAGAGACCTGCTGATGAGTACGACCAGCCCTGGGAATGGAAAAAGGATCACATCTCCAAAGCTTTTGCAGGTAACGGGAAAATAATGACGCTATTCTGCCATTAAAGTCCACTTAAAACAGAGTGGAAGACTGGCTGACACAGCACATCTGTGAATCATTTAGACTGTATAATGTCTGTGTAATTAATATAAAAATAATATCCGCTTGGATGAATATTCCATAAAGTGGATCATAATTCGTCTTATTTTTTAAAACTGAAAAAACAGTAGAGTCAGGGTTTGTCTACATAGCTGGAGAAACATGCTTTCCTTTCTTTCTTTCTGTCTTTCTTTGTTTTTTTTGTCACTTCTTTTACATTTATGTTCAAGAGTTTTTAAAGACACTGAAACACAGCAATCCCTAAACTTCTCCTCAGCTACTTTCTTTGTTTCTTCTGGCTTCCAGCTGACAGGTACAATCAGTACCCAGATTGCTGATATCTTTCTATCAGAAATCTATTAAGATTTTGACGTATTAGTTTTCTGTCCAGTTTAGAGGAAAAGCGTTATAATTAAGCACCAAGTTTAAAGACCACATACTGGTGAGCACCTATTGTCTTCTAAAGCAGTTTAAACCGATCACTTCTTACCACCTGCTGTGTAAACCGTCACTCTGGATATCAAGCAAAAGCTTTAAGTATCTCACAAAATATGCCTTTTTTTTATTAGAAAGGGGAATTGTGTGGCAGAATTAGTGAAAAAGCTTAAGAGCAGGCTCACAAAGATCTGTTTTAAAGGTCAGAGCCCTCCCAGGAGCACACAGAGGGCTCTGCTGCTGATACGACACTGTGAAATACTCATCTAACTGTCCTGACCTTTAATGTAGCGTCTGCCCCACCACCTCCAAAGCCTTCTTTGCAGAAAATGGAAAGCAGTGTGACCTTCACTGTCTCAGCTCAAATGACACACATCTTTCCTTCCTTCTCTCTTACTACATACGAAAACCTTTTGGTGACTATTGATTTCTGTCCTCTCTGATCTCTGTCACATATTCATCAGAAAACCGTAACAACAACCTGTGATTCAGATGATGGTGACATCTCGTGAGCGTGTATGTGTGAGAAAGACACAGTGAACGTCAAATGGAGAAAATTAGCAGAGAAACTAAGAAAGAAAGAGGATGTTTTTTTTCCTGTAATCATCATAAATCTGCAGTAGTTTTAAAATAATTGGCCTAGAACGTGATCATTATTTTTCAAAGCTGCACTGACAGGACATGTCACATCCCATCTCATTAGGTTTCATCTACTGAATATGATTGGAGGGCGAGAGTGAATTAGAAGTAAGAGATTCAGAGAGGAAAAGAGAAACAGGCGCAGACTGACAGGTCATTTAGGAGTGGATCAGTGTAAAGCATGCCAGGCCAAGTCCGCTTAATTGAGCTGCATCTCCAAGTCACCAAGGTCAAGGTGATGGGATAATAAATCAACCTCGCCTTGAATGCACTCTGCTCCATCCCTCGCTCTCCTCCCTTTCTCTCGTCCTGTGTAACCCCCCCACACCTCCACCTCCTCTCAGTTAATTACATGCCCACACGTGCATGACTGATCCAGTGCTAATAAGAGAGTCATGGCCAGCACACCATTGTCTGAACACACACACACACACAGGGATATATCCATTCACACTGTGTTCGTGCTCAAATTAAATTAATCAGAAGAGCAGCAAAGAGACACCGTAACTTATTTGAGAGTGGAGATGATTTCAAAAAGAGGGGCACGGCAGCTAATTTAAAAGCCAGCATCACCTCTCACTTACCTAACACCCATTCCTGCTTTACACGTCGTTTCCTCCCCTCTCTTTGTGCCACAGAAAGTATGCTCTCCTGCAGAGGAGCGCTTACGGCACCATTAGAGAACGTAGTGGAGGAAAACGCTTGTGAGGCTCGAGTTGTCTGACCCCTTGTTTTTTCCATTTGGAGTCAGCACTCTGAGCTGGCATGCTGTCTGTCTGAGCCGACCAAAGCACTGAAGTGTAAACACACAAACAGTATTTTCCATTCTCGCATTTAATCCATATTCCCAAAACCCACTCGGCGTTGCTAGGCACGGCCCGCATGTGAAGGAGGGGTGAGACGAGGAGGACGAGGATGGAGCAGAGAAAAAAGGAAGATGGCAGAGATGGAAAGAGATGAAAGAAGAGATGTGGAGGAGGTATGAGAAGGAAAAGAGATGAACACAGAGGGAAAAAACACAGAGAAGCTCTAGAGAAAGCTAGATGGAGCGTAATGGAAAGAGACTTCCAAGGTTATGGTATGTTTGGTGGCAGCTCAATGGATGTTTGTGGAGGCCCAGTGTTTCAAAGGGGAGGGGCGTTGAGGAGAATTAATGGTCGGGGGCTGTGGCGAGGTGAGGCGTAGAGAGAGGAGGGGGGGAGTCAGGGCCACTGTGGAAGGGTGCAATCAGTCATCGGCTAACACAGGCACAGTCCCTCACACATATACACACACCAACGCAGCAGCGGTGAAAGGGCTGTCCCCACGCCCCCCCCCCAGATGTGACACACTCACTCAGATAACCCGCTGCAGGGGGGCAAAGGGGGGGCATCGCAATCTGCCAGAGGCACCTCATCATCACCTTCACACAGGCTCTTGCACTCGCGCACAAACACACACACACATGTGGATCCTAGACGAGATTTTCCCGCTCTGATTATCAGGCACCTAATTCAAGGGTGAGAAGAGGTTGAGTGCGTGCGAGCACAAATGAATGTGCGGCTACGGGTTTGGGGGGCGGGGGGATGTGTGTATTTTTCTGTGTAGAATAGCGTGCATCGCATTCACACAGTCGCTTCAGAACAGAGTCTCTAATTATGATTTTCACAGCTCAAATGTAATTGCCGGGGCTGAATATTGCATGTTGCAGCTATTTTAGTATCAAAAATGAGCTCGCATCCGTGGCGTTTTGTTTATTTTTCCATCGGATTTGGAGTCCACCTCCGCCAGCTGCGTGAGGGTGAGCATGGCATGAGAGGCTGGACGTGACGGGCCCCCTCTCAGTCCGGCGAGTTTTAATTACAACGTTAGAAAGCTGTCAGCCGTCGCCACCATCCAGCTCAAATTACAGCAGTCATTAATTCTTAGAAGTCAATAGTAAGTCCAGCAGTGAGATGCTGGCCCTGCAGCCATTCAGCACCAATTAGCGAGATAATGAAAGGCACAATCTCATTACCTCTACGGCGGCCACACCTAATGAACAGATGAATGGGTGTTTCAGGTATTTCATCTTTTTAAGTTTTATGTTCAGTAGAGGAGCTTCAAGCCATTTGTTGTAAACGATGGTTGTCTAAAGGTGGAGGAGTGGGCACACGACGAGAGAGCTGAAATCAGCTGAAATGAGGAAGTTGAATGAATAACATTGCCACCCCTAGCAATTACTATTATGGTGCCATTGAGCAAAGCACTTATCCTCCACTTGTTCCAGTGCAGCTGCTCATTAGGGAGCGGCAAAAAAACAGGGTGCTGTGTAGGGAAGCCTCAGAGTATGAATGTGTGAGCCATAAAGGCAGGAGGGCGACAGATTAAGGCTCTTTTAGAGGTTTTTTCTTATCGATTCAGCACAAAAAGAAGCTAGAGTGGCCATCTTTGGGATTCTAAACTTTAGTTTCCATATTTGTGGCAACACTGTACATTATGCATGACTTTATTCCAAACAAATGGCCCTTAGCAAAAACAAATTCCATTCATGTGCACCAGAGATAAATGTTGACGTTGTATTGGATTGTTCGTATTAAAAGCTCTGCCTAATGCCTTTATTTTAATAACTCCAAGCTTCTTTTGAGGTTTTTGAATAAAGCTTCAAATGTCTGTTTAAATATTTTATGATGTCAGCTGAGCCAGCGGAAAAGCTATAGGTTTTTGAGTTTGTTAGGCGGTTCACTACTTTGTTCTGGACTGGACTTAGGGCGCTTTCACACCAGAGCTGTTTGGTCCGTTTTAAACGGACCAGAGTTCGTTTCCTCGGATATTCCGCTTC
>JAPZDY010000021.1:17651668-17662036 GCA_029783645.1 Ctenochaetus hawaiiensis | reverse complement strand
TTGACAAAGGCAACAATGTTGCAACTTTCAGCTCCCCAATCGAACCGAGTCCGCTTGGTCAGGTGTGAAAACAACCTTAGACTGAAATATCTTAACAATTTTGGCTAGGTTGATTTTAGTACGTACCATTAATTCATGTTCCTCAGAGGATGAGTTATGCTGACTTTAGTGATTTCTCCCACACGTATTTAGCGCCACCATGAGGTTGTGGTTTTGATTTATGTTCTTTTACCCAAGTTGTAAAACCTCTGGTGACCCCTTTTCATCTAGTCAGCATCTTAAGATTGAAGTTTTAATGTATCCAGCCATTTGGTTGATTTTGGTTGGTTTGGATGGTTGATGTTTGCAAAATTAATAGCATTATCTAAAACCTGAGTAATGAATTCTGTTACTAGCTAATTTGCACTTCTAGCATGAAAGCATGCTAAAATTAAGGTCATGAATATGGTCAACCTTGCATCTTATACACATTAGCCAGTTAGCATTGGTATAGCAGGTTGTTGTTATAATGATGGTAGCATTTAGCTCAAACTGTTGCCATGTCTTAGCTGCCTTACAGAGCTGCTAACATGACATCATGTGGAAAGTAAGAAATTTTAAAAGGAACGTTTTAATAGTCATCCTGAGCATTAGACTGTTCTGTTCATTCTTGTGTCAGCAGCACTGTTAGCTAGATGCAGAGGGGTGTTTGGAGTATTAGCCTAATGCACACAGGAGCAAAAGTTCAGTTTAGCAAAGCTTGCAGAGAAACCTTGATAGACGGTCATCGTGTGCGTGGGTTGTGTCTGGTCGTCTGACAGGGCCAATCAAGGTTTCCTGGGCTGTTTTTGTGTGTGTGTGTGTGTGTCCCTGTAGGAGACTGAAAATGTTTGCTTCTGTGTGTGAGCACACAGACAAACACGTGGGTGAAAAAAGAAAAAAAAAGAAAATTAGATTTCCATTTCTGGTGTGATGCTGCTCTCGGTGTAAGCAGGCCCTGGGGGCATCTGACCAGCCTGTTCATCAATTTACTGACACAGTGGAAGGACCCTTATCGCTCTCTCTCTCTTTTTTTTTTTACTCTTGCCTCCTTTTCTCTTTGTCACACCTCCTCACTCTCACCTCATCCCTCTCCTCATCACTCGCCACTTTCCTTCCTCCTTCAGCGTGAACCCTCACTGACATTAATGAAAAGGCATGTCCTTTGTGATTCCCCTTGCCAACTAATATGAGAGACGGGGCGGAGAGATAATGGAAGTAGAGTAGGGCAAGAGAGGAGAGAAGAGATGGAATATGGAAAAAGAGATAATGCCCCACTTATAGGAAGAAAGGTGAAGGGACGATGAAGAAAGAGAAATGTTCCGTACAGAGAAAAAGACAGTAAAAGCAGCATGATACCACAGGGAAATGATCGTAATAAATGTCTAGAAAATAGATACAATGAACACACAGACAAGACTGTCGATGTGTGATGCTTCTAAGATAAAAATAAAAACAGTGTGGATCCAAATTATAAAACAGGAACTTGTGTGAATGTGTTTTTTTTTTCTCCTCACTGGCATAAGGTGTTAATTGTATGTCCTGCTGGGGGCCATTTTGCCCAGCAGAAGGTCTCTGTGTGCAGAGTGAAGATGGAAGGCCAGGGCTGTTTGAAAAACAGATGTCTCCATTAACAGACTAAATGAAGCTCTTCTATTGTCTTTGTCTGCTCCTCCTTTGTTGTCGAGACACAATAAACAGCTGCTGTGCTTGAGAAGTCAGTTATCCGTCACTCATGTCAAAGTGTCCTGTGTGCAGCACAGAGAGGAAAAGGCTAATCTGGTTATTTGATCGTCCTCAGACAATTTTTGATAATTGTAGGTAGTTGAAGCGCCAGGCACATGACCACAAACTGCTGAACTGCTGTCACCTGTTTCATCAGTGAGGTTAAAAACTGAGGTCAGAAGAGACAAAAACACATTTCCTTGTTTTGGCATATGTGATGAATACAGTGGAGTAGGTTTTAATCATGAATATCGACTGTGAGCACTGATGTGAGAGGGACCTTTGTCAGTAATCCATTAGTGTGTCTCATTGTCTTGTGTTTAAGAACAAAGTGGAGCTCTAACAGCCTTCTGTGTTTGATGGATCAACAGGTTCCCATTAGAAGTGAATAGAAGCCAGATGTTCTGTGCTGTTGAATGACTGGCATGGTGTGATTGTGTGTGTGTGTGTGTGTGTGTGTTAGTTTGGTATTAAGCCTTTTGTTACCAGAGTTAGGAGCTCATGCAAGGTTTGTGTGTGTGTGTGTGTGCATGCATTGAGAAACCTAAAGTGGCTGGATTGTTATGGAGTTATGGAGCTTGAACTGGTAGCTTGAGAGTTGCCATTTCACCTGCTGGGCACTCGTGAGGAGCCTTTGACCAAGACACTAAACACAGAGAGCTTGGAGCGTTGTCTTATGGGATGTATTAAATAGTTAATTGATAATTGCTTCAACAAAAGTGTCAGGGGTAGACTGGAGCTTCTGGAGGAAAAAACACCTGGACTCTCACTGTTCTGCTCTGATTTGAAGCCATTTGCCATCAGAGAGAGAGATCAGAGTTTATTTTAAAACTTTTCTGATTGCAAAGAGTATTTATCTTCATTTTAACTTTTAAATGATCCAGGTAAACCTAAGTCTATGGCAGTGTCGCCTCTCTGACCTCTCTCCACTCATGCATGTCTGAAATTCTTGTGTAATTGCATTAGTGTTAGTGCACTGCGGACCTGTGTGTGGAATGATTATTACACATTGAGTGTGAGAAAATGATTTTCCCAAGTAAGATTCATAAAGTAATAAAATAAAAGCTCCTCCAATTAAAGGAGCTTCCACCAGTCCTAGTTGGCCTCTCTGATCCCACAGGTGTATGAGGGTTTATCTGTGTTAGCTTGTGGGTGAAAAGTACACGGTTTTAACACTGTATTGATGTATATGAAAATGGATTGCTGCTGTTCTGTAGGTGTGATATAGTGTGACAGAGAACAGAATGATTCATCCTCTGACATATAATAAAAATGTATTAAATCAGGAGATATTGTGACGTAATTGGCACCACATTTATCAGCCCACCACAAAAAAATCTGTGTCTGATGACTTCATTGTTTACAGAGACTAAAATCAGACTAAATTTGGTGACGTTATCTTGACATTTGAGAAGCAATGAGGTTTGAATCTTTGGTTTCGGGACCCAGTCATTTACTGGTTGTCATTCTGTTCATCTAATCAGGGAGTAATTTACTGCTTAGATGCAGGATGATTGCAGTTAACTACCCAGCAATCTGTCTTATTTCAATTTATTGTGAGTTGATTGGGATAAATTAAACGGATGAAACTGTCTGACACAACAATTTTGTTTAAAACATGCATCTAAAAAGCAAGCAAAGAGAGTAAAACAGAATTTTTACCAAAAAATATAATTTTACAATTCAAGAGAACCAGACAAAATGACTTGTTAGGAAGGACAACAGTCACCCTGACTGGTGAGAGAGGAATCTTGATGGGATTTTCTCCCCCGTGTGCGACATCACTACCTGAGCTTATCCCTCGCTCAGATGGCTGAACACATTTCTGATCTGTAATAAATTGTCTTGGCTGTCCCCATTTTTTTCTCTCACTCTCCTTTATCTTGTTACCTTTATCTCGCTTCTCATTTACGCCCCTCTTTCTCTCTTAGTTTTTCTTGAAAATTAGAGGTGTGAAATCTGATGTGGTGGCGAGTGAACAGGCAGCGAAAAAAATGTGGCGGTGGCTGTGTTTCGGGGTGTCAGGTGTATGTGTGTGTGTGTGTGTGTGAGTGTGTTTGTGTGTGGACCGGTGTGTTTGCGTGCTTGTCTCCCATTGAGGGGTGCCAGGGCACAGTTTAATCCTGGCTTCAGCAGAGGTGCGGCCTGCTCCAGATGGGGCCATTGTACTGCGCCATGCATCAATAATTCACGGAGAGCCAGAGAAAGTGGCGGAGTGTGTCTGCCTCCTCAATAATTAACCGGGGAGGGTGAGAGGCATGTATGTACAGACCGGGTCTCTCTCCAAAACGCCCGTTCAACTGGCCTTTGATGTTGCGGGCCTGGGGGGCTGGGGGGGGGGTTCTTTGGATTTGTCGGCTCATTAAGACGTCAGCCCTCTTTTCCTTTTATTTGTTTTGTAATCCGTTTTTCGCTGTGAGCGGGAGCTGAATGTACAATGTGAAACCGATGTAAGGCTGCAGTAAAGACTGCTACAGTAGATGGCTGCCTGCCATCATGGTAGATAATGAGCTATTTTCAGTTGGTTCTCACGGTGCACCTTCTGCCGCTCTCCCGCTGTAGGTAGGACATTGAATAGAGCATCATTCTGCACCCACGCTCCTGTGTTCCCTCTGTCACACTGCGCTGTGGGTCGCAGCGCACATGAAGTCACATTTTTGTTTTCTGCTACCAGACAATTTCTTAAAGTGGATTTGTTCAGATGACTATAAATAATGCAGCCTCTGACTTCTCCTGTCATCCCCGTCTCATCTTTCTCTTCTCTGTCTTCTGTCTCATCGCACGAGATAAATGACTGTAAATACAGGGTTTGAAACGCTCAGACTGTTTTTGTCCACGTGTCATGAAACAAGAAGACAGGAGGTAGAGTGTCTTTCCTCTGTTCACGGCAGGAGGTGTAGTTGACTATATTTCATCTGCACACACGTGCTGCTTCATCCACTCATTTTTCTCGCACCTTTTCCTGCTCGCTTACCCCAACGTTGAAAACCATGCATCTCATTTTGCTCTCACTTCTTAATTGCCTCCACGTGTCTTGCGCGTCTTCCTTTCGTTGACGTTGTTCCAACACATCTGCTGTCTCTCACTCTGTCGCTCCCTTTCTCTCTCGCCTCCTCCCCCCCTGCTCCCCCCTCCCCTCTATTAGAAATGAGGGAGTTGTCGGAGTTGCCCTGGCCTGCCCCGGTGGGTCAGCTGGAGGAGGAGCCCCCCGTCAGAGAGCAAGGTGACCTCCCACCCTGTAACACAACCCTCCCCCCTCCACCATGCTGTCCCTTGTCGCCCTGAACACGTGCATATGTCGTCACCCTGACCTTCATGACCCAAGCTGTTGTCCTACATCTGCTCCACCTCAGTCCTAAAACCCCCCCCAGTGGCTCACATCTGCACCACCTGCATCTGTCCCTGCCTGTTGCAGTTATTGGGTTGTCAGCTTTTCTTGCTTTTAAGCACTTGTTTCCCTCCCATATTCTTGCTCTTGCATCAACCCATGCATGAAAAGCTCCCTAAATTAGGATGTCTGGCTTGTTCATGTCGGGGTACTTAGTAGTGCTGTGTGCTGTTAATGTTTAATTATAAGTTCTGTAGATTGAATTACACCAAAAATCAGGCACAAAAGGGGTAAATAACACTTCAGTCTGTTCACATAATTAGCTCCAGAATAGAATCAATATAGTCAAGATCAAATAATCTGTACTGTTGTCTACCTGAAGACAAAGACCTGCACAGTGGCAAAGAAGGAAAAAATGCCAGCTTTCTTGTCTTTAATCTGGATCTAAAAAAAATGCAGATGCTGGTAAATGTAATTATGCTGATAGTTTTACTCTTTGTTTGTCAGACCGGAAACTGGTTTCCTCTAGTTTGAACCATCCAGGAGAGAAATCTTTGCCGCATGCGTAGTTTTGCAAAAGCCGGATGTCTGATGTTTACCCAAGTCTGGCTGTGAGGTTTGATGCCTTTTGATCATAACACTGTCTAAATACTGTGACTCACTTCTTCTGTTCCCTGTTTGCCAACAGTGCAGTTTGACGGCGCGGAATGGGACCGCTCCTCGTCGCCCACAGAGCGGTTGCGTCCTCCCGGGCCCAGGTCCAGCCCGCTGGCAGGAGGCGGGATGAAGTTTCGAATGCCGCAGGAAGGTCTTTCCATGGTGGGGGAGAGAGTGGACCCTACTCTGCCTCTGGAGAAGCAGGTGTATGTATGCAGTCTTTTGTTAAACCCATAGAAGTTACATTAACATATTTTTTAATGTGCTGGAGTGCAGACCACACACCAGGTTAGCCTGGTTAAGAGCCTCACCATGCTTTTGTACTCAGTGTTCAGTATTTAATGATTAAACGCCTCTTTTGCCAGTAATCCACTTACCTTGGAATTTAATGCAGGATAAAGAAATTACCCTGTCTTATAAGGAAAATATCAGTTTGTGTACTGAGAGTACAGAGTTTACATCAGCTGATATGAAACTGTATCCATAATGCCATACAAAATTGAATATGTGAACATGTAAGTACATAATACTCTGTTATGATATTAATATGCATCAAACAGCTTGGAATTACGCAATTATTTGTGCATGTAAATAAAATTAGCATATGCTATAAGTTCTGTATGCTGTAAATGTCTCTGCACATCTGTCTTGCACATTTATTTATCATAAGCTGTTATAAAATCATTTTTAAATATTCAAGAATGGAGTTGTACATCCCACAAATTAAGCCAAAAATCCATTTTATTGCACCACTTTGATCTATTAAGGGGCGTGGGCACATTAAACCGAAACAGTTATGTGTTTCGGCTAAGCAGCACTCATCAGAGCTTACTGAATTGCGAAAGGTTAGAAGGAGAACTAATTAAGTCAGAACATTAAAAACACACATTTACTCTGGTCTTGTAATTTCAGACATCATTGGTGTTATTTATGTGCTGTTTCTGTGCACATGAAGGGCTGTTTTACTAATGAAATCCAGGCACGAGACACCCCTTAAGCACACATGCACATGCGCACACAGGCGACACACACACACAGTGTTCACTTAAGGACGGTAGCTGATTATTATGCATCATTACACCCTGATGATCTCTGATGAGGTTTCCTTTAGCTCTGCTTTAAACAGAGGCACAGCATCACCATCAACCTGTAGCATTCACTTCACCTGGGTTGCCTTGGGATTTCATACAGACAATCTTAATCCCCAGAGGAGGAATCCTAATGACTTTTGTGTCACTTGATTCTTCCTTTAGCGCCACCACGAGGTTGATATTTGTAGTTTTAAATAACAACTATTGAATAAATTGCCATAAAGCTTGGTAAAGAAATTAATGCCCTCCAGGGATGAATTGTTATATCTCTGGTGATTCGTTAAGTTTTAATCTAGCAGCATCATAATAAGAAAAAAAATTAATTTGTTCTGTACTTTTGTTTATTGCAAAATAGCTGCTAGACTTATGAAATTATTATTAGCCTTGGTTGTAAGTGTTTTTTTATAGTATTAATTTGCAAACATAAGCAAGTGGTGAACATTCCCTGGTCACCACCTGCATGTTAACATGGTTGTTATGAGCACGTTAGCATGTGAGCATTCAGCTCATAGGACAGCTGCGTAAAAGAACAGATTTCAGGAGCTGCTCATGAGCCTGTAGAGTCGGTGTGTCCGGTCTAAACTGGTCTAGTCTTATGTTTAAGACCAACAGACCAACAGTAAGTGCTAGTGCAAGGCAAGGATTCACTCTGCTGTGGTATTACTGGCCAGTACTGACAATTTTACTGCCCTGAAAATAGAGACCAGAGAGGAAATTTCTTATTTGGAATTACATGGTGTCTTCATTTAATCCTTTAATTTTAAATATTAAACCTTAGAGGCTCTCATTGCACTGCTGATTACCTCCTTAATCATTGTTGCACCCACTATGCAGGGTTAACCTTGTGATGTATCGCTACAATTATCAACTTGTGGAATCAAATCAATACAATTCTGTTAGTATTGAGCAGTAAAAGGTATAAGAATGTGCTGTTAACACACAAAACACGGCGACTGTGTCAGACTTCTGACTGTGTGTTATTTCTGTCAGATGGTACCACGGTTCGCTGTCACGCTCAGAGGCAGAGACGCTTCTGACGCTGTGTAAAGAGTGTAGCTACCTGGTGAGAAGCAGTCAAGCCAACCGCTCTGACTACTCCCTGTCTTTACGGTAAGACACACACACACACACTCACTGACCTTACAAGAAAACACCATCACCTTCAGAGTAGTTCTCTGACAAACAACTTTTCAATTTAGCTGCTCACTTCTATTCTACTGAGGAGTGTGTTCAAAGTGTGTGTGAAGCCAACTGAGCTCCTGATCTCATATCGCAGTCTCCACACCTCTCCATCTGTCTCCCCCACCTTCCCTCCCCTCCACCATCTACCCCAACTCAAGATCACTGCCGCACTGATTCCTCTCCCGATACTCATTTGCGGGGCACAATACTGCTTATCTGGTCAAATCTCGCCCCTCGTAATTACTACCAAGATCCATCGGCCCGGCCTCACGCCGCTCTCCCACCGTCCCCTCTGTCCTCGCCCTATCCTTGGCCCCTCTCTGCGGCCTCCCCCTTTGGCCCCAGCGGGCCTTCTAAGTGGTAATCAGGCAGGTAGAGCACACTTCAGCGCACACATCATCCTCCCCGTAATCACTAATGAATATGAATTACCTTCTGTGGGCCACACAAGAAGGGAAACGGGGGAGGGAAGGGAGCGGGGTGGGGGGGCTGCACGGGTGTCACTGAGTTGTGCTGACATATAAACAAGCTCATGCATTACTCATTTACATGAGTAGAGTGGGTTTGACACACACTCACGCACATACTAACACACACACACACACACCATGCATATTTGCTCAAGCAGCAAGGTCACTACTGGCACCAGTTACCCAGCTGGCACATGAGGGACAAATTAATATCTCTTTTGATACCACAAAATCTATCAACTTTGCAGTATTTTATTGAAGAGGGTGGAACTGCCCTTCATTCATGTCGACCTTCAGACTCTTAACTTAACAAAGAACAGCATGGCACAATCTGAAAGGAGTTGAGGCCGCTTAGATCTTTAATCAGCTTAAAGGAAAACGTCAGTTTCATGTGGCCTTTTTTTTCGTAGTTTTATTTTTTGCATGAAACGATAGCAATCTGATGATTAGAGAGGTTTTTAAATAAAGCTCCTGGTTGGCTAAATGATTTTGGAAGAGAAGACCAAGGCCATTCTTCCCAAACTCATGCACATCTGTCACAGCTGAAAGATTCAGACCTGCTGTTCTCCTGTGCAATCAGGATCATTACCCACTAGGATCTGTGCCCCCTTTTGGTTTTGACTCTAAATTTCCCTGTTGTTTTTCAAAGGAGTGTGAAACTGTCTGCATCTTTGAAATGTCTCCACTTTCAATGTCACATGTATTGAATCCCTTGTCCTCCATCTTTGTAGTCTGCACATTCCTGCAGGCTGCAATACCCTTGGGTGTAATCATGTGTCAGATGTTTTTCATCAGGGCAATTTACTGGAATATATTAACACTTTAGTGCATTCAGTCTGTCTCGTATGCCTGAAGATGGTTTATGCAACTAGAAAAGATGGTGTTTTTTGTTCTACTTGTTCTTGCTCAAGCACCTGGCAAAGCCTCTCAGCCAGGTGAGTGGCAGCTTTTACCCAAACAATAGAAGTTCATATAATAAGGTTAAACCATTAGCTTGTCTGCTTAATCATCAGATGACTCGTGTTCCTTGACTCATTTCATTTTGCTGAAGTATTCCCAGACATCAGAAACTACTTTGGTATCTAGACTGTCCCAAGAAAGTAATATTTTCCCGCATATCTGTGTCTAGATTGGAAAAAGCAGTAGGTTTGTCTTTATCGGTGTGTTGTGGCTGGTTGTCTGGTTGTTCTAAGATACTGAAACAATGATGTCAATACACACTTCAGGAAGAACGGCCTGTGTAATAACAGCAGATATCAGCTACATTTAAAAAAAAAAAAAAAAAAAAGCACCATCCATTGTACGTGCCTTTGTCATGTTGGCGTTCCTTGGAAAAAGTGAACCACACCCAGTGTATTTTAAGATTACACAGTAATGTGAACAATGGGGAGGAATGACGAAAGTTGTTTAATGGAGATGAAATGAAGAGTCCGTCCGAAGTGAGTCAGACGGACCTGCCAGATTTAAACCAACATAAATATTTATGAAAGAGCACTGGTTAGCTTCAGATGTAGCATGAGATACAAAGAGTCCTAAAAAAAATAAAAAACCAACAGGACTGGATGAAAAGCATGCTTGTCAACTTGGAGACGCTGATGTGATGAAGCGGCGTTGCTCTGCAGGCCGGTGGGACGATCACAAACCGCCTTTTGTTTGCTGTTTGTAGTTACAGCGAGCGTTTGTGGTTTCACCGCTCTTCAAAATTTAATGTGATTTACTAGAACAATGACAATTATGGTGACCCCTTTCAACCCTTGTCTTTCACTCTGCTTCTATAATTAGATGTACATCATGACTGGCTGGCTGGCTCTTAAAGGGGAAGTCAATGTCCTGGCTGTCCTCAGGCTTAAAGGGAGGGAGCTGCTGGGGGGGGGGGGGGGGGGGGGGGGGGGGGGGG
>JAPZDY010000021.1:17635078-17651658 GCA_029783645.1 Ctenochaetus hawaiiensis | reverse complement strand
GCTGCTGTGCTCCCCCCCCCCCCCAAATAAGCCACTTTCACAGTCCAGCATTCTTCTCTGTCACTCTCTCTTGGCTCTGTCAATCCCTCCATGTGCCGTTACACTGCTCATTCATCCATCAAAATGTCCGTTCCGTCCTAATTTGTGACACAGTGTTAAATCTTAGTTAGAATCACATCCCTAAAAAGTGCAGGAAAAAGTCACGGACATAAATCCGGGCTGTCATGTCCACTGTATCACTTTATGACAAGGCTGTGTGGTGTTTTATGTGCCCCACTTTTCATGTCATCCTTCTTCTTTCTCACTTTTTAGATTTTTGTCTCTTTTACATGTTTTTTTTTCCTCACAGGAGCTGCCAGGGTTTCATGCACATGAAGTTCAGCCAGAGTAAAGACGGCAAGTACGTGCTGGGACAGAACAGCCCTCCGTTTGACACCATCCCAGAGGTCATCCACTTCTACACCACACACAAACTCCCCATACGGGGTGCCGAACACCTGTCCCTGCTGTTCCCCGTGCTGGTGCAGACGCTCTGACTGACCCTGACCTTCCTCTTGGACCTTCTGGGATTTCATTGTGATCGGACACATAAAAAAACCTGAATGTTTGACGGGACCCTCCCAGCGGAGCACCGGTCCTCTCTTCCTGTTGGATTGGACTACTTTTGATGATTCAACACACGGGGGAATATTGCCCTCACCCATCACTGCTGTTGTACCTTTGCCAAGTGTCTCTAACATCCGGAGGATCAATTCACACGAAATGCAATAGCTGAACTTTGGGCCACCTTTCCTGTAACTCCCCTCTCTCATCTCCTTGTCGAACGAAAGGGGGGCAACTTCAGGACATCTGAAGTTTTCCATTTGCTTATTACATTTTTTACACAGCTGACTGAAATGCAAAGGAAGCTAGCAGAGCTGTAACGTGTGTGTATTCTGAACATACTGATGCCCCAGTTTACAGAAGACCTGCAGAGGATTTAGATTTTACCACAAAAAAACACCTCATTGACTTAAATCGACAATATTGCTGTTTTAAGGTGAAAACCTCACAAGTCATATTTGCCTATTTTACATGTTTATATCTGAATCAGTAATTTACATTGTACTGTATAAGATGAGATTTCATCCTCAGCTTGAGAGACCCTTTTGTAAGGGCTGAGGCAGGCGTGGAGGAGATGGATTGGAGGTCAGTGTGAGCAGGTGTGTGCATGCCGTCAGGCTCTGCCAGAAGACTGCAATCAGAGAGGGTTTGGAGAGAAAACAGCAGCTGTTTAGAGGGATTTGAGGAGAGACGGGTATCGAAGGAAATAATTTGGAAAAGATTGCTTATCCACTCCTGCCATCTATCTGTTATGATATGCCGGTGTTGAAAAGTTGGCTGCAAAGATTGGCTAATATGATAAATATACTCAGCGTTGATTTCATCAGGGAGTCAACATCTCTTTTGCAAGAAAAAACAACAGAAGAATAAGAATAACAGAAGAGGTAAGAAGGGAATAAGACACACCAGACACAAACAAAGACAAACAAATAGCATCAGAAGCAATTACACACCTCTAAAAAGTCAAATAAAAGGTCTGTGTTTATTTGTTTAAATTCACTGGAATTAATTTAAATGAATCTCATTAAAGAAAAATTAATCAGAAGGGTTTTTTTTTTGCAATTTGTTAATCATTAAAAAAACAAAAAGTGGTAGCTGGTTTTATCTTCTTCATTTGCTGTTTTTTGTGACCATTCTCATATCTCACTCAAACAAAGCCAATTTGAAAATGTCACTTTGGGCTTTGGGAAATTGGAAAAGGCATTTTTCATTATTTCCTGACATTTAAAAGACCAAGCGATGAATCAATTATTTGAAAAAAAATTAATTGAGAGATTAATTGAGAATCAAAAGAAATGCAGCACATCGATGCTCTGGATCAGATATCTCCACTGATAGAGATAAAAGAATTGGTCTGAAATGTTAGAATGACTGTCAGCTCACAATATTCTTTTTTATTATATTCATAATGCTGCAATTCAACTCAAGTCTATTTGATAAGCACCAGACAGGAAAATTAATGGCAGTGGGGTGTTAAAGGGGGGGTACTGGAGGAGTGTCCACAAATCCAAGTCTCAGCCAGCTCTTTTAGAAGTCCCCCTATGAAGTTATCTTTGCATTCGCTCCCACAGCTGATCCTGAATACAGCTTTCTGATCCCTGAGAGCTTATCAACAAAGTCTGCCTGTGCCTTCCTCCTCTTTTGTTGCACATGTAATTACACTGTATTGAATGTGAGCTGTTGAGCTGGAGGTAGGAGAGGAGAATCATTACACACCAGATGAAGTGTGTCTCCTTTAGAGACAGTGGTACAACTCAGCTGCGGTGGAGGAGAATAGCCGCAGCTCGGGGCGGGTGGGGGCTCCCTGCGTGAGTGGCCACCTCCAATGGGACCCCTCGTCGCTCTGCGCCTGGCCCCGCTCCACCGCCGAGCTGCTTCAAAAAGGGAGTTCAGAATGACAGAAGTGTTTCATACTGGCACATTCAGCCGCTCGGACCAGATGGAGTCTTTGTTGTTGCTCTCAAACACACACACGGATGCACACACACACACACGCACGTCCGTCTGCACAAATAAAAAAAAAAAACAACATGACACATGCAAATGCACCCACACACACATCAGTGCATGCAGTCCTCCTCCTTACCACACAGCAGCATAAAGCCAGGATCATGAAGACAGGGGGTGGTGTGATTCTCTTGTCCTCTGTTGTGTTCACATTAGTCATATGCAAATAGGCATTGTGCACAGAGAATGACACAAATCCACCATGTCTAAATCCTTAAAGAAGATTGGTGACGGCTATTTAGTTAACATGATTTATTATGGAGTTTGACCCATTTAGCACATGCAATCATTTCAGGTATGTGGAGAACTGCAATCTGTCACAGCTGGAATTTGAGGACATGATGAAGATTAAAATGAAAAGAAGTTTATTTGTGATCACCAAGCATGTTTTAACTGATTTTTTCTTTTACAAAGACTGAAAAATTATAAAACTAAGCAGCCTGAAAAGACTGAAGAAAATTAGAAAATGGTGTGGTTAAAATTGGTGTTTCAGCCTCATCTTCATTATGTAACTTACTTATTATTTTCAGATTTAAAACCTTTTTTCGGTCAGTTATTTCTGTGATGGCCAAAGAGGAATTTTTCACAAGTTGTCTCCATCTTTGTTCACTGTGTCAAGTCTGACTGAACAGGAAGGATCCTAATATCAGTCACATTCAAATTATTAAATGATGTTAATTTTTCACACTCAGCAGTGTTGGATGGGAATCCAGCAGTGGTTAGTTCTGCATGTGGAGTCACTGATAGGCAATCATCAGCAGCTGAGGTGATTCATAACTGAACTTTCTAACACTTTTGGTGTTAGACCAACACTCTTTGTTGTTCTGAATTCAACCTTTTTGGTCAGTTTTTCTTAACATGTCACCCACACGGATTTGTTCATCTACTTTTGCAGTAAGTAGTTGTCAGATCCATGCTTTAGAACAACTGGATGTTACTGGAAGGTTTTTCAAGAGCAATTTTATCAGGGACCTTTCGTATTACCTTTGTTGAAAATTTATTTCATGCTACAAAAGTTTTGATGAAACAAAGTTCTTGAATCAAATGATAAGACTTTGCAGTTTTCTGGCTACAGAAACAAAACTTCTGGTCTTAGAGATTTTATAATTATAAAGTAAAAAAGTTAGTTGTCTAATTGATGCCACTTAGGAATCAGCTAACACACTTGATATCTATTAGCTGAGGTTTCCAGACACCTTTAGCTTCTCTTGATGGTGTTGAAGTTTACAAAGAGGCTTAAAACTGCAACAGATCCTCTGTCCTTTCTGGAATAAGAATACTTTTTTATGTTTTGAATATCAGTGTATCACCTGATTAGCTAAATTACTAACAATGTAAATGTGGTAATATTCTGTAATTAATTTGCATTGACTTTTTTCTTGGCAAACTGATTTTCTCACTACTAACAGCAAAGAATCAAACAAAATCTAATGAGGATTTGGATGACAATGGCATTGGGATGGAAGAGGGAAACTAGTTGGACAGGAAGGTTGACAGTGATGAGAGGAAGCAGCAGGAAGGAGAGAGTCACTGACTACAAATGACAATACACAGCTCAACATTTTGGCATTTCTTTCGCAGTTCCAGATGGCATAAGGCCACAATCATCCCAAGCTAATTCAGGAAGGGGAATGTTCAAACATTTCTGACAGGAAGCAGTCGGTGACCTTTAAGCTGGAAATGCTCGGCTGGTATTGCGTCCTCGCTGTCTTTTTCCATCAGATCTGGAGGTGCAGAGCAGAGACACGTCCTTCATCTGAGGTGAGTATGAAATACCACTCTGTCAGCTTCTGTCTTCTTTATGCTGTGCAGTGTGGTATGAACAGCAAAATCTATTCGATCATCTATCAGTTTAAGGGAAAGTAAATGTTGCAGGTTAGTTGGAACAAATAAAAATTTGATTAAAATGTCTTTAGTGATCGGCGTCTCAAAGGACAGATTCACAAATGTGATCAAAAAGTTCTAAGAAAACCCCTATAAAAAGCAAAAAACCCATACCTATAGATTTGGTTTCCATCCCTTTCAAAGAAGTACCCTTGTGCAGCAATACTGCAGCAAATTATTCACAGTGTCAAATCTGCAACCAAACTCAACTCTAGCTTCTTCTTTGGGAACAGAAAGAAGTCATAGGGAGCTAATTCCTGGGAGAAGAAAGGGTGGAGAGCAACGACTGTGATGTTGTGGGTGAGAAACTTGTGGGCTTTCCACTCAGTCTGAGAGGGAACGTATCATGTTTGAGAACCTCATTGTCATTGTGCCACAGTTCAGGCTGCATATGCTGAATGTTCTCCCTCATAGGCCTCAGAGCGTCATAGTCTATGTTAACAATCTCAACCAAATTCACACCTGCCAGCCTGTTCTTGGATGCACTCCTGACCTGACGCACCTCCTTCGCTCTTGAGCACTGTCAGCTCTTCTGCTTTAAGGCTGTTTGGCTTCTGAATCTGAATAACTCACCGTCACTGTGGTGATCATCCACATGAAGTTTGGGTTGTCCCAGACCTGTTGATGGTGATCCTGGCAGACTTTGACAGGATGCTGCTTCCTCAATGGGAGGCTACTAGGCCCAGTTACGTTTCTGTGGTGTAAACATCAACACTTCTTTGGTTCTCCAGGCTCCCAGTCTGAGCGCACTCAGTCAGCTGATAGGATTACTTGCTGCATGGTTTCCTGAACTTACAGCAGCTACTGGCTACAGCTATATAACTATAACAAAGAGTATGCTAAGCAGCAGTTAGTGGTTATTCTGGTGATATGCTGCCCCCTATTTGTCGTAGTGACCTTTGACAGTAAATAATGTCTTCCAAACGTCCCCTTTAAATGTGTGTGTGAAGTAAAAATTGTCACGTAAAGACAAATCTGTGTAGATAAATTTAACTGCATATCTAAGAAAACATGTTACAAAACCTCATCAAGTTTGATTGATTAACCAAGTCATTTAAAATTCTGGATACATTTTTAAATGGATTAGATACTAAAACCGCTTTGTCACACTAAGCAGAGTGAAAAGACAGGAAAAGACAGGAAGGTCTTCAAAGTCAGACTCACACACTTTTCATGACTAATAGCTACCTGACCTCACTGAGCCGGAAACCCTTCATTAAAATAAACATTAAAAGTTTCTCTGCATTATTCATCGACGGCTGACCCTGGTCCAGCCGTGAATGGGAATAAGAGAGCATCAATCAGCTTCCCTTTAGGATATTAGATGAGTGCAGGAGGTTAAATCACATGACATTTCTCCTTTCCTGTCTGAATAGCAAATGATAAACTGATAAATCAGAGCATTTGTACATTAATATTAATAACACTAATAACAGATATGAGCACACATCCGCAATTTAAATGGTACAAAAGCTCCAGTATCCTTAATATGTACCATGACATTTAAAATGGTTTCACACAGTGAGAGAGAGTATAGATGAGAGAAGGAGGTTGAAAGCTGGAAAGTTATTGATTAAATATAAAAAAAAATGTAACACATTGAAACCTCATAAGTGGAAATAGGATTTTATTTTATTTGCTATATAATGGTATCAGGCACTACACCACCCTAGACAGAAATGTCATTTACAGTCTACCGCCATTGAATAATTCAAATCCAACACTCCTATTCACTAGTGGTTAGTTGACGTGTGAGTGGTTTCTAGATGTGCTGATGAGAAGCAAAAATTGTCCATGACTGTAGTTATTAGCCACGCTACTTCAGCTCACAGTGCAGCTGGTGCTGACAAAGTAGAGCTGAGACCAATGAAAGATGAGTTAGTCCTGGAAATGGCAAATGTACTGCAGATTTAAGTAAAGACATCGCTCTTCCTGTAGCACCACCCTCAGGAAAAAATCTTTACACTCTCGCCCACTTGTGGTGATGGTGAGAATCTAATAATTGCAATCCCCATTATTTTTTCATTCATCCAACTATTTTGTTTGTTTTCTGCTGTGTAATGAGCATCACAGCCTCATGAGGCCGCTAGTCCGACAAATAAGCTCTTGGTCTTGTCTCCTCTCACAGTGCATCTCAAATCATGAAGTCCTAGTACCGTGAAGGGTTTTCATGCACACAAACTATACCAAAAAAAAGAAAAAAATACCAATAGTATTAAAATGGCAAATGTTTTCATAGAAAATAAATAGTTTATCAAGTCAAGTTGTGATGGAAAATGCAGGTGTTTTAAGAGTACTTGTAGCATATGCAAAAAAGTGCCCTAATGTTGTCTTTTCTGCGTATGATGACAAAAAATACTGACAGACTCAACACTTATAAAGTTAATTACACTCTGTTTTTCTTAAAGCAATACGAAGACTCATTTTAGTCTTAATTTTAAACCAAGAAGTTTCATTTGAGGCTTGATTTTAGTTCACGTCCATGAAACTCTGATTGTGTTTAATAGTTTTGAATTGTTAACGTTAGTCAATGTGTAAGACACACATACATGATCTCACACACACACACTCACACACACATTCACACAACATATCAGCTGTTGCTTGTGTCTTGAAGATTTGTTTTAAATAGTGGCTTTAGATGGTTATGATTGTTCTCTAAACTGCATCCTTGAAATTCTAATGGAACATCATTTTCTTCATCTCATCAATGCTACACTGGCCATAGTGCGTAAACAAAAAGTGGCTGATAGCAGGTCTGTGTCAGTTCTACTTCTGTGTGAATGTAAGGACTCATTAAAGTGCTTTCCACTCAGAACTTGCTGAGGGGCGGCAGTGCCCCCGCCTTCACAAGCACAGCTGAGAGCAGGTCTGCAGGTCCGGGGTGAGGCACAGCAGTGGCCGAAGGGTCTCCATGCTTGTTGTCAGAGTTCATAGGCGTGGGAACTTTCCCTCTATTCAGCGCGGCCTTGCCGGTCCCACTGCCCCCTCCTCCACCCAGACTGGTCTTGCTGTTCTCCGCTGTGGGGATCACTGTGCCCAGGTGGGGGTTGCCCGCCACAGGAGTCCCAGTGGACTCCATGCTGGTCTGACAGCAGCACAGCAGCCTGAAGAATGCCGCCCTCATCTCCCTGCTGGACAAAGTGTATATAAGAGGGTTGAGGGCCGAGTTGAGCACAGCCAGGGCGATGAACCAGTCCACTTGGTAGAGCACAGGGCACTTATCAGGGCTGCAACCAACATCCAGCAGCAACAGGAGGAAGAGAGGGGTCCAGCACATGACGAACACCCCAAGAACAATAACCACAGTCCGCAGCAGGGCCAGAGAGCGCTCTGAAGGCCGGCTGCTCACCCTGCGCCCGCTAGAGGTCACCAGACGGTAGATCCTGATGTAGAGGATGATGATGGCAACCAACAGGGCGCTGAACACACTGATGCAAAAGGCCACGTAACTTTTAGCGTAAAGTGGCAGCACTGTGGAGCAGGAGGACATTTTGTCCAGACAGTTCCAGCCCAGGCTGGGCAGGGCGCTGAGCAGCACCGACACAAGCCAGCAGGCTGCCAACAGTCCCAGAAGTCTCCCCCGACCCGCTGTCTCACACGGACGCAAACGCACCATAGTCATGTGCCTCTCAATCCCAATGGCCAGAAGGCTGAACGTTGATGCACTGAGGGCCACGAACATGCTCCCCTCTCTGGCCAACCACTGCACTGGAGTCAGGAAGAAGGTGTTGCGTCCTGAGGTGAAGATGTTCACCACGTATGCCACACCAGCCAGCAGGTCTGACAGCGCCAGGTTTCCAATGAGAAAGTACATGCGACTGTGGAAGCGCTTGTTCCTCCAGAGGGCGAGCAGGACCGTGACGTTCTCCAGAACGATCAGCACGCAGATGAAGAGCAACACGGCCGTCTTACAGGCCCCGCCGCTGCGAGGCCGGTCCCACTTCCCAGAGTGATTGTAGTGGCTGACGATGACAGTGTTCATCCCCTCCTCCAGTATGTTCCCCATGCTGCCTGCCCTTCCTTGCCTTCCTCAGTCCAACAGCAGAGGGCGCCACAGCACTGGACACAGCAGAGGGAGGTAAGGCTGCTTAACCTGGTAGGGTGACTGACATCTTAAAGGACCTGCCAATCAAAAGCAGTTCAGAGGTGACATTTACTTTAAATTATTAAATTATCCTTATGTATTAAAGTTTTAGAAAATGTATGCAATAAGATTTTAGCTTATTTATGTAAGAAAAAAATCTCTTGAGAGTCTCAAAAATCAAAGCAAAAATTTATGTTAAATGATTAAAAATACTAACTTAAAAACAAATGAAAAAAGAAACTTATAACTTTGGGCTGCCAACTAACTTAATTTAAGAAAAGTTCAATAATGAGAAGCATTTTGCCCAAACATCGGCACTTCATTTAATATTCGGTCATTAGTATTACCTTAAAAACAACATTAGGCACTGACTTAAAAAGAGAGTTGTAAAACGATAAATAAAGAGGAACTTGTGGATTAAAAAAAACACAAGTTCTTTCATTTATTGCCCCCTTTTAATAACATCTTGAACACACAGATGTGGCATTTGCTTCTGTTCATAAATCCAATGTGCCATAAATGTTACCTCTGCTGACTAAATACATCTCCAGTGAAAGTTCTGTTGTTTCGTAAATAAACGTCGGTGTAAAATGCAACAGGAGAATTTTGAAATTATGCCTCAGGGTAAATATAATCCCGGGGTCGCTCAACAGGTTTTCTCATGATTAAACTCAATTATCTGTAACCCGGATTACTCGACACTGTGAAAAAGTGTCAGCCCTTATAGATTATTATCCTCTGTCAAAATAAAAACTGTAAGCAGCTTTTGGCCAGTATTTTGGTTGAAACAAGCCTACTCATGGCAGTAAAGTAACTTTTCTGTTTTGGAAAAGTTGCGCACGGTTCATTAGAGTGATAATTTGGAAAGTGTTAATACACAGAGAAAATAAAGCGCCTGGCAAAGTAAAGTTTCTGCACATTTGGTCTATTATTCTTATTCACAGTTACAGAAACCTACCTTTTGGAGTCACTGGTCTCATCTAAACATCCCGGTGGTGTGGTGAGATGTAATAAATCTGGAGGGTACTTTTCTTTCCGTGCGTAACGATGCGCTGGTACAAAATATGTGATGCCAAATATGAAGCGTGAAGTCAAAAGTCCATCTCGTGTCCTCGCCCGTTTAAAAGTTTCTCATTAGTGCGCTGAGTCCTGAACTTTTCGGCGTCCACTCCTCTCTGTGACTCCCTCATGCGCTCCGGTTGTCGCGCTCTCACCCCTCCCACTCGGTGCGGGGCGGGTTCTTCCCTTACCTCTCCATTTAGTGTCACCGTTAATTACGAGTCGGGGGAGAGGTCAGAGCCACGCGCCAGACTCTTAAATCTCATACAGATGTTTTCATTATATGTTTATACAACGTTGGCTTGAATTTTTTAAACAAATATCCAGGGTGCGTGAGTTTGAACGATTTGGTTTAGTTGCGTGAATTTCTTGTAGTTTCAACAGCTTTGTTTTTTTGTTTTTTTTTTGGTCCTTTGGCAAAGAGCAGCCGCGTGCTTCAAACAGCAACACCTAATGTGTCTGTATCATCAAATTGCTGCACATACTTGTCCCAACACATGTCACACTCTTTTGCCCCGAGCAATCGTGTGTTCCCTGAAATTAACCGTGTCACTCTTTGGTACCTTGCGCAGCTACTCCTATGCTGTGGTTGCACCGGTTGTCTGCATCAACTTCATATGTTCATTTTGACTTTTTAAAATGAAACTGGTGCTTTTTTTCTACCCTGAAAATATGCACACACACACCCCTTACCCCTTATTGATTTTGCACAAAACAGAACAGAAAGCAAAACTTAATGGAAACACTGACCGCAGCTTCTTAAAAGAACACAAACTGACGTGTTTATTTACCTTTCTGTGGAGTTAATCCCCAAGGCTGACAGGCCAAGAAGTTGCAACACGTTTTATATCTGTAATTTCATGACTCATTGTTTTTCATGTTCAAATAAAAGATGACTGAGTCTCTTTGCCCATTAGACTGTGAGATAGGTCAGACCTCTCCCATTGAAGCCGACTGGAATGGATGGGAAGGGAAGAGTCACACTTTGCTTCTCCTTTTTATTCACTTTTCGAGTGTTCTTCCCGAACAAATGTGTCATGGATAAGAATAGAAAGAAGACAGATGACAGAGAACAGGCTCAATATTGCAGTGGGTACTTTCCATGGTTTTATCTGGAACCTGTGGGTTGACATGTTCAGCTAAAGAGAACAGGTTGAGTCAATAGGTCAGATGCAATCAGATAACTTAAGTGTGATGTTTAGTTGCTGCAGGATGATTTTAGCAAAAACAGTGGTAAGACAAACAAAGAATAAAACCCCCCTAATTCAACTGAACACAAAAGAACAAAAAGCAGAAGTAAAAGTTGCCACACTTTCATGGAATTCCACGCCTTATCCCTGTGGATACCCATCAGGCTTTTCCTACGCTTACTTCCTGTTGTTGTCTGATAGAGGAACCATCTGACGGGTGAGAACACAAGAGAGGAACCATAGCTGGATGCGGATGGTTCAGGACATGCTGTGGACCGTGTCCTCCTCAACTCTGCTAATCCACCATCCACACCGAAACCCCCCCTGCCCCTCTCTGAACTGGGCCTGCATTGTGTTTTAAAAAAGAGAGTGGACATTCCCATCAAATTCCTCCTGGCTGTTATTCCAACCACTGGATGGTGCAACGGTTGGAAACACGGGGGTTGGCTCTGCAACTTCTCATTGAGTGTTTACGCAATGAATTTTTATTACACTTTTCCCACATGATGGTCAGTGACTTTAGGTACTGTGGTTTCACATTCAGCCTGGGAGAGTGAGAAAAAGAGAAACAGACAATGGGAGAGAAGTCAAAAGACATCGGAGCAGGAGAAAAGGGTAAAAGTTGAGAGAACGTTTCAGAGAACAGGAAAAAGAACTGGAGAGCAGGAGAGACGTTAGCTTGATTTAAGAGGGTCAGCTGTCAGTGCGTGGCGAGGTCTTTTGTCCCAACATTCTTTGATTTTGGTTCATTTCCTTTTACTTAAAGCCAGTGTTGGAATCTAACTAGAAACATTTACTTGAGTATTGTGCTATTTCAAATGCAAAATTATTAGGACACCTAAGAACTTTCATTATATGCTAGTTGTACTTTAGCAGATTTAATCACTAGTAACTTTACAGATTTCTCTTTGATATCACATATAAAGCATCAGAAAAATTTCAAAATATTAGTAATTAAGGTAAATCTACCAGGGATACTGCAATAAAGGTAACAGTCAACATGGCTTCACAAAAATACAAAATAACAAAAGAAAAGAAACAAACAGGATGTTTTTAAGCTTCACTTTAATTTAAATAGAAACATGTGTGACTTAAATAAAAATCACATTTGAGCTCTGATTGATCAAGTCTTTATCTCTGGGTTGCAAATAAAACCAGACTGACAGCTTAATGGCAATTCTGGAGCTTTTAATTTTAAGAAATAATGTTCTTCAGCAAATGGAGTTGTCATGAAAGCTGTTTTATCTTGAGATTATTTTGACAGCTTTGAGGTCAAATTCAGTCTCTACTTTATCTGTTTTGAGTGATTTCAACCTTGTTGGTTGATGAGAAAAAAACCCCAAAACATTTCAGTTTATTGCAGATAAGAAAGCAAGGTCTTTGTCTATAGACACTGAGTGTAGGTTAATAACAAGGTGATGCCAAGGTAAAATGACCACACTGACTGATGGGTTTCTTTAAAATATCATGGAATAATCTGAGGTTCTGAGGGGATTATTCTGTTTTCTTTTCTTCTTTTCTCTTTGCTGAATTCTGCTTTGAATATTATATGTCCATCTTTTCTGTTTTTATTGTTTTTGCGGCCATTGTTTTTGCTGAATCTAATTGCCTAAAGCAGGGAAGAACAGGCCAGGAATTGAGACCGTGATGGCTGACAGAATGGTCTAACAGAGACTGACGGCGAAACGAATGTTGATAAAAAGAGGAGGAGATGGGAAGCGACAAGAGGGAGCAGGAGACTAAAGAGCAACAGAGCTAACAGTTTCCCCCTTATTCTCTCTCTCTCTCAGTCCCTCTGGTATCACTGATTGTGAGAGGTTACAAGCAGTCTGGCCCTTTTGCACATGTCAGCCAGGCATTGCAGATTAATGAATGACCCCCAGAGCTGTTGACTTTACCCTGAGCAGCAAGAGATGTGCAGACACTCTGACAACCCATTTATAACCATATAAAAACACCCCAAAGGCCTTGGCTCTATGTTGTTGCAAGCTGGATACAGACTTCCTGGATGTTTGGTGCTGTGGTGGAAAGAGGAAATGTGGCTACAGGTCACCACATCATGATAAAAAAAAAAAAGAAATCACCTTCTTGCCAAGTCTGGTAAAAGTTTGTGTAAGAGTGATGCTGTTACGTGCATGGCTCTGCATCTTTGTGTTTGTGTTTAACTGCTGTGTGTGTGTAGCTGGATTGTGAGTCAGGGCACACTGACGTAGGCTCGGATGGTGAGTTAGATGTTTGGGAATGTAAAGTGCAGTGGGAACGACAGAGGAGCAGCAGCGGTGGAAAAGAAAGGCCTCTGGGGCCGTCACCCCACAGCCCTCCACTCCTGCAGTTTACCCACAACCACTGAAAAATCTTCACCAAGCTCTAACGGTACACCATCACTCTATGACTTTAATATACAGAAGTTTACACCTTTTGGAAATCTTTTGGAAATCATACATCACCTTTGGAAACAGCCAAACTGTGTTTTTTGACTTTTATTTATTAAAGAGACTGGTTATTGACCCAATAATAACATAACCACAGGCAGATTACATCATTATCTAAGCCTTCAGTTGGTGGGCATGATGCAGAGGCCTTGAAACATGCCAAAAAATATAGATATTTGTTGTGTTAGAGATTTTCAGTTGTTTTTCAAAAGGGAAGAGAAAAAGGAAAGTGCACAAAAATATCAACCAGCACCTAATGAGCTTGGATCCTGCATACATGGGACAAAAACAGGGAGATAAAATAGCTTTCTTGTTATATGTTTCAGGTCAAAAGAAAAGAAAAAGAAAAAATAATTTGGTGTGTGCATAGAAGAAAAGGGAATGACGGAAAGTCATTTCCTTGACAGGTTTTTATGAATAGATTGGGCATTATTGCGTTATATTTGGCTGTTCTATTATTAACTCAGTTTAAACACCACCATGAATTAAAAAAGTATTACAGTAATTTTGATAGATGGATGAATGACTAGTCTGTAGCGATAGCGTTTTGATTAATGGTTTCACCTGTCGACCAGTCCATGAACTATTGGACACTAGACTAGGTAAGTTCTTATCAAATGAGTCCAGTTTGTTTTTTTAAGGATTGTCTGTTCAGAATGAGCAAATATTTCTTGTGTTATTCTACAAGGTTTTGTCCTAGGCCCCTTTCTTCTCTGTCTATACAAGTTGGCATTAGGTTTTATCATCCACAGACATGGCATCTGTTTCTAATGATATGCGGATGATGCACTGTTCTATCTTTGCCTTACTTAATGATCTGATGCCTGTTGAAAATCTTTCATATTGTATTTGAGAAATTAGTGACAAAAAAAGTTTAAATAAGGTGAAAACACGATTTTCGAGTTTTTGCGGAACAGGTCAAAAGAGGAAAAACCCTCTTTGTGCCACTGAAGTGCCCTTTTATGACAGGAAGAACATCATCATTAACAGTTACCTCTATTACTGCAGTGCTTTGTTTAGGTAAGTTTTGCTGTGCCCAATACAAACATCCACAACTATTCAAAACACTGAAGGCCAGGATCCCCACCAAAACTTGTCTAGGTATATCATCCTATACCTAAATCTCTCCACTGGCTGCCTGTGAGCTTCAGAATTGAAAATGAGGTGTTTATCATCGTTTTTAATCATTTCACAACATCTCCTCAGACGAAAACAAAGATCTACACAGAGCTTATGTTCCCTAATACAGCTGTGCTTTGCCAGCACCAGGACTAAGGCCAACAGGGATGCTGAATTTAGATGATACACTCTCAGACTCTGGAAAAATAGCTTTGGGAAAGTGCACCTTGTTTTTATAATATTCACCAGTTTGTTTTCATTTTATGAAATGATGGACCATGCACATAAAATGAAAACAAACTGATGAATATTATACTCTGTTTTGATCTATTCTAGAATGTATTATTTATTTATTTATAGGCAAAATTGTATTGTAATCTAGGTAGGACATTGCATGAAAAGAACCAACTTTCAATATCCTTTTCAGATTATCCCAAAATGTTCTGTATCTCGAGAGCCAGGACATATTCTCTTGCATGTGATATGGGATCTGTCTCAGTTGGAGGTTGTGAGTAGAGCTCTGAGGTCTGATAATGTATCTGGTGTAATGGTGGTGCTTTTGGGTTATCAGTGGAGGTCTGAGTTCTTTAAGGGCACAAGGTGACTGCTTGTCTGAGATACAGCCTTGCTGGTTCTTTCAGATAACCTTTTTATCTGCATCCAGCTCAAAATAGCAGCATCAAAGGATGCACAGATAGGAGGATGGCTGGGTGGATGTTGAACAGATGGATTTAAGATGTATTTTTATGGTGAGCAGATCTTTTTCTTTACTTTTCTGTGGACAAAATGTTAAAATTATTTTGCTTATTCCTTCTTTTTTTCAGATGCACCTGTGAAAAGAAAAGGTATCTTTCAGTTAAGGTTAAGCAGTGTTAAATGAATACAGCCTGGTTTTTCAGCTTCAGTACACACAGCCCATTTTGACAATGCAATTTGGAAATGATCGGAAATCAAAGATAGGAGTGTCAGATCATTCATGTGATACATCATTTTTGTTGAAAAGCTAAATGATGCATTTTTTTTATTTCAAAAAAATATAATTAAGGACTTATAAGACTTGCTTTAAAACCCTGAAAAATTTCATTAAGCTCTTGTAACCGTGGTGCTGTATCTGAACTCCACTTCATGGCCTCTTCATCCTTAAATTGTTACCATGTAAGTTCTCACACAGTCATCCCAGAACTTTATGACATTATTTATTTTCTTTACAATAGCAGTCCTTAAACACAAAATAGACTTTAAGCCCTTGCTTTGCCAAAATATGTTAAAAATAACTCTGACCTCAGTCGTGTAAACAATCTTCTCAGAACTGCTTCTCTGATGTCTGGGAAAGCTTGAGTAAGATTCCTGTGTGTGTGTGTGTGTGTGTGTGTGTGTGTGTGTGCGTGTGTGCAGAAAATAAGCTAACTCCGGGCATGTTGCATGTCTATGCCCATTAACTTGTGTGTGTTTGTGTTTGTGTGTGTTATCATCTCTCCTCCACTACAGAACCATGACTCTTTATTCCCTAAACACAAACATCCAGGGGTTGACCACCGCACGGAGCAGAAAACATGAGCAGAAAACATGCATCCTTTACATGCAGGAATTCCTATTTTTGGGATGTTTGTGTGACTTGGGTGGCTTTGTCTGTCGCTGTTTTATAGGAAAGGGTCAAAGGTACATTTCCTTTGAGATGAGGACATATGGTCATGCAGTCTGGTATGTGGGGGCTCCACACATGTGCCACTGTGCCCCAATCATACAGCATCCACCACTCCAACACCCAACTCACCACCAGTCTGTCCGAGTCCAAACACTCGACCCTGCCCTGAAACCACGCCCTCAAATCTCCATGAAATGCCGCAGGAGCCTGAGAACGAAGTAACCCACTGACAGAAACAGACCAGGCTCTACAAATACCATCAGTGCAGATTAAGAATCACTTTAACCTTTCAGAGACAAGCTTGTGTTTTTTTTTCTTCATTTCTGTCTCAACGGCACCAAGTCACCAAGTTTTATACTAAACACTGGCACAACATAGTACGATGTGACCTCACAAAAACTGTATATAAATACATAACATAGACAAAAGCATAACAAATACATGGAGTTGTACATGTAAGGTTTTAATAGCTACTAAAACTTACTAAATGTTTAAATGTGGATATGCTAATATAAGCTACATATGTTAACTTTCTTGAAGAGAAATCATCCATC
>JAPZDY010000021.1:17607563-17627101 GCA_029783645.1 Ctenochaetus hawaiiensis | reverse complement strand
CTCTTACTCTGTACCAGATACTCATTTAAGCAGGTACTCGGTTCAGCTAAGCAATGCTCTGTATTTATATCACAATGGTGGAAAAAGAAGCAAAGATTCCCCCTGAATGTGTTTGAAAAAACTCACCATGTTCTTGTAATTATACTGAAGTCTCTGAGCAGCTTTTACTGCCTGCCACCGAGTCTGTGCACCCTGATCTATCTTTACACACACTGCAGAGGGACTCTTTATATCTGAAGAGATCCACAATTAGACCTCTTACTTAACGTAAGCCCTAACCAGTGAATGCTCTTCTGCTGTATCATGTCAGGACAAATACACAACCACAAAACCCCTCCACTCCCCTGGAATGTGCACACCAATTCTCAGGCATATATCCTGTTCATATGTGCGTTAGGGCTACTGTGTTTACATAAACTTCCTTCAGAAACTCCCTCAGTTCTATGGTGTCTGTAGTTCCTCATTTTAAAACTGCACAGCATCGCTATTTTATAGATTCATCTCTATATTTTACAGATCTCAGACTTTTCTGGTTTTTTAATAACTCCAAACTTTAAGAACCAAATGTTGACACCAAAGATTACATGTCTTGATTGTTTTCCACCAATGACATTAATGTACCTTAGTTATTTCAAACCCACACAGGGCACTTCAGTTCAACACTGTATCTTTTAATTAATTCTTTGTCCAAAAAGCTTATACTTGCTTGCTTATTCTTGAACTTTAAAATCAAACAAAACAATCCCACCTCAAGTTTGAAGTACTTGCTTTTTCTTGAGCTGACAGTTATGGCACACAGTGTTCATCAGTGGATGGAGTTTGCTTGATTTTCATAGAAACAAATTTGTTCACATGAAACCTCATATGATATGATTTCACCTGTAGCATCGTCAGGACTTCTTGTTTATGAGGTGAAACATTTAAAGTTCCTGGAAAAAACTAGGAATGGTCTCTGAGTTGAGGTTATTCATCAAAAAGTAGATCAGAAGGTTTGGTGGTTTGATCCCCAGCTCCTCCGGTCTACATGTTGAAGTGTCCTTGCGCAAGTTACTGAAGCTCAAATTGCTCTTAATGACTGAACCATCAGTGTAAGTGTGTCTAAGTGTGCCTGTGTGTTACTGATGGCCATTTAGGCACTTTGAAGCACCTGCAATACATGTATACAAGTACTTTGATTGATCAAAAGACTAGAAAAGCTCTATATGTACTGCAGTCCATTAAACATTTCCAAGGTTAAAAATAAACTTTCATCCTCAACTTATGAGCCAACAATGAAAAGTAGTCATGAAAACATGAGGACACTTCGGCGAAATCCAGGATGAAACCAAAGTTGAAGACTTTTGGAAAAAAGTTCATGAGGACCTTGAGTTGAGATTCTTTTCTCAAACAACTTTTCCCCTTTTATCTCCACTTTAGGTTAATTGCAAATTTGAAAGAAATTGTTCCTGGTAGCTGAAAAAAAAGCTTTTTTTTTTTTTAATTATCATTTTTATAAATGAATTTAGTAATGGTTATACTGGTAAATCTTATTTTTCTCCGGTGTGTCAAACAAAATATCAGAGTAGTCAGTTGTAATAAAAAGTGCTGCATACACAAAATATTTGCCCTCTTGCCACAACAGAAACCTCAGCGGTACAAACCACTAACAAAGCCTTAAAAAAACACTCAGCTGCTCTTTTTGTGAGCAGCTTTTCTTTTTCACACAAAACCCACACACAGTTAAAGACCCTGAAGAAACAGGAGACACAACAAAGAGTCCTTGCTTGTACCAAAAGCCTTTCACTGGGGGTAATTAAAGTCCTCTCACTGGATGAAAACTTTATATAATGCTCTGATCAAGCCAGGGTCACATATTTTTCTCTACAGGTCTGATACGGCAGCAATATTAAACACAAAACGTTAAATATGCCTATTTATCAAAGAAGCGGGTATGTATGTGTTTATACATGCCAGGTGTCAATGTCTAACAACAAACTGACAGTTTTTTGTTATTTAAAAAGTGAACAATGTCTCGACATGTCACTGTGTAAAGGTCAACAAGTTTTTTTTTGTTGTTATTCTGCCAGACAAACTCTGACACAATTGTGTGGGTGTGAATTGATTTCTAGCAGGTTTACGTCTATTGTTCAGTACAGTTTATCCTTTGGTGTTTGAAGCCTTATTGTACAATACTCTAAATGGCGAAACCAAGCCACACTAACTGAAAAAATGGAAGCCTTTAAGACCAGCTCACCTATAAAATGACTAAAAATTGTTCTACACAATGATGCAAACGAGGATACACACCCAAAAAAAACTTTCCCATAACATTCTCATGAAATTCATTCACTCAAAATTTCTTTTTGCTAAAAACAGGCCAAGCCGGTCACAGATTGCAAACCCAAAGCAGACATTCACTCTCTCCCAGCAAACAAAATGTTTTTGTTCACTTTTCTCTGGGTGGTTTGGCCTTTTGTTGAACACAAACCAACCTCTTTTCTCTGCAATACCTTTTGACACATATTGACTGAGGGGATGTTGACAGGTGTAAAAGTGGACAGCATAGAGTTTAAACTGCCCTGACAGAGCACACCTTTGACTTATCTGATTTTTCAAAATTGTTTTAAGAAATGTGCTCTTTCCCTTTATGGATTATAAAATTCTGAATGATAAACAAAATGACATTATATAAAAAAATATGACAGACATAATAATAAGAATAATAAGCAAACATCCTCTTAATGAATAAGGGCTTCTAAAAAAATGGCGTGCGTTAACTTAATAAAGTGAATGTTAGACTTTCTTTGATGAACCAATATTAGCCAACATCATTGAAACATCAAGGCACTTTAAATTTGATTAAAGGAGAAAAACGTCTGTGTGATTTTTTTTCAGCACTTTTCATCTCTGGAAAAGGGGAATACTTAAGAATTATAACCAAAAGAGACACAAATCTCCTAAATAAGATTTAAATATAAACAAATTAATTAAATCAGTCTGATGCCTTTACTTGGCTTCTCTTTTCTACCACTCTTTCAAAAAAAAAAAAGATTTAAGCTACAAACAATATATCAGTTGGTTTTCGCATGTCATTAAAGTTATCTGGAAATTATATTTTCTATTTTATCTATATACCTAAAAACTATACTATACTTGCAGTTTTTATGAACTAGTTAAATTTTTTTTTATTATTATTCCTGTTATTATAAACCTTTTTTCTTTGTTCTGTTAGTTTATTTGACACGTGGAGAGTGCGTCTGATATCAAAATTGCATTGTATTGTAGCTTATAACCCACAGGCTCCATGGGATAGATGAACTAAATGGTCATCATATGATCTGCTTTGTTTGTTGTGGTTGAGTAATGTCACGTGTTGGTCAACATATGCATGAACTCTGCCTCTTCTCTCTCTCTCTCTCTCTCTCTCTCTCTCTCTCTCTCTTTAGCCCTTAAATCTTTATCTGTTTTGACCATGTCCCATCCCTCCCTCGTTTACATACGAACATATAGGCTCAATACAATACATTTAGGTTTAACCTCATTATTGTGTTCAGCTGCAACCTGTTGTTTAAGCAAACAGATGGGTTAAATGATAAAGCCTATAAAATACATAATGATCACCAGCGAATATTAAACATAAAGTTTTAGTTCAACATCCTTAACTGTTTGGTTTACAAAAAAAAAACATATTGCGCTCAGTGCATAATTTTAAAAGTGATACCAAAAGTGGGAGGGAACTAATCAAAAACCACGGAGGAAATTGTCAAATGTCATCTGCGGATAAAAAAAAAAAAAGAAAAGAAAAGAAAAGAAAAGAAAAAGCTAAATCGGTAAGAAATGGTCAATATAACTCTGCACCAAACTGAAGCTCGGTCGCTGTTGCTGAATCGTTGCGGCAATAAACGAGCTGCACAGACGAGCAGACCTACAACATCCGGGCAATAGCCAGCTTGCGCAGAAACGGAATGGCGGAGGTAAGTGAGCGAAAACGAGGAATGTAACGAGCCAAAAATGATAGAGAAACCGGGCCGAATTTAAGACTTGTGGCACTCCGTGGCGTACACATGGCTGTCGGCGGTTCCCTCGGCCGCTGAACGCCGGCCGGAGGAGGGTTACGGTCGGCATTTTTAACCGCTAAGCGGCGGAAGAAATGGAGAACCTCTCCGGCAGCGTATCGCCTCTCGCGTTCTTGGCTTTAAAGAGCCATTCGCTTTGCCTTGATAGTAAAGCCGGAGAAACAATAGGGAGCCCGGCGGGGTTTAACACGGTGGTGCTGAACTATTTCAGGTGCGCCCCCGCCGACGGAGCGGATTGAGTGAAAAAGTTAGGGGAGATGTCATGACTCGGCGTCAAACTCCGGCCGTCTCTTTCGAAAAAGATATTGAGAACTACTTATTTCCTTCTTGTGCCACTCGTACAGAGCCGGAGAGGAAGAAACGTTCAGCACCAACTCACAGGAAAGCAACCCTGGTCAGGCAGACAGCGCCCGATGGGTTTGGAGAGGCACATCGCATGGATGTTTAAGTTTTCACCGCACTTTTTTTTTTTTTTTTTTTTTTACAACTTATTAACAGAGGGATGATGTCGTTAGAGGTGTAATCTGAATCAGTGAGCAATGAGCAAGTTAGGGTGGGATTGTTCACACCCTCCTGTTGCCTGACCTGAAGCCTCTCTCACATGAAGTTCTCTCACTTCTGGAGTAGTAAAAACTCACGTGGCCTCAACTTCTTCATCAAAGACATGTGTCCCACTTTGACTTCATTCTTTTAGCCCCAAGGTTTAAATTTGGAAAACATGTCGGCAAAGTAGGGAAAAAAAATGCATTATGACCTGACATGAAAAACTCCAGTCAGTTATTTTCTAATTGTAAGATAAACCCATGTAGAGAGTTGTGTGATTCATCCATAAGAGATGTAAAAAGTCTGTGAAGTATGAATGAAGAAGAGTGCGGTCCTTTGAATGATACTTATGTCCACACAGCAGCTTTCATAAGTTAAAAAATGTGGTTTTAAAGTCGTGAATGAGCTGATCTGTAATGATATGAGACACTATTTGACCCCCAGGTTGTCTGTTTGTACATATGTGCCACAGATTCACAGAGGAATGTGCTGCCACATTATGATGCTATAACTTTATAACCCCATGCTGTTTTACATGACTTAAGCTACAAAAATGTTCATTATTGTATTATCTTTTTCATGTGTGTTTGTGTGTGTAGGTGGGTGAAAAGATAAGTGTGGAGGTTGGGGCCTAGTGGAGAGTGGATGAGGCACAGTGATGAAGGCCCACAGCAGGAGGAGCAGAAGTGGTAACAGGCCTTAGAGGAGAAGGAGAACTTTCGCCCCATGAAGATGGCAGCACAGTCCCATGCTGTACGTTTAAGTCCATGTTTGTATATGTTAAAGTCAGTCGTGGTGTAAAAGCTTTGGATGTGACGACTTAACAGCTGCTGGACAGCTTTACTGGATCCCTGACATGCTCATTGTAACAATATTTTTATTGTTACTGCTTGAAATATCTGAAATATCTTGTAAAAAACTAATTCATTTGTAAATCAGTCACCATTCATTGTCACTAACTGCACAACACTATTTGGATGCAAACAGATAAAACACCAGAAACAAATATAAGTGACATTGTTTTCATGCATCTTTTTTTTTCTGGACATTATAGATTAGAAGTCTAATGGATAAAAGTTTCATTGCACAGCACATATTTCACAGCCGCCTGGCCATACAACTAGTCTTAAGCAGTTAGAAAGCTTTGTCTGAGATCCAAAAGTAGGACTAAATGCAGCTCTTCACTCCTCATGGTGTCATTGTCTCTCCTGGAGTAAAACATTGTCTAATCAGAAGCAGCAGTTAACGGATTTAGATGATAGATTTACTCACAACCTGTGCCCAGTTTCACCTCAGGAAAGATAGAGTCCTTTTAATCTCTTCAGACTTGGTGAAGTGTCACACATGTTTCAGTTGAAGCTCCATTGTAGTTTAGGAAAAGATAAAAACACAGCTGTTGGTCATCACATCTGCTCGAACTCCACGAATTTGACTGAACTGTTCTGGGTTTTACTCTGCAAAAGTATCCACGTAGCATCTCTTTCTTTTACTCTGGAAATGTTTTGGTCTGTCTCCCTCTGTAACTGTCTGTCTCCCTATGTAACTGTCTGTCTGTGTAGGCCAGTGAGCTTCCTTTGGAGGAGCTGCTGGCTCTGTACGGCTACACGATGTCTGATCCAGAGAAGGAGACCTGTCACATGGCTGCCAGCCTGCCAGACATGACGCTGGACAAGGTGAGATGCAACAACAAAGGAACACAGGGAACCTTTTAAACTTATGATATAAACATTATATAAGTGTTCTTTATTTCATTATGTTATCTTTTATGCTGTGCTCTTGTGTTGTTCTGTGCGTGTTTTGTATCAGGATCAGATAACTGAAGATTTCTTTCGTGGGGAGGAGGAAGAAGAGTCGTCAGCTGATGATCTCACCCCATCAGTCACCTCAAACACCTCAGATCTGCTCCACCGCCTTCGAGGTATCACACACAAAGACGTACATTTACACATGATTTTATCACTTGTACATAATCTTAAGGTTAAAAATGGATGGTTATCTTCCTAAAATCACCTCAAATGGAACAAACTTGTATGCACACTCAGGCCTTTTTGTCTGAGGAACCTGTGTATAGTTTAACTAAAATAAAATACTTTCTTATCGTTGCATTGCTGAGACTGCCACTTGTTACTCACAGCTAGTTTGTGGGCTTCAATGACACGACAAGTCAGAGTTTAAAATGTCAGGAAATTACACGAAAGCTTTGATTTGTTTATGTCTTCCTGTGTGACAGCGTGTGCTGCTTTTCGTCTCTCTCCATGTGACTGACTGATCAGAGACGCTCAAACATTTCTGAACTGAAGGAGTTTAAATGGATTCAAACAGCCTTTTCCTGGTAGTGAGTCTGTTTGATGTGAGCTGCAGTGTCGGTGTGGCGTCCACTAAGTATCATAGTATAAAGACTGAATATAAGAAAGATTTGCTGCTTGTTGTATCCTTTATGTATCCAGGAGAAGGACTGAGCACACCTTTCCTTTAAAAGTAGAGGAGAGGAAGAACCTGTTTTTCTGTTTATTTTCTCTTTTCTGTTGGCTTTCTTTCTGTTACTTTCATTGCTACCTTCTTCTGTCTTGGGGTTTAGTTGAGAAACAGTTTTTTTACACCTTCACACAGGTAACAGGTGTAGCTGAAGGCATTATGTTTTCATTTTCTGTCCCTCTCTCATGTGTTTGATATCTGAGGAATATCTATAAAAAAATTTCTTCAAAATTGTCACAAATGTCCACTTGGATTCAAGAACGAACCGGTTAGTTTTTGGTTGTTAAAGGTCAAAGATCACTTTGATCTCACATCAGATGTGTTATCTGAGGGAAAGGCATTACATCTGGCACAAAGGTTCACTCATGCTCAAGAATGAACTGATTAGAAAAGGTTGGTCAAAGGTTGAGGGGACTGTGATCTCATAAGAAAGGCCATTTTTAGCCAGTGCTATAGAACTCATTAGCTAGTAATGACAAAATTTCAGAGAAATGTCTGATAGGATGAACTAATAAAGTGATGAAATATTTTTTACATTAAAATATGGTGGTAATATAGATTTTCTGAGCTGCCAGCTCAAATATGTGTGTGAAACATTCACGTTTTAGAATTTTTAGTTTCTCTGCAGCAGCATCCTTAACTGAAGTATTTACTGTCATGTTGTCTATCAGAATTAGTCTTATTGACAAGCATGGGAACACACACAAGAAATCTGATTCTTTTATCTCACATTAAACTTGCACAGTAACAGACATGCAGCAGAGCAAGAACAAAAAGCTCGTCAGAGTCAAGTCAAATCAGTTGCATTTATATTTCGTCTGTCCTTGGACTGTCAACACAGACGAGAAAAAACTCACATTTAAGGTTAAAGTGAAAATAAACATTCAAGAGAACAACAGAGGAAGGGTCCCTCCCTCACTCCAGTAATATGTACAACAGATGTCACAAGTACAGAACAGACCAATATTACTGTGTTCACTGTCGCTGATATTGAGTTTTAAGTGATTGCCGCTGCAAAATGTAATGGAAGCTCCCTGTCAGTTGTCTGTAAAATCTGTAATTGAAAACATTGTGTTTCTCACTGGAAAATTATTCTCCGTAATCATACATGTCAATTAATGATAGCTTCCATTTTGCCAAAAACTACACTACCTTTAATGAAATTCTTTCAAAGTCTTCATTCCATACTGCATGTTACAAGAGTTTGGACAGACATGGATATAAACTGAAACTTCATATGTGAAGATTTATATCTGAATCTTTTGACATGCAGTATGTGTCTCTGGGATGATCGTCTGATTGTCTTCTGTGATGTTTTGTCTGTCAGGTGGAGACAAAGACACGTTAGTCAGCTCATCAGATGACGACTCGGACGATGCCTCAATTCCCTCCAATGAGGAGCACAAGGTAGGTCACCAAGGGCAAAAACACACACTCATAGTCACTTGACCCTTTGCAAGTCATACTGAATGGTATATTGCTGTATGCATTTCTTTATGGCAGAGAAAATAGCTTCAGTTTGTAAAACAACTGAGTAATGCATAATGATTATTTCAATTTTTTGGGAGGAGGGGGTTGTTTTACAATTGATTTGTTGAGCAGATTCAAAACCTGTAAACATCCTTCCTATGTCAAACTGATTTTTTTATCTGACCTTCATTATTGGTCATAAATCACGTACTGTAAGATTGTACAACATGAAATTTGTTGGACCCTTCTGCTGAGCCCCAAAAAAACCTTAAAAATCCCTGGAAAAAAGACCTGATTTCAATAAAAGTATCAAAGCCACATGTTAATGTTAATGTAATAAGCCAGTTAATGCAATAACTTTGATTGGTCTTAAAAAGATGCAGCTCTCAAAGAGATTTTAATCTACAAAAGCCCAAGAAAGTACTGCCAGGAACAAATTCCAAAATCACAGTTACTTTGTATCAAAGACCTGAAACCTGGTCCCTGTAATTTCACATGAGCATGTCTGCAGAAGAATCCCACCACGCAACACAGACTTCAACAACTGGAAAAAAATGAAACATTTCATATATTATGTCAGATTGTGTCTTTGGTTTCCTTCTCAGGAGATCATGGTCGGCTCCATGTACCAGGCAAAGATCCCTCCTCTCGGCTCAGATATCTACCAGGAGAGATGTAAGTAACTGAAGAGATCGCGTTGGAGTTGCTGTTTTTAGAAATTAAATCCAACATGCTGTATGAACTTTGTTTGGATCTTATTTTTTCTACCTTTCTTTGTCCCTCCAGCTTACAACGGTGAGGACCAGTTGCTGTGGAGACCAGGTGTTCTGCCGGTGCAGGAAGTAGAAGAGTTCTTGCTGTATGCACACAGACCACGTGGCCAGGAGGGGGCAGCATCCACACGAACTCAAGGGGACACTGTCCGAGACAACGAACAGGTATATTAACTTTAAAGTGCTGCCCTGAAGACACTGTCTGCAAAGTTTAGTGAATTTCAGCTGTGCAGCTGATGGCCATTTCGCAAATTACCCAGAAGGACACAGAGATCCTGCTTCGTGTTATGTGTGAAGACATGCCGCTTAAATGTGCGTAATAGTTATGTTTATAAGTAGCTGAAGAAGTGTTGATCAATATGTGTTTTTTCGGTGCCAATGCTGATATTTAGAGAGCAGTGCAGTTGATGGTTGATATATAATGCTGATATTCATTATCTTTGCACAGTTTAACCTCTGGTAATCATAGCCAGTAACTTGTTGTGTTAGACTGAATTTTTATTGATTAATAAAATGGAAAATTGCATTGGGCTGTTTTGAAGATTTTAAAAACTTGACTGTTATCTAAGGGAGGAAGAGAGATACAGTATATCTGAAGTGACGCCGTTTAACAACATTAGATCTAGATTTAACTCTCAAAGAGACGCTGCACAGACAGCTGCAGACACAACAAATCTGTAGTTGTTCTGTAGAATTAATAATTATTATATTGAAATTATTTAATATAATGAATAATATCTTGTCTGTGGAGCAGTGTGGGCAGCTGCCGGTGGGATGCTAAAACTCTCTGGCCCACTTGTGTCCATAATCAGCTCTGTCAGCTGCAAAACACTCACAAGGTCAAGCGTTGGACGTTTTTTGTTTATCGGCCTTGTGAGTGTCGGCGTCCACTGCAGATTACTTCAAAATGCCAAGAATCAGTCAAATTAACGACCAACCAATTAGCCAGTCTGTCTCTTATTTAATGTTGTCTAATTGCTGACTTGACTCCTGCCTCGATGCTGCTGCGATCACAAACTGTGTACCGCTTGTTTCGAGGCTTGAAAATCCATCTTTAATTGATCTCATTCATCTCCCCTTAATGTTTAACCTACTAAAGCTAAATGTGCTTTATAGTGGAGTGTTTGCCGTGCATCATTTATCAGAGGTTATTCTCTCATTGGATGAACAGTATTTCACTCAGTGCACAGGAGTCAACAGTTGAACCGCTTTGGCTCACTCTCCTCTCTTTCTCTTGATCCTCAGGCACTCTATGAACTAGTAAAATGTAACTTCAATGCAGAGGAGGCACTGAGACGATTACGCTTCAATGTGAAAGTGTTTAGTGGTAAGAACCTTCCTGTTGTCCTTCAGTACTTTTATATATATATATATATATATATATATATATATATACACAGATTTGTAATAGACTTATTTGAGTCAGTGATTTTAGTCACAGTATATGTCACAACATTGTTCAGAGTGAACTCTCACATCTGTGGATCAAATTTATCTCTGTTTGGCTTCAAGGATAAACCATAAAACCTTGTGTGGGATGGTTTGTACTGAGGAGAGATCAGAGCCCATTGTGTGTCTCAAACTATTAGCTTGAGGCAGGTTGAAGCCAAAATATTCGAGACACCACTTGGAGACAAGCCCATGTTTTTCTTCAGAAAGGAACTGCAGCGTTAAAAAGCTGTGCACAACAAAAGGGGAGTCGGTCCTGCTCGCAGCTGTTGATACAGTTTTTGATCATGGCTGATAAAGCAACCGCTATCAAAATGAAAGCTGTCCCTCTGTCCAACAAAACCGATGAATGTAGACTTTTTTTTTTTGGCCTTTTATCAAGAAGATCAGAAACAGACCTTTTGCACTGCATGGATTAGATACAGTAATCGACAGGAACAAAGGCTGTTTTTTGATTTCGCTGTCAGATACGTTGACGCAGATGATGTAAAGCAGGATTTAAGTCGATTTTAATATCTTTCACTTCCGTCAAGAGGCTGAACAGACTTTGTTAGGATCAGCATGGATGGAGTTTAGACAATAGCAAGGAAACTGTAAAACTTCAAGTACTCATCAAGTGCTTTTCTCCCAAAGTGCAGTCAGTGAACGCACCGTTTGGTCAAGAAGAGAGGCTCTTTCCTCCAACCAGCTAAGTCCTGAGTTCCAGCTGAAGGATGAGAATTTAATCTCATAGGAAAAAGAAGGGAATGAAAAATGAAATATAGCAACCTCCTCTTCAAATGACACGTCTGTGAAACTTTCTGAACTAAATTTGCAGTTGCAAAAGGGCAACAATGCACATGTTTGTAGAAGAAAACACATCTTTCAGAAGAAACCAGGAAATGTGGGGTCACTGAGTAAAAATACTGCTTTAAATACTCCTTTTTTGCTTCTCTTCTAGAAGAGCTGTGTGCCTGGAGTGAGGAGGAGTGTAGGAACTTTGAACACGGCTATCGAGTTTACGGGAAAAACTTCCACCTCATTCAGGCTAACAAGGTGAGCATTCATTAGGCAGCATGATTTACCTTTAAGCTGAATCTTATCTGAGGTAAGTCGTCCAAACCTAAATGATGATCTACCTGTGGTACTCATTTAAATACTTTTGAATGGCTTTTTTTTTTTTCTTCGCTCAAAGCAAAAGCAATTTTCTCTTCAGGTACGAACACGCTCGGTTGGGGAGTGTGTGGAATATTATTACATGTGGAAGAAGTCTGAACGTCACGAGTACTTTACCCAGCAGGCCACCAGGCTCAGCCGCAAGAAGTACAGCCTGCAGTCAGGGAGCATGTGAGTATTCCTGCAACACTAATGACACAGTATGTAGTCGGGTGAAATGCGTAGGATCAGTAGATACAGTAAGAGAGATTATGCATGATCCAGAACGTAAATCTGCAAGCCCTGCAGTGTGCAGCCCAGTGTCATGCCATGTCCCATTTTAAAAGCCCTGCAGTGTGTCTGCTGATGGGTGTGAAGAGACGGGAGACAATTTACTCTCAGTAGTCACTTGTGTCTTAGAAGAGCCCATGATTTCTACTATTATTCAGTATTCTGAAATATTAATGGAGAATAAAAAATTATAGAAAGGAAGTAGGGACTTTTAGAGTCATCTAAAACTTCTTAAAGAGCCGTTCATATTCTTCATTCCGTCTCACAGTGAGCTCGGACACTATTTATCCCCACAGTGTGGATTTACTGTGTGTTCTCATTTGAACTTTCCGTTAATCTATAACTCACATGAGATCCTCTTTCAGCGCACAAGAACATTTTTTTGGTCTTGTTGTTAGTGAATTCTCCTTGGCTGCAGATTGGTCATAATCATTTTAAAGGTCAAGTGTGAAATATTTAGCGCATCTAAAGGTGAAGTAAGATATCCCACTTGACTAAATATCCCTCCGCTCACCTTCCTCTTCCAGGTGTGTTAGAGAAACCTATGGTGGCAGCAAAACTTGCAAAAAAACATGAAGTAGAGTGTTAAATTTATCCTTACTGGGCTACCGTAGAAACGTGGTCCATCTGTAGATATAAGGGCTAATTTGAAAGTAACCAAGACACAATGACTTTCATATTCAGGCAATTATATGAAAATGAAAACAAACTTATGAAAACACTTGTGCAAGTGGTCTCAAAGTGTTTGTTCACATAAATTACATGTGGGTAATATGCTACTATTTCAGGAAAAAAAACTCACGTTAGCATTTCCTTTTTTTGAGTGAAACAAAACTTTTCCATTTATCTCCACCGCACCGGAAGAGCAGCAAAAAATCTCAGAGAAAGATTCAACGTAATAACAATGACTTCCCTCTTTTTTGACTTCAATCATCCTTCTGCTCTCTGTGTATGATTTGACATTATGTCTTTCTGCCACACACTCCAGCATCAGCTAACACTGATGGAGGCCACACAGCGCTAACAGATGTTGCTTTGCAGGGAGGATGGAGACCAGGATGGGGAGGTTGGGGAGCTGGAAGGAAGCAACAATTCTTCAGGCTTGTTGTCTCACAGCTCCATGAGCTCTGGGCAGCTTGAGTCCCCTTTACCCCCCCAGTCGAGCCTGGACCTGGACAAACAAGGTACTGTCTTACAAGCATCTGCTGATGGTGGCACAGTGTTGTAATTTGCTCTCTTACAGATAGAAAACATAACTATAAGTGAAGCAAGTGTTACAAACATAATCCAGTGAATTATTATTCCCATTATCTTGTGTTTACAGACAAACTGCTTCGAAAAGAAACACACGTGCAGTAAAAAGCTCATTTAATCAGTTTAATATGAAGTGTTAACTGCTAATTTAACACTTATTTTCACAATCTGTCAAACAGTAAAATGATCACACACACACACACACACACACACACACACACACACACACACACACAGTGGGACTTAAGGATTTAGTTTGGTTTCCCGATATTGCTGAAATCCAAGAACCCATCCGTCTTTCTGTGTATAAACCATTTACATACCAAGTCAGACACATTTCCCAAATCACATGATTTCCTTCAATCCATTATGTTTTACATGCAGTTTTATTTGCAATGATCAAATACTTTGTTTGGATCATTTTGTTTGCCTTTTATTTTGACATCTCATTCATTATCTTATGTTATAAATCATTTCGGTGCCTCATCTCCTTTGTTTTTCCCACTTTTGTCTTGCTCCTCTTTTTTTGTTTTGTCTTTTGTTGTTGTTGTGTTTGTGTGTGCATGTTTGCATGTCTGTATCTGTATGTGTGTGCATGAACACCCGTTGACATGGTGCTCCAGAGGAGGAGGGCCGTCCCCGACGCAGACGAACTCCCCGCTTTCTCTTAAAGCCATGACCTCGGTGCAGACAGGCCACAGAAAGCAGGCTGGGCCTGCAGGTAATGAGGGCTAGAGGAGAGAATTAGAGAGAGAGTGAGAACAATGTGATGAATGGGAACAAATCTCATTAACAAATCTGATGTAGATAATCAGACTCTAATTGGAGTTAAAAGGTGCAGAGATATGAATGTAGCCTTCTGTGGCTGTTCAGTAAATGCTCCATGAGAGGGATGATTAAGATGATTTTGGCCTGAGGTAGAGGGACACGAGCTCTATAAAGCTCTGATCACATGCACATGTAGTTTAGCTCTTTAACTGTTTAAATATAACCATGGTTAATAAATTAAAATAACTTATATTTTCCCAGAACAAGTTTACATTTCATTCCAATTGTCAATGCAAATCAATATAATAAAATGACAGTCATGCATTTTGCTCTTGTGCTGCTTGATTATTAAGGTGATCAGAGAGGGCAACTCAGATGCAAATAAGGGAATTATAGTCTTTTACTTAAAATGATTCAAAAGCCACCTTTGTCAAAGTTTCTGTCCATAGCTTTAACAGCTAAAAAGAAACACAAAAACGCCATATTTAGTCATTCACAGGGCAAAATTTCTGTCAAATCTCCATTTCAGTGCTTTTATTTCAGAATCATCAAAGAGAACTTATTTGTTTTAGCTTCTTTAAACTTTTAAACCAGCTGATTTTCATTAAAGACATTCATGAAACACAGTATGTAAACATTATTGGAAAAAATGAAGTCATGTTTGATTACATGACTACAGTTACAAACATTTGGTTGATCTGCTGTTATATACACTCCTCTGCATCTGCCCAGATGGTGAGCTGGTGATGGGGCTGTCAGACTTGTGTGGCGACAGATGTCCTCAGCAGCTGTTTGGCTGTCCCTTCTCTCTCCCGCCCATGGACGACCTGACAGATCATGACCCAGGCCGTCCATCCGCTCCACTTCAGCTCCAGTCCCAGCCCTCCCCCCAGAGCTCCCAGTGGGCTGCTGGGAGCCCTCCGTCCTGCCATGACGACCGTCGCCTCCCAGGCTCTTGCTTCTACCAGCTACACATGCGCGGTGGAGCTTTTGTCTCTGAAGACCCTGACTGTGGTACAGCAGGTGGCGGGGCTGGCTCCCCCCACGGGCTGCAGGTGGAATTCAGCCTGTCTCCGTCTGCTTCACCTCCCTCATCTGCTGTACTCCCATCACACTTCCAGGCATTTGGCAGCCTGCTGCATGCCTCTCCCGTCCAGCATCCGCGCTCTCTCACACAGTGAAGGAGAAGAAAAAATCAGAAACTGCGTGGTACTCTTCACAGTGCGCCCTGTGTTGAGATCACTGTTGGTACAACAGGCTTGAAGAAACCAAGACAAGAAGTGCATTTACTTAACTCTGTGAAAGAGGATTGGACCTAGTACCCGTGTTGGGGGGTTTTACTCGTCTGTCTAAACCCTCTTTTCAAACTGAGACACTTGAACCCTCTGTCATTTGTGAAATGGCAGGAAATAATCACTACTTTCGGGTGTTGATTATGTGTTTAATAACAGTTTCTTACCACAACCTGCACCAGGACAACGTTATTGACTGGTTATAATATATTTGTTAAAGCACAGTGGAGGAGATGATGTGCCGATAAATCAGATGCAAGTGGCTAGAAGCCTTTTTTTTTCTGAAACTGATCAATGATTAATGGTGATAGCCACTTTTTCTTCGTGTTTTTTATTTATCAGGACAGAAATCTTTGACTGAGCTGAGATTTCTCTGAACCTTCCCCAACAAGAGCCAATCAGATGCTTCTACAAGTACATACATGCTGCATATCACTCAACGCTACTGCTGCTGCAGCCATTTGAGCTCTCTCTCTCTGGAGAGTACCATGGAAAACTAAAATCCTTCCCTTCAACCTTTACTGTATACTTAATTTAAACATTAAGTCTGTATTTGGTTCTTACCTTCCAGATGTTTCCACATGTCTGTTTTGTTTTCACTTCCTGCCTCTGCAGCTCCACCTTCCTGAAAACTCAGCGTAAGAGTCAAATTGTCTCAAGAATTATGATTTAATTTGACATTTTCCATCATTAAGATTCAAACACCAAGAGAAACGGAGCACAATAATTTTGCTGGTTTTTAATTTTTTTTTTAGTTTTTCTTTTGTGGAAGTTTTCATATGTGTCCTCCGTTTTAAAGATTTACATAGAGATTTAGAAGGTGCAGTGCTTTGTGATCATGACTGATCCACTTTATCCTTCAAGTTGAATATTCAGTGATGCTGTTGCAGAATAGCCAGAAAAGAAAAAGCTGATGTGCTCCTCCCAGGATGTCCATGCAAAGTCACTGAATGCAAACAAAATCTCTCAGGTTTTGCAGCTTTGATCTTTAACACCGTTAAACAGCGAGAGTCACTATCACTCTGGAAAGGTGTCATACAGATAGAAAAGGGATTGTTAATAGATATTTATTGGATTAAGACACAGTTTATTGGTGTAAGAATGAAAACGAACATAAGAACAGATGCTGAGGTCCAAAGATCATCCTGATATGGAATGAAACAGTTGTTGCACCTTCTGTTTGCATCTCACATCCAAGTGAAGTCCATCGATGATCACGTGTGAACAAAGACACAAACTGATGCTTTGTGCGACGGATCAAAACTGTGTTGTGGATTAGAGAGAATCTTTTTTTTTTTCCTCTGAAATATTTCCTCCATTGACCTCTGCCAGGCATAATGAAATGTACTGAAAAATGTCACATGTATATGCATTTTTAATAATAAATTTTATTGTACAGATCTATGGGGGAAGAATCTCAACTTTATTCAACCAGTGAATGTAAAAGTTCCCATGGCCCCATCAATTCAGAGTTGTCATAAATTTTGAGAAACAAATTTTTATAATCTCTTATGGTTTCCATTCTATAATCTTTTATTGTCTCAGTTTAATTTTATCATCATATAATATTTCAGTTCTTTTCAACAGCACAGAGGGAGCTTCAAATCAACATTCAGTTCCAAACTGTATATCAGAGTAAAGTTTGAATCTGGTTTATGTAGTTTGTAAAGAGCTGAGAATCCTGTATTCATTGTGAGCATATGTCTGATTACAGTAAAAATAGCCTAGAATTTAAAATTATGTTGCTCAGAATTGATGGATGAGCTTTAAGATGTCTCTTATTTGGAATAAATCATACATTTGTTTTTTGTATAAATTAATGTATTGATTTGCAGGCTGCAGCACTATTGATGCACCATTAATAATAGTCAAGTTTTATGATGGTTTTTTGGAAGGAGCCATTGTGCATGATTGATGAGTACTTTTACTTTTTATATCTATGTCTGGGACCTGAAACAAATGCCACCTAAAAATGCAGATACAGTGAGAAGTGAACAAGACTGTCAGCTGTACGACTGCATTCATGGCTCTTTTAATGATAAAGTGCTCAGTTTAACATGAATCTACCTGCAGCAGACATGTTGCTTGCAGTGTGTCATTGGCTGTCCAGTATAATCCTCATCTGGCCACTGACCAGCTACATTGCAGCACCTTGGAGTTAGAAGTTTTACCCAAAGGAGACACAAATAGCCAACAAGTAGACCTGCTGAGTGCTCACTTCCTCTTTTCCGAACTGATTGAGCTCTTCCGCGACTAATTGTTGCTACTTGTCACTGTGATCATGAAGATGACCCTAATCTTTCGAGTGTGTAGGCTACGATATAGTGTAGAATTCAGTTTTTATAGTAGAGTTTAGAGAATATAATAGATCCCAGATGAAACTGACAGGAGGGACTGCAGAATCAATCAATCACCCTGCTGCTTCAGCATCACGGACAGTGACGTGGATTCATCAATACACGACGCAGTTTGACTACTGATATTTCAGAATTAGGGTCGAGGCCTCAGATGCTAACTTGCACAAACCTCAGTCTGAGAGAAGATCAATGAGTCAGCAGGCGAGATAAATATATATTCAACCAACCGAGCTCTCTGCCCCTGCACTCGCTCTGCCTTTCAGTGGTGAAGAGGCGGGATGGCAGGTTATATAGGGGGACACATTTTGTTAATTTTTGCTTATCTTTTTAAATATATAACGACTATAATAATATAATCAATTTTTAATAGTTGTGATTGGAATTGTTTTGAAGGGGGTCAGTGCTGAATCAGTTTTTCATCATGACTCAGTGAGCATAACTGTCAGTAAATGAATACAAATATTGACTGACAACAAAGAAACTGAATCAGTTACATCATTATTGATATTACAGTAACTTTGTAAGGTCAGTATGATAACCCCTTCAGTTTGGTGTATCCCTTCTTAACTTACTTGTCGAATATGGAGGGTGTATTTGATGTACATACATGTGATTTGTTACATACACAGTACATAATACACAAGCTGAAAAAATAGACAAATAAATCCATATTATGCAAAAACGCTAGTTAATTAGAACCAAAAGTTCTGCTTATCATCATATGTAAACAGCAATTTTCCATGTGGATTATTAAAAATCAGATTTAGAGGTAACGTCAATAGTTTTCTTCCATCTAGTCTCATTCAAGAAGTCAGTTCAGTCACTTCCGCCTGTGATTTGATTTGCACTGTCAGTCAAAGGAATCCCACAGTTCACTGAACACTAAGATCTGTTTGAACGTGACATATACTTCCCATCAGCTGACCCTGCCTATTGAGCTCTTCTTCATCCCCGCCAAACAGTCTTAATCTCAGAAACAAGAATGACGCACACTGACTTCCTCATCATTCACACACAGTTGTACAGATAATTGGAGAACTCCTACAGTGTTTCTGTGGTTTTCTTCCAGAGCTTTCAGAGGGTTTGTGTCAGGGCAGTAAGGCTGTGAATCTTTTCTGTTAACTGCTTTTACAATTTCTATTTTTTATGATAACAGTAGAGTGCATCATTTGTCATAAAGGAGTCTTAAATTAAGAATGTCCACAAATTTAATTTTCCCGTCTCCTTTTGCAAATACAAGAGAGTGCAAGTTCTTATCTGACTGCCAATTTCTGTCCCATAAGTATCGTAGCGTTGGTCTCTGTTAGTGTGTAAGCAATGAGGGAAGCATCTCAATTTTGTGTCAGTTTACAGAACAAACAGGTTGTCCCGAAAACCATCCTGAGACCAAAAGAATAACATATTCATATTTTAATTTGATGTAAAGTTTTGTCATCACCAACACACGCTGGTCCTCTGTTTTCCCATGAAATCAGGGGGATAATGTAGGAAAGTCAAAGCAGGAGTCATATATATATTTTGACTTGAAAATTTAAACCCACTTCATCAGAGAGTAAGGGAAACTTAAATAAAATATACTGTAATATAAAATAAAATATAGCAATTATCTGTCAACAGATATTTTACCATATATGGATGAACAACTTGTCAAGATGGAGTGGAGGGAAACAAGCAAAG
>JAPZDY010000021.1:17575434-17595156 GCA_029783645.1 Ctenochaetus hawaiiensis | reverse complement strand
TCTTTTCCCTAAACCTTACTGTATAGTTTTGGTAACTAAATCCAACAGTGACCATGACCTAGAATGTGTCTCTGTGAGCTTTATTTCAAAAGTTTGACCGGATATTGGAGGTTTCTCATTGTTTTTCATGTGAAGGCGAGGCAAAACGTGACAGTGACACAGTGGAGCAGCAGGTCTGTCACACATGTCGTGCCTGGTTTTCTCCATCACTCACACCCTGCCCTGCCTGGGTCAAACTACAAACTGCCAATATGCCTTCCTCTATGTACCTACAACATTAAACCGAACCACTGAGGCTCTTAATGGATGTAGAGCGGCTTCCTTCAAGAAACTTTAGACAAGCACTCCTCTGTATTTTCTGTCTTCTTTATGGGAAAGAAGTCTATCTGATGCATCATCAGAGACATTTGAGCTGTCTTTGCTTTTCAAATCTATCTGCCTCTGTCTTGGGTTTGTTATTCATAATGAACTCTTGGCCTCTTTCCTTCATATCCTTCCCTTTTCCAGTGTATCCCTCTCTCCCTCCCTCCCTCCCTCCCTCCCTCTCTCCCCCATGTTTCTGTGTAAGTCTACACTCAGCACAAATAGATTGTGGGCGTTGGCTGAGAGCTCAGGGAGGAAAGACCTGGTTTTAACCTTTTCCCTCCCACAGCTCCTATTTGTTGGGTGCAGCTCTGCAGGTGTAGGTTGCTCCCGAGTCAAAGCTCACATTTCTGCATGACTCTGGTGCTGCTGAAGGTGATATGAATGGTAGCGAGCTGTAAGTTATGAGTACAGTGCGAGATGCTTGCAAGTAAGAAGTGTGTGACTAAATGGCTGCGAGGCAAAGCTCTGGTGCAACACATGCTGGCGCACACTTTAGTTTTTTCCTTGTGTGTGTCCTTTGTCGTCCTGTGACAAACCAGTTCTGTTAAAATTCTATAATCTATAAGAGATTACACGCACACACACACACACACACACACACACACACACACACGCACATTTACTGTATGCAGAAAGAGCAGCTATAGTTGAACTTTACAGGGATTTTCTCTTTGTTTTGCAGGAACACAACTGTGTTAGAAAGATGACACTGGGTTATATTATTACACCAATTTGATATGTTTGTGTGAGTTTTAGCTCACAGCTATCAGAGGAGACTCTACACACACAGATTATTTACAGATACCTTTTTTCCTCCAACATAAAGGATAAGCCAAGAGAGTTTTAGTATTCTCCTCCAATGCTTTCACAAAAGTTTAGACTGTTCTCACTGCTTAATGTAATATCGGCATCTTTAAACATGACCTGGTTCAAAAGAGTCGCTCCCAAAGTCCCACAGTTTTAAAACTATCACACAGTTTCTGCGCATTTCCTTCCATTATATTCATGTAAATGTCCCCACATTCTGTTCTTTGACCTCACTGGATGTCGGTTGGAGTTTGTTGGTGGTACAGCGTCGTTGCCGCAGCGTCTCCGGGGAGCCGGGCCTCTCATGCGTCCATGTTGGGAAGACTGATTGTCCTGAGTTCTCAGAGAAAGGCAGTGAAGATTCCTTATGGGAATCGTGTTCCTCGGGAGACTTTGTCATGGAAACTGAAGCCTTTTGGACTAAAAAACACATCTCTCTGAGATATAAAAGCCTTGTTTGTTTCTCCTTATTGTTATTCTTTATTTCTCTATATACTGTCATTGCACAAGAGTTGGGTTAAACTGCTAAAATCTATTATAAGCGATATTTATAAGTGGGTGAGGGGCTTTTGCCATGACTGTTTTTAAAAGAAATTAACTGAATTTCTTTTTTAGACATGAGAGCCACCGAACCTGAAAGTCAACCAAGTGCACATTATGAAATAATTTTATTAGTTCTTACTGTTGTTTATTGAACACATTATATATTAATGAAGAGAAAATTGTTTTCTTCTACCACTTTGTGATGTTTCAGATTTGATAAGAAAATTTTCGTAATTGCTTTGCACCATTAAACAGTGAACACCTGCTGTTCTCTTTGTGCAAATGCAGCTTTCCAGCATTTTTTTAAAGGCAGTTGATTAAAATGCTGGAGGAGTACCTGCCAGCGTGTTTTTTTACTTCCAGGAAAATCATTTGCATAAAACAGGAAGCCCAATCAAGCTAGGACAGGAGAGAAACAATATTTACTGTTTGATGGGGCCGAGAATTATGAAAATGTGGCTTTAATTTGGAAAAACACCAAAAAGATCACTGGAGTTAGATAACAGCTAAACATGGTTTGCATTTGCATGCAGTCATTATGCTGAAAAATGGCCACATATTTGACAACGATATGCAGATGTTTAAAAATGTAATGCAGTGAACTTTCTGAGAAACAAAGGACCTTCATGACGGTTCTGCTCCTAAACTCCTGCAGACCTTTATGGTTTAGGATTAAACCTGTGTGGCTCGCTTCCTTGATCCCCTCCAAACCACCTCTTTGATTGCCAACCCAGATTTAGACGCTCCCCCACCCTTCGCTCACAAGACCTCCACTGCCACCCTGTCTCCTTCTGCGCTGCTTGGAGCTAAGCATGCGTAAATGATGCATGGAGCGAAACAGCAGGATTAAAAATAAAGAATGGGCAGCAGCAGGATTTGGTGTGACTGGTGAAGTTGGGCGTTCCTCATGTGAATTAGAATTCCAGAGGCCAACGCCGGCAGAGGTTGTAGGCTCAGCACATACCTTCCACATTAGTCAGTCCAGCTTGGGTGAGACAGTCAGAAAGAGGGAGAGTTAAGTTGTTTTGTTAATGCGAGGCATCTCTTTAAGGTCTGTAACATCACCCATGTCGAGCTTCGGTGCCCTGAGTTTCTTTCTGTCATCTCAGCAAAGCATGTTTGAGCTGAAGGGAGGACACAAAAAGAGAGCAGGAGAGAAAAAGAAGTGGTAACACTGCAGCTAAAAGAGAGAAAAAAGGCCGGCCCTGTCCGCTCATCCACAGTGGGAGGGGGTGAGAGTTGGAGGCATGGTTGAATGGAGTAAATGACTAAGAAGCAACACGGCAAGGACGGTGTTTGTGTGAGAGGAAACAAGAACTATCAGCAGAAGTATGAGATAGACTGAAAAAAGGGCAGAGAAATGCAGAAGGAAGAAACTGCAGGAAAGACGAGAATGAGAGGGGAAGAAATGAAATGGGGGAGCGAACGTTCCAGCTGTGACCTTGGAAAGTTTTAGACCAAACAGGGCAGCCTGGGGGCATGAGAAAACCCCTCACACACCACACACACACACACACACACACACACACACACACAAGTTTTACACGCCTTGAAATATGCATAATGAAAAGCCCAGACTGTATGTTTTCCCATTTGAGGAGAATAATTGTCCGTCCACATGGTTGTGCAGGTGCAGCAGGTTATGTCAGAGAAACCAGAGCATGTAGGTGTTGGTTATTCTCAAACCACTGAAACAACTTCCAGATGACTGCGGCAGTTTGAGTTCAGGCGTCGACCTCGCTCTGGTAAGACAGGCAAACAGAAAGGTGAAGGAGGACAAAGGGAGAGAAAATTTTAGATAAAAAAAAACAAAAGAAACGGAGAGGAGCGCAGAGAGAACGTGACAAGCCTCAGATTTCTTCCCCAGAGTGCGATTGTGGTCCAAATGGTCCCGCATAATTGCACATTTGCCTGCTAAATAAAGCACCATCCCATTGAGGCCTCTATATTTACAACAGAAGAAGAAGTGTGTGGGAGGACACGGCGATCAAGAGAATGACAGACGGAGAGAAAAGAAGATGCAGAGAAAAAGAGTGAATGACTTAAAAAAAAGGGAGAAAAGAAGAGAATGGAAGATGTGAATCAGCAGAGCAGGAAGGAATAAACGACAGAGTTCAGATCTCTTCTCACACTGACGTCTTTGTCTGTGTTATCAGTCACTGTTAAAGCCTTCAGAGATGCTCCTCAGGTCCGTCAGTTACTCAGCCTAAATGCTATTTTGTGGAAAGGTGAACGAGAAGCCTTGAAGTTTTTAAACATGGGACCAAAAGCCTTTAAAATGGGCCTTCTTTAATCTGAGACAGGAAGTCTTGAATCCTGCATCCTGTAACTTCAAACAGGTTCCCATTAGAGGAGGTTTCTGACTGGCAGCTGCAGATTGGCTTCCTGTCGACGTTCCAAACTGGCAGCGTTTCCCCTCCCCTCCATCCGAAAAAGGAGCAGGTGTCTCGAAAGAAGGTTCTCCTGTATCCTGAATAAGCAACCCCCCTCCCTCCCCGTCTCCATGTATATGTTTTTTTGCGTTTTCTCGACAGAAAAATCCGCCGCAGATGTCTGAGTTTCTGCTCATGTCAGAGGCTCTGCTCGGGTTTTAAGTGGAAGCAGATCTGGGGCAATGTCAGTTTTGGTTGTGGGGTTGTCTCGTGGTATCCTGGAGACCTATTTTGTCTGCAGACGGGTCTATTTTTGCCCCTTGAGCTGTGTATGTATGTGTGTGTGTTTGCTTTGCAAGAGAGTGGCTGGTTTGTTTCTTGACCTGCTTATGAGACACACACACACACATACCCGCACACACACACACACACACACACACTTCAGGATGTACCAATTTGCTCTGCCCATGACGGCAGTCCAGACTCTCTCTTGACATCATTTTATTTGAGCGCTTTCATTTTCATCCAAACTTGTAATTTATGACTTGAAAGTGTCAGCTGAATTAAAGCTTCATTTATTAAAAAAAAAGAAAATTAAAATTCAGACTTTCTTTTATAAGCCAGGTGAGGTTTATTTAAGCCAAGGGGCCCTGACTTCAGCAAACTGGCAAAATCCAAGTGTGGTTAAAAGGAAAAACAGACCTTGTGAGAATCCTTTAAGGCTAAACATGTAAATACAATAAATACTTAAGAATGTATTGTTTTTGATCTACATGTAAAATCTTTTTTTGTGAGTTTGTCAGGTGGGAGAAGGTAGTTTCTATGTTTCTTTTGCTGCTGGTTTCTCTCTTTGAAGCTTCTCACTTAATTTTTGTGCCTTTCCTTTGATTAATGGCCTCGCTCAGGCAAGTGTTAAAAGCTTCATAAAACAGTTTGAAGTTATTATACCAACGGGGTCTAGTGTAGAAATAATTTTGTCCCTCTGCCACTTTAAAGTGACATTTACCATGTTATATTAAGTAAATAAACATTTTTACTGACTTTGTCCGGGCCAATTTTCCACAAACATCTCAAAAACTTGCTGTTGTGTAGTTAAAAAAATGTGTTTAGAATTTAATCAAACAAGCCTTTCATTTGCTTTTGTTTGCAGTCGCAGTTTTTTAATGTTGTGCTAAAAGCAAATATTCCACACTGTGTAAAAAAGTTGGCCGATGTAAAATGTTGAGTGGAAACAAAAAGTAATTTCACTATGTGATGACAGCGAGTCATGGATTCAACCCACAGACCATGAAGAAGGACAGTGTTTGGTCTTATTTGTGCTGGAGCAAACACTCTTATGATGTGATTTTTTTTTTTTTTAATAATCTCTTCAGGCATTTTACATGCTGTGTTAACTTAAAGCACATCAATGCTGAATTTATAATGAGTTGGAAAATGTTACAGAAGATACTTTGAAGATATGCAGCAAATCATTCTGTCTTTGTTTTATTCTCAGAGATCAAAGATTTTTTAAAACCAAGAAACTGCAACAAAATATATTCAGTTCATTGTAGAACAAAACTTCTAAGTTGCAGTCACAACGTAACTCCTGTCATGGCTCTCCATCCCATGTGACTCAGTCTGAGTTAAGGCCAGTCGTTTGTCAGTGTTGCTGAGGTGGAAAGGTAAACCAGAGGAGGTTTGGGCTGTTTTTTTGATATTCTGCTGTGTTTCTTGCCAGCTGGAAGCAGGATGCAGGATACAGATGCAGAAGCTGCCAACCAAAAGCCACATCAGTAAATCCATATCAGACTGCTCCCCCGAGGTGCCTGAGACAGGATGTTAGTTAAACACTAGAGCTCCTATATTGTGCTGTTGTGACAAACGGGGTTTTGGTCGTGCTGAAAGGAAAATATGTGGCGCAAGGTTCAACGCTGCCGGTTTACCACGTCCTGACATGGCTAGTAGATGTGTTACAGGGATCCAGCAGGCGTGTGGTGGCCTGTGGGAAGTTGTCACACAGGGACAGGTGTCATCCAGATGCTGCTGCTCACAAAGAGACGAGAGTTATAAAAAAGAAGGTGGAAGGGATGCATTTTACAGGTTTTGGTTGATGAAATCAGCTATAGGCTCTGCAAAAAGGTTGTTGGAAATTAGCAAAGTAGCTGTTCCCCAAAGCAATATTTCAGTACATTTTGGGATTATTAGCACCAATACAGTAAATTCTAAGATACAGCTTGTAGTCAGTTTACTTAGTTTGGCATAAAGACTAGAAATAAGACAGAACAGATATAATAATTAAATTCATCTACTCACCTTCACCTTCTAATCTCTTTTTTAATAAATTTGCACAGCATAATTTTCAAGCAGTAGCCCTGACTATTACCTTCCTAAAACAGTGAATTGTTGACCTGAAATTTTGCTTTTTGTACAGATTCAACAAATTAGTTGTAATGCTAATTGTTGAGCTCTGGTTTGTGACTGCAAGACAGATCTTGGATTTCTGTTTCCAAAGCAGAGGAAGGCAGAATGCATCTCCTGTAAATGATCTTTCTTTGAGATAAGATATTCATACACTGATGTTTTCAAGTCACTTTGCATTTCACTGATATGTTTTATCCTGTAATTTGCATGGTGGAAATGTGCTACAAGCTACCAACTAACTTTTATATTTGAGGGATAAACACTGAAGAGATAAGATGGTGGTATTTCTGCTTTAAGTTGCGGCTTGTGTTTTCTCCCTTTTTAAAATGTCACCAGATTTAAGCTCTTTGTGTCTGAACGCTATGTCGAAATCAATTTGTATTTTTAGTCATGTTCTTTCTGTCCCTGTTTTTCTAGTCTAAATCAAGCTCCCCGAGTTCAGGTTGCCATGAGTCCAATGTGCGGTGGTGTGTTTATCCTGTAGAACCCTATTGTTTATTCTCCTCTCAACACAAAGCATCTATTTTGCTGCTGCCCTCCGTTACCGAGCCAGTAAGACTCTTTTTGTTTGTGTGTGTGCAACATGTGTGCACTTGGCATGACACTAAACAATGGCCACACTCATCTCATGTCACCTCAGATACATGAAATGTCAGGCGAGAGCATGAATCACGCTGCCTGTTGTTGCACAGGTGTCTTTTTGCACTGTTCTTTATTGTCCATACAGTGTTGCTCAGGGGGATTTTTCAGTGTTATTAGTTAATTAAAGGGATGTTAACGAGCACTGACGGCTGCACCAGTTTTAGTTGTGACATTCTTTGCCCATGAGCTAAAGTTTTAAGCGTCACACATCAAAGCATGTTATACTTCCTTCCTTACATCTAATTTAACTGCTATAGAATGAAAAAATAGCATGTTTTGTAGTTTTTTCAGTCAGTATTCGTACATTTACAGTTGGCTGCTGTTTCATATCCATCATCAGAGGTGTCATAGTTTTCCCTTCAACTGAGTCCTGATTCACCTTCCAGTTGTATATTTTCTTTTGGTCTCAGTCTTCAGCATACGGACGCAGTCTCGCTGGACATCCTCTTGGAATTATGTCAGCTGCAGACATTTTTCAGCAGAATGGGAGGTGTGCTCTCCTTATTTACACAGGAATGTAATACTAATGGTGAGAGCGAGTTTTCATGTGTGCAGTGTTTTTGAAACATCTGCTTTTCTTGCATTTATTATGTGGCTGTATGGCATTTCCATAGTGGCCCCAGAGCTTTCTGTATGCCTATTGTGGATAGGGGGCAGTGGACACGAGGGTGGAGACCGCATTCCTCAACAGGTCTGGAACTCATTTTCATCTGTCAATTAATTGTTTAAATGTCAAATATGATATGTTAAAAATAATGACGAGTGACCGTCGCAAACATAAAGAGACGCTTTGGTTTAAAATCACATTCTTTCTGTGTGACACTCTAAAACAAAACGTGTAATTTACAGTGACGAAAAATGTGGAGAAGGGAGTAAATTTAAACTTTCTGTCTGTTGAGTTCTGTCAATCTCCTGAAAAGTCTTTTCAGTGTGAAACACTTCCACTTGTCGGGTTAAAGGGGAGGAAGGAAAAGTTAGAGGATATGGTCAGTTACACTGGATTCCAGTGCTGAAAAGTTTTCACAGCTGGATAGAAAGAGAGCCTCTCAAACTGCTTGCAGCGCAGCTCACTTCTCTGCTGTCCATCTACGTCCTCAGTATGTCAAAAACAATCCGTCTGCCAAAATCGGCCTCAAACAGTCCTTCAGTCGCTGCCAATTTGACTTGACTCTAAAAGGAAAGAGCAAAAGAGCATCTGCATAATGTATTCATTTATCAGCACAGCTTTGTAAGACTCAACAGTATGTTTTAAAATGTTTCACTTATCTTACACACATTCGTGTATTTACAAAATGCAGTAAAGTGAGTGTGTGTGTGTGTGTGTTAAAGAAAGAGACAGAGAGGAAGCGTTTTTTTTTTTTGGATGAATGTTTCCAAACATCTCAAGGACATCATTCCTGCGCTCCGAAGCCTTGAGCTGCTATATTTGGTCTTATTTGTGCGCTGAGCCACATCGTTCAAAAGAGCTGCACTTGTGTGTGTTTTGTCTGCAGTAATATGTGTACATGTTTACACACTCTCGTGTCTATTGGAAGTGTATGTGTGTGAGATGTGTGATTTCTTACATATGCGCGCATGCCTGAGTGTATAAATGCTATTTTGCGCTGTTTATTTTTGTAATTCCTGGCTGTGCGTTTCTACCCTGACATTTAAGCGGTGAATGTTGTTTTTTTTTTTTTTTTCTCCCTGTGGGTTGTGTTCATCATTGTTATTTTAGACCTTGAGGTCCAGAGGGAGAGAGAAAACAATTTTGCTATCCTTAGAGAAACATTTTTACTTCCAAGCTTTGGAAATGATGTAATGTCTGAAAACCCGCAGGAAGCGAGACAAATATGTTATTATTCCAAACATATTTTCTCAGATATCTGTGTTTATTACCTCGGATTAACTCGTTCTGTTTGCGCACCGATTGTAAAAACCCACACTTGTTTATATCTTATGTCACCAGAGGCGCAATTTCTTTTAAAAAAGTAGTGAAAAGTCCCATCCCATCTCATCACGCTGTTGTTCCTCTGCTTTGTTTTTTTTGCCACAGCGGCACTGCCCTTCATCATCATGACCATCGTGTTCAAGCCGTATGAAAGAGGGGTTTACTGTGACGACGAGAGCATCATGTACCCCGTAAAACCAGACACCATCACCCATGGCATGCTGGCAGCTGTCACCATCTCCTGTACTGTCATCATTGTGAGTTTTACAGGGCGTCAGTCTCCCCTCTGTTCTCTCAGGGAGCTTTATTGCATATCACCTCAGTAAAGCCAAAATCATGGAAGGTTTGCAGGACCTCGCTCATTTAATAGCATCCTGTGCTGTTTGCTCCATTAAGAAAAGGCTTTGAAGAATTGGGTAAAAGTGCAAATGCGTAAGAAGGAAAAGTAATTTTATTCCAATGAAGCGAAAAATCAAAGAAAATTGGAACAAAGCCTAAAAAAAAATCCTTTCCCTTTTCACCTTCTTCCTTCAGATCTCCTCTGGAGAGGCTTATCTGGTTTACAGCAAGAGGATTTACTCTAATTCTGACTTCAACCAGTATGTAGCCGCACTCTACAAAGTAGTGGGCACCTTCCTGTTCGGAGCAGCTGTTAGCCAGTCGCTGACCGACCTCGCCAAGTTCACCATCGGCCGTCCGAGACCTAATTTCATGGCCGTATGTGCCCCCAAGGTCTGCACGGGGTACGTGCAGGGGATCAACTGCACCGGCAAACTACAGGACGTCACAGAGTCCAGGTAGGAGGAAAAAATCTCAGTGTTACCAGTGTCAATAAAATTCAAACTCATTTTATATGATAATGATGCCAATAAAGTTCAACATTTTAAATATCATGAGTGAAGAATGTGATTTTGGTTGTTTCTCTTCTCCAGATTGTCCTTCTACTCGGGTCACTCCTCTTTTGGGATGTACTGCATGCTCTTCCTAGCAGTAAGTACAGCACATGAGCACATGATCACATGATCACTCAGGGGTCTTAAAAACAGAGTGTAAATATGCATCTCTGTGTACAACAAACATGAAAATATCTCCATGTGATCGCCATGCAAATATCTCAGTGCGAATCTGCTGATAAAAGTCCGCAGATGGGCTCGTCTAAGAACAGGCTCATACGTGTGGATATGAGCTCAAGGGGTAATTGTTGAAAAGGAAAAGAGCTCATAGAGGCAGTTTGTGCCAGTGGACATAAAAAGACAAGGGAATAATTCAGAGGAAGAATGTGTACACTGAGAGAAGTGATCTGGAGGCCTCTGCTGCCTTTCCCTCAGTGCTCTTTTCTGTCCTCCAGGCCTTTTCAGTTCATTACCCTTGGCCTCATCTCTCAGTGTTTAAAGACAGGCACCAGTGCTGGACAGCAGGCTTCACAAGGCCGAGCAAAGCAGCACTGTCCGGTTCAAAGAATATTTGAAAGAGAAGACAGTATTTCTCAAGCTGGTGTCTATGTCCTGTACGTGTCCATGCTCCCTGTTTTGTGTAAGTGTTGCTAACAAACAGAGCTAAGCTGTGATGTCCAGCCTGTGTCATACAGTGCAGAGTGACTGTGTGGCAGTGGGGGGGGGGGGCTTGTGGTGTGAAGCCAGTTTTTGCACCTTTAACAGCAGCCAAGCAGAAGCCCAGAGACGTCTAAACTGCCAAATTCATACTTTTTTGGCCTTTGCTGTCTTCCAGTAAAAAAAATGGGGGGGTTTTAGTCAATAGTGGACATAAATTAGATTCACACTCAGCACCTTTTTACAGTTGAATCCAATATGAGGCTCAGCAGCCACTTCTTTTGCATTAGAGACACAAACTCAGGCTCCAAAGAAATTAATATTTTGTTTTTGGTGTTTGGAAAACTTGAAACTTGATAGTAGAAATGGCTGTAAATTTTATGGTACAGTATGTAATTTACCTTCAAGAATTTATTTAAAAAATACTTCAGCGCAACTTAGATGATCATTAGAGTATGAAGCAATAATAGTCTCAGCCCATCTAGTCTTGTAATATAACTTTATACCCCAAGAGGCAGTGGTCCAACACAAAATCTCAGGCCCTCTTGTTTCTCTTAGCTAAGCTCTCTTAACTTTTGTGGTCTGATAAATAAGCTTTTTGGTCTAATAAATTAACAAAATAAATTCACAAAATGTCAAAAAAGGAAACAGTCTTTCTCCTATTTTTCCCATCAAACTAAAAATATACAACCATTTGCCTTCTGAATTCAAGTTTCTCTCTTAAACTAAACTAAGACGAGCTGTTTGTCCTTCCACTGTTCCATCAATCACCAACCCTGGTTCTTTGAAATAAACCTTTAATTCACCATGTAAGGTGTGAAATTATTCATTCTCTACATGCTGCTGATGGCCGACCTTCCTCACACTCGTATCCCACTTCACGCCTCTCCGGTCCCTGCGTGCCTTCCTCTTGATCGTCCCCAGGGTCAGAGTCTGGGTTACAGCCCCTGAAAATCCTTTTCCGTACTGTGAGTTCTTCCCTGTTTTCTGCCAAACTGGCCCCCGATGCTGGAGGCTTTGCTCTGGGATGCTGCTGAGTCGGTCCCAGTGCCAGCAGTGTAAACACCAACACTCCCTGGCCAAGCAAAATAGAGTCCGCTAATGGGGCCACTAGCTAACAGAGCTAACTAGCTAACTAATGTTGCTAGGTATGGCTTTAGCTACTAGCAGCTAAGAGCACAGTAAGCAGCAGTTATTTACTCTGGTGATATGATAAGATAGGTGGTTAGTTCTTACATTTTATACCTTTAAGCAGTTAGAGGATTTTTGCAAAGTAGGAATTTGCTTCATTTCTTCTGCTTTATCAGCATTTTAGATAACATTTACGTATCTCTATGTCAATGCAAATACAGTAACATGGAAACTCAGACACCAGTTACATTATCCTAATCTTTTATGATGCGATAAGAAGAGAGAAAAGGCTTTTGACATCTTTTTCAGTGCGACAGCAAGCTGACAGTGACAACAGAAAGTGGATATGAACACTGTCTCTCATTTTGATGTCTTTTTCTCTCTTATGTCTTTTTTTTCTCCTCCCTGTCCCTCCATCATCCACCTTTCACTCTTCCTTCACCCCGTTTCCCCTCTCAGCTGTACGTGCAGGCGAGGCTGGTGGCTAAGTGGGCCAGACTTCTGCGGCCCACCATCCAGTTCTTCCTGGTGGCCTTCGCGGTGTATGTCGGTTACACCCGAGTCTCTGATTACAAGCACCACTGGAGCGACGTGCTGGTGGGGCTGCTGCAGGGAGCGCTGGTCGCTGTGCTCAACGTGAGTCTCCAAGACAACTCCTTTCAAAGAAAACACTGCGAAATTTTATGATTCCCACGCATTATTTCCAGGATAACAGACTTCTCATGTGATCTGGACTAGATGCTGCGCCGCTCTTACAATGAACCGAAGCCCATTAATGGAAAGTGGGATTTAATTTTATACCATCTCACAGCTTTAAAAAAAGTGACAAGTGTCTCGAGAAATCAAACCCACTGAACAATTTTTTTCAACATTTTATTTTCTGTGAAGCAGCTCCAGCCTCCAACCTGATGACATCTGAACTTTTTGATTCTTAGTTCTGTGGTTTCTGGCTTTAGGAAAAGCAAACATGGGTTGGACTATTCAGATCACAAGAAATATTATTTCATGGAAATCTCTCTGTCAGTGATACTCCCTTCAAAGGGAAACGGCCGCTGAAGAATCCGTATTTCAGCTCTCTTTCTGTCTCGCAGTAAAAATCTTTACAGACAGGAAGCATGAGGGGAGTGTGACGGCGGAAAAATGGGGGCTTGACGCAAACCCACACACACTTACACTGGCATTTTTCTCAGGCAATAAGTCCATTCTCCTCACTGCGTCCAGCTGGGCTTCTTTATTGTTTGGCCTCTTCGCTGTTTTGAGTGAGCCACTGTCAGCACCGCCTCGTGGAAACTCTAAAGCTTAAGTGTGTGTTTGTGCGTGTATATGTGTGTGTGTGTATCCTTGTGTGATTAATTGGAAAGTGAGCCCGCGCCTTTGGCCTTCACAGTGCTGTGTGCAATTAGAGACCCTCCTGGGCATAGCGTTTTATAGCCTACAGGGGTTGTGCCTGCTCGCTGTGTGTTCCTCTCAGATGTGTGTAAGTGTGAGTGTCACTTAACAGCTGTGCACAGACCTGTCCAGACATGTGTAATCACAGTTTCCAGCCCAGCCCTTCACCTCCTCTGCATCCTTTACATGCTTATACTCTAAAAAAATAATCCCCTTGAGTGACTGGTGCTTACCTCCTCTCCTCTTTCTTTTTTCCTCCTCTCCCTTCCTCTGCAGGTGCACTTTGTGTCAGACTTCTTCAAGAAGCGTCCTCCACGTTGCACCAGGCCAGACACGGCTGATGGCGAGGAGCCGGAGAGGAAACCCAGCCTGCAGATCGCAGACTCAGAGCACGGCAACCATTACAACTATCACCACAACCCGGGGCCCGTGTGATGGGAGGTAACGAACGAAGGCTGCAGCCGGCAGACCCCCAAACCTGTGTGATTCTGTCCAAACTCCGTGGCCTTCGGCCTTGATTGTGCAGTCAGCAATGTTTAGATAGCGAGGGTCATCTGCGGTCCTGACTCTGACCCCCCCCGATGCCATGTGAGAGGTCGTATGAGTGTGACATGTTAAACTTTCAATGAATTCTGCAAACACCCCTTTGTATATCTGTTTGAAAGGACTAAAGCTATGGATCCGGTTTGTAGCTTGCAGCCTTTAAGCCCCCCCCCAGCTTCCTCCCTCTGCGTCAACCACTCACACCCCACCTACTCCCCAACCACTGGACTGACTGAGGGGGCTGCAGCGCCCCATCGCCGGATGCACGAGCCCCCTCTCGAAGACGTTGTGATGACCTCCTCTTCTCCTGTAAGAGAGAGAGGAGTTAATTGTTTTTAATGCATTTTTGTTTGACGTTGAAGCGTTTTGTGCTTAAAGCTGCATTAAGCGAAAGAGTCCAAACCCACAGCAAAGAGTCCAGGTCATAAAAAGCTCAGTGCTTGTGGCTAATGTGTTAGCAAACAAATTACAAGTTACACACAGCAGAAATGGAGGAACATGAGCATCGTGATGAGAATCATTTCCTGCCGAATGACAAATATCTGACATCCACCCACCTTCATGCCACCACATTCTGGGAAAAATACACTCTCTTTGACTTGATACATGAGAATTATACAGGAAACAGCTGCTCATGGTTTTATATTTTGGGTTTTTAGAGTTATTGGGTTCATTTATATGGATTTTGAGACTAAAAGTGGTTGTAAACTGCAGATTTGGGCATTAACACAATGGGAAGAAGCACATTTTCTCACCTAACAGAAGCTCTTCAATTCAGTGTTGATATCAGAGAAATCGCTTAATGGAGCTTTAACATTTTTGTATGTTTTTATTTTTTGCATGTAAAGAACCAAATTTGTTATGAGTGACAGAAAACTGTAAGAATGAGAAATAAGATTTTTTTTTATATATGTTAGTAAAAGCACAGTTTGTTGATTGATTAGCTTCACTTGAGTGCACCTTAAACCGGCTACACGCTAGAGGAGTGTTGCAAATCGTAACAAATTATTGAAGTGGCAACCAGTTTACACTAGATGAGCTTATTTTCTTCTTTTTATTATGTGATCTTAACAGCAAAGAGGTTTACAAACTGAAAGTGTCAGCCACAGAAGCAAACCAAAGCTGCCTTAAAAGCCAAGAAGGTATCTGTCATTACTGTCGCTACCAGCTCCTAACTGCCATACAAACAGGTCTGGGTTTCTCCTCTGACTAATTACATAATGTTTTTTAAAAGTGAATAAACAGGTTTTTTTTATGCCTGGTGACTCACACCGCTTTGTTCGACTCTGAATCACCAGAAGAATTCAACTCCCAGCAATTATTCTTACTGACAGGCCGAGCGTGTCCAGATAAAAGTCCAACTTGACGAATCATCGCCTGCCAACTGGTCTGAATTTGATTAAGGAGACAATGTTTTTTGGACTTTACTGGGTCTGATTCACCCTGAAAAGTAGTGAAGCTTTTCAAAAATGTATAAGTTGAATTGTGGTGTAGGTGAGTGAGTTATATTTCCCCGGTGTGAAATGGACTGCAGAGGTAGACACCATTGATGCAGAACATCTCTAGATCCTTTATGTGTCATACCACTAATATATTGCCAATCAAATATTAAGAAATTTGGCCTTTATCTTTAATTTCTTTTTTTCTTTTTTAATAATCAAAGAAGGATGAGACAACCATTTTAAAAATGGGGTTTAATTTATTTTAAATACAAGTTCTTTTATTTACTCTTACAAAGTTGGAAGTACCAGCGCTGTTGAGGTTTTTTTTTTGTGCAATCACACCTGCTTGCCACTATGAGCCACAAATACTGTATATACTAATGCTATGAGGCATGTTTTATGTTGCGTGAAGGATGTATATACATGCTTGTATGTTTTTATTTCACATGTAGGTTCATTTTTTTAAATATCACCTGTGCAGCAAGCTTTGGCCCCGAGCCTCCTCAGACTGGTGACTGTCGGAGTTGCCACACAAAACGGATCCGATTCCAAGTCCAAACATAAGCCAGATGCCTTGGCAGGGCTTTTAAAGGGCTGTTGTAATGATAAAAGGTTACATACCCAACTGTGTTTTTGAAGCTAGTAACGTTGCTCCGTTTCCCACTTCAAAGAACCCGTCTGTGTTCCTTTTCCACTTCCTGTGCTGATAGATGAGGTTAATTTGAGAAAAAAAAGGTCTCCTGTACAGTTCATGTACAGCAGTCGGACCCCTGGAGGACTGACACACATCAGAAAGACCACAAACTTGATAGTGGGGGGGTGCAGGAAGAGAGAGAGAATCTCACCTGGTAGTGATTGTGAGGCCCTGAAGCTGAACTGGGACCGGAGAACCGGCTGGGTACTTTAAAGGGGTGGGGTATCCCATAGTGAACCCCCGGTCCCTGGGGTCTTCTACACATTTTAAACACAGATTTATAACAAGAAACAGCTGGAACTGGTTGCGGTAAAGTGCTGTGTGAGCCTCCCCTCCCATGCTGCCTACATCTAAATCACCCGTGTATCACTGCAGCCAGACTAATAACCCGAATGAGGATGAGGATGGAGAAACGTGACGGTGTTTCATGGAGGCCGAGGTTTACAGCTGGTGACGTGGCTCCGTGTGTTGTTGTACTTTATTGAATTTTGTGCACCGGTCGACCCATCTCCTGTCAATATGTCAGCATATGGTTATGATTCATGATGTTTGCTTTTTGTATATAGATTATATCTATAGTCTCTAAAGCAGAGAATTTTAAATAAAGATACTGTATAATCCCAAACCAGTTACATTGTTATGTTTTTATTCATAAATTTCATTTCACTGATGTTTATGATGGTAAGATTTCAGGCTTTCCGAATATTTGTTACAAGGATTTGAAGCATATTTCATTCAGTGTTTGATATATTGTGATGTTTTTCTCCTTTTCAGTCACAGATGATAAGATATTAAAAATGAAACCATGATAAACTACATTATTGCAACATCAAGATTTCAAAATGTTCTTGACAAGTTCACTTTTATCCTGATTGCAAGTGATTTCTCTTGATTTAAAGAAGCATAAAAAAAATCTTCAGCCCACAAGTCAGAAGGTTGAAATTGGTGTTGTAACAAGGAGTGAAAGGCACTGCTGGTTTCATTTATTTGTCTGTTATCTGAGGTTATTTTTTATTCAAAGTGAATCCATCAGCATGACGGATAGCATCTGCTCCAAGAAACCTGATAACGGGTTTCTTTGCCCATTAAAACATAGTTTCTTGCTTATCTCGAGTGGAAATTTCCATGCTGAAACTTTTGGGTTTTATCAACCCAGGTTTTAGGATATCCATTACTGAGATTACTTCATCCAGCCCAGTACAATGAAAGTAAGTGATACTTAGTTTGTGGTGTTCAAAGTTTCGAAAGATGACATTTTGAAATTTCCACAGTAAGATATCTCTCCAGGAACTGTCAGCGATACTCCGCGTGTTCCACAGAGACTGTTTTTCCTGCAAATTGGTTGAACTTGTCCTTCCACAACATAAATTTGAGAATTTTTTCTCCCTGCTCAATTTATCATTCCTACCGGCAACATTTTACAATGCAGGGAGAAGCAAAATTCACCAGCATTTTCTTTATTTGTGTGAAATGTGAAACCAAATTTCCCTTCCAGCTTCTCACTGTGTGATGAGTTTAATGCTGTCAGCCAGCGTTCATCTATAATTTACTCTGTTTCAGCAACATTAGCCTTGACATGCTGTACAGTTATTGACAGGAAAGACAAGGTTAAAGGTTCAAACAGAAGTTCAGAGACAGACTCATGCATGTTGAGAGCTTTTGTTTTTAGTACTCGTGCACTGAAATGCCAAAAGATTTACAGTTGTAACTCTGGGGACGAGCTGTCAATGACCGATTCATTATGACTTTATTACACATTAAAAGTTTTTGGCAATAAAAAAAGAAAAAGTAAAAACAAGTTCCAAGAATTCAGGCGTGGATCATCGAGGCTCCACGACTTCCTCAGTACGTCAAAGCCAAAGAATAGAACGCTCCGCATAAATAAACACATATATTTGTAATGAAATAAACACTGGATCCACAGGGACATTTGGAGGAGTTTTGTTGGCAGCGCTATTGAAAACTACTGTCATCCCTCGTTTAAAACAATATAACTCACTTGGATGTTGTGAAAGTCGTGCGTACAGTATGTGGGACTCTTTTTTTTTTTACTGCGGTTAGAAAACAACTGGGAATGGAAAACATTAAAGTATTTCATTTACATGACTGTTTAGCCAGTTAGCTTCTTATTCATGTTGATTTACAACATGCGAGTTTATGGTTTTGTCATGAATTTCTCCAGAGATGCATAATGTACCGCTGCTGAATATATTATCCTTAAGGCCTAAAAGGAAATGTACCTTATTACATGATGAGAAATGATCTCTATGGTAACCAGGGCGTTTCTGAGCTTCCTGAACAGCATCTCCACCTGTGGTTGTAAATAAAAGGACACTATCTATCTGAAGGGGATTAACTTGCACATACATCAGATCTGGTGTCTGTCTGAGGGGTTAATGAGGCAAATGAAATAGATACTCAAGGTGGAGATAAAAATCCTCCTGTGGCATAACGTTTTCTCGTAAACTGGTCACTAAACTTGGAGAAATGTGGAATAATATAGAAGATTCTATTATTGTTCTGCAAATTCATGATAATATTTAACCAGAGGTTGAATATGTTGGATCTGCTGACTAAAAGTGTGAATGCAAACACAGCAGATAGATAATTCCATGGAACCCGTCGCAAATCATGAATGGTCTGGTCCACAGGGGTGGATTTCTGTGAATGATCCAGAGCCATCAGTCAAAAAAAAAAAAACAAAAGTGGAGAGATGAGCGGTTTTGGGAAAAACCTCAGCACTGAAACCAGCAAGGCATGACAGAAAGACTCCATTTCCAGTATTTTGATGCCGCAGTAGACGGCGGTGGATGTTGTTTACCCAGCAGTCCCTGTTGGTAACGGCCATATGGTTTCAAGCTGGAATTTCAGGACCAGAACAGGAGCAAGACATGAACGTGGAGGGGGTGCAGCTAGAACTTTTAAAAACCTCGAAGATGATTTTAGGCACTGAAAAAAAAATAACACTTGTAATTTCTGCCAATGTTAAGTTTTATATCAAAGTATTGTGGTATGTCTGATCTGCTGACTAAAGTATGAAAGCAAAGTCAGCAAATAGATCATCCCTGATAATCTCCCACAAATCCCAAATGGTTTGGTCCTCTGGGATGGAATTCTGTGAATGAGCCAGAGTCCAGTATGAAGTCAAGAGATGAGCGGTTTTGAGGAGAAACCTCAGCTCTACAAGCAGTAGAGCATGACAGAAAAGAGTCCGTTTCCGGTATTCTGATGCTAAAGTTGACGGCACTGAATGTTAAATTCTTGACCGTTCAGCCCACTTTGGTGAGCGTCCTTGTGGGTGAAGGCCGTCTGGTTTCGAGCTGGAATTTCATGACCAGAAACAGGAGTGAGGAAGCAGAGCAGCGAGAAATTCAAGGATTTTTGCAGCTGAATTAAGGTCCCAAAAAAGTGAATATTATTCATCTCTGACATGTCTCAAATTTTTCCCACACTTCTTCTCATCTTTAACTGTTTAAGAGTTTGTTTCAGAAAGAAAACTGCTTAATAATTTAATGAGCTCAGATTGAAGTTGGAGTAAAGATGGTGGATAAATCTGTTAGCATTACAGCCACATGAATCAGAGAGCCCTAACTCAAGCTGAGGATGAGTCCCTGTAAAAAAAAAACTGACAGAAAGGATGACAAAGTTTAGAAAAGCAACACAAGAAGCAAAGAGACTCAGGAGAAGGAGTGTAAAACCGAACCAGACATGGAGGAGAGCTTGTTTACGTGATTAGAAGTATATAAATGTGGAGGCACAGGCACGGTCTTGTTCTTCGAACTGTGTCAAATTTAACTTTATTATTTTGCGGTTACCATTGAGCTGGAACTGTTTACAGCCCGTTTTCAGCACTCGAAGTGGGGGAACGGCCTCCGAGTGCTTCACAGTCACACACCCACAGTGACACAGA
>JAPZDY010000021.1:17525419-17535928 GCA_029783645.1 Ctenochaetus hawaiiensis | reverse complement strand
ATACACCCCCCCACACACACACACAAACACACACACACACACACACACACACACACACACACACACACACACACACACACACACTCTTTTTGCTCTACATGTCTCTTGCCCCCCTCCTGACCTTATGTTCCAAAAACTGCAATAATCTCTTGTATTATTAACTCCTTTCGTTTGCCCCCAGTCAGCTGTACTCAAACTTACCAATATTTTTCATGAAACTGTGTGTGTGCTTATGTGTGTGTGTGTGTGTGTCTTTCTCTTCATTCATTTCTCCGCCCGCAGACGGACAGATGAGAATACTCTGCCCTCCCCAAGCCTGGAGAACAGCCTCCCCTCTAACCCGTCATAAATCCCTGTCTGTTACTGCTTCTGTGCCCCCCCCCCCAATACACACACACACGCACACACACACTCATGCCTCCTGCTCCTCTGTCCCCATCCCTTTTTTTTCTCCTCACACTTCAATTGCTGTCTTACTCTGTCTTTTTTAATGCCCCCCTGCTCTTAATCACAATTTCTTCATCATTCCTGTCTCTGTCTCCCATCCCTCCCATTGATTTCTCTTATTCTCTCTTTCTCCCTTTTTTTTTTTCTTTGCACGCCCTCCCTCCACCTCTGTCTCCTTGCAGACATACAGTCCATGCTGAATTTCACTTTAAATCAGGTCACTGCCTTCCTGCCGTCTACTCTGCCTTTCTTTCTCTCTCTCTCTCTTTCTCTCTCTCTCCCTCCGTTCATTTCACCATCTCAATCGCTTCGCTTTTGTCGTGCGGCTGCTGCCACTCCACCCCCCAATCTCGATTTTCCTCCCCCGCTTTCCTTCTGTTTCTTCTTTCTCTATTTCTCCTCTCCCTCCCACATCCTTCGTCCGTTGGCTGTCATTCACTCAACCCAATCTGCCCTTTTTTCTTTTCCTCCACCTCCTCTTTCATTTCCCCTCTCCCATTTTGTCCTCCACTCTTTATCCTCCTTCCCCCAATTGCTCGTGTTCTCTCCCTCTCTCTCCCTCTCTCTCTCCTGAAGATGTCATTTAGTAGTTGGAGTTCTCTAACAAGAAATCATTGTGTCTCCCTTGGGGTGGGGGGTGATGGATTCAGAGGATGGAGAGAGGGGAGGAGGGAGGAGCACGCTGCCTGGCTGAAAAATGGAGAGTGGAGGGAGGGAGGGAAGGAGAGATGTGGGCAAGAAAGAGGAATGAGAGAGAGAGAGAGGGAGAAAGGGAGCATGAGAGAGGAAGAGCGAGAAAAAGGAGGGGGTGGAAGTTCAGTCCGGCATCAATAAATCACTTTGGAGAGAGATTGGGGTGGTGTGCGTGTGTGTGTGTGTGTGTGCGTGCGCAGATGTGTAGGTTCACAAACACACAGGCATGCACATGCATTCTGACACACACACACACACACACACACACATGCATGCACACACGCACACACAGCAGAGTCTAGCTGTCAACAAGACAAACAGCCTGCGGCCATAATGATGTTGTCATGATCTCTGCATGCATATCATTACTGGCCCTAACGGCCTTGTTGGGCCTGCCGCTAAACATGTTTGTGAGTGTGTGTGTGTTTTTGTGTGTGTTAGTGTGTTTATGTACTGTATGTGTATGTGTGTGACATCACATGACAGCGCTTGTAACGCTGATTACTGCACCAATACTGGGAAGGGAGAACTGGAACGAGGGATGGAAGGAAAGAGCAATAAATGGAGTGAGATGGAAGGAGAGATGGAAAGGAGGAGAGAGGAATGGAAAGAGATGTGATGATGAGGGGGAGAGGAGGTGGGGGGTGAGGGAGGGAGTGACAGAGGGAGGGAGGGAGGAAGAGTTTGCTTCTGGCTGTGTAGTAGAGCAGATCCAGACAGACACACACCCACTGCAAGAATCACTGACCCCCAGCAGGAAACATACACACACTCAAGCATGCAAAATGCAAACACACACACAGACATGCAAGAACACATCAGAAACACATGCACACACAAACACACACTCACAGAAACACACGCTCTCTCACACACATTCACGCAGAATGAAAAGATGGGGAATCTTGCGTCTCCTCCGCACACACACACACACCCACAGACACACACACACACACACACACACACATTCTCTCTCTGTGTGGGCTGGCTGAGGCCACAGCAGATGCTGTCCATGAATATTTTAGCCAAACTCCCTGGCAGAGTTTCCATTTGCATGGACCAAATGTAAGCAGCTGAAATATTTACCACACTGGCCCTGAGAGAAGCAGGCCACAGTCACACTGAGTGTGTGTGTTTGGTTGTGTCGTTCATATGTGTGTGTTGTGTGTGTGTAACCTCCTCATGAGTGTGTGTTTTCTTTTTGTTCGAGCTCAGTCTTGGCTGTGTGTGTGTGTGTGTGTTTATTCATCAAAGCAACAGTTTTTTTCTCTCTCTCTCTCTCTCTCTCTCTTTCAGACGGAGATTGCCAAGCGGTTGAACGTGATCTGTGCCCAGCTCATCCCATTCCTGTCACAGGAGGTGACAAACACACAGTCACACACACGCACACACACTGACACGCACACATGAGCACGCACACAGGCGCACACATACACTGTACTTCATCCAACCCTCCTTCTCTCCTGTCTGTCAGCAGCCCACACAGAGGGTGTGCACATGCATATGTACACACAATGGGCAATAACTCACTCACACGCGCACACACACTCACACTCACACATACGCACACGCAGAGCTACAGATGGGCAGAACTTCAAAGCACATTCCTCGATCGACGAATGGCTGCATGCGTTCACATGATCCCCACAGTGACAAAACCTGTATTTAAAATAAGCTTCATGCGAGTTTGAATACTTTTTCATGCTAATTAAGAAATGTTCAACGTTATTCATATTAATTTAGTCTCCAAAGAGTAAAAATGAGAAGAGCGTTTTAGTTTTGTGTCAGTATTTGATTTTAAATCCACCTGTCCTCACTGACCTCTTGGTTTGTTCCACAGCACCAACAACAGGTGGTCCAGGCCATGGAACGCGCCAAACAGGTGACCATGGGGGAGCTAAATGCTTCGATAGGGGTACGTGGGCTCCCCCCTCTGCCTCATAGCGTGTGTACCTTATCCTCCCATTTATTTATATTCCCTCCTTTTCTTTTTCTTTTTTTTTGAGGCAATGATCCCTTGGCCCACTCTAAAATACGCAAATTTATCGGCTATAACTTCATAAAGACGGATTACGAGTCATTTGATGAATCTAGAATTGAAAAAGACGTTCTTATTCAAGCACCCTCAGAAGGTGCCTAAAACAGCAGAACAATTGAATGATTATGAATATAATTTTTAAAATATTTCAAATGCAAATATGATTCGGAGAGAATTAAATGGGGAACAAAAAAAAGGATATTTCAGTTTTAGTTATGTGTCACTTTATCCTCTGTTACGCTGATTTGGTTGCAGAGCTTCCCTTTAGACTGTCTCCTCTCGTGCACATCGCAGCACTTAGTTCCCTTTCTTTCCTTCCTCCTTTCTTCCTCTTGATCACTTCCTGGTGAGCTGCTTCTTCCAGTGCTTGTAAGTCACCCAAATCTCTCCTTTTTTGTCTCCTCTCTCTTCTCTTTTTGTATCTCTCCTCTCTACAGCAGCAGCTCCAGGCCCAGCACCTCTCCCAGCATGCCCAGGGTTTGCCAGTGGGCCCACACCCATCAGGACTGCCCCACCCCAGCCTGGCACTTGGTGGAGGGTCCGGCCTCTTGGCCCTGTCCGGAGCTCTTGGGGCCCAGCTGGCTGCCAAGGATGAGAGGGCACATCTAGAAGCAGCAGCCGCCGCCGCCGCTGCCGCAGAGCACCACAGAGGTACAGGAACACTTGAAATTACACTTGTTTTCTTAGTTTTTCTTTTAGTTTGTGTTTCTTCAAGCAAAACTTGAGATGTGTTTAGGGCTGGAATGGGAGTTGGATTGCATTCTTAGAGATGAAGACGTCGAGCTGAGGTGGGAGTAGAGTAAACACGAAGCTTGGCTCGATGGATCCTGATGATTGGCTTTGCTTTGGAGTTTTGGCAGAGTGCAGGAGTGTTGCTGATAAAAACGCTCCTCAGGGATATTTTTCGACTGAGTCATCAGCTCTAGAGTGATGTAAAGTGATGGCAGGTAATCTTGCATTTATTTTTGTCTGCGTGTCTGTTTCCATATCTGCATTTGCTGTCCTGTGGCCTGGTACCTGGACGTGTTGGCTGCCTCCGCCTGGATTGAACAGACCGTGAAGCAGGACCGGTGAGTACAAATCGCTACACACTTAGCATTTATGTCAAGAACACTTCACGCGTTTGAATTTGATATTGTTTGCAAATTCAGTGTTTTTCACAAATTCACAAAAGCTGTAAGTGTATAAATTTTTTTTTTCAAATGCTTTAAAGCTAAATTTAAAAGTATGGACAGAAGACATATTTTGGTTTTGTGTGTTGTTATCGTGTTTGACATGTAGCCTAAAAAGGAAATGTGTTAACCAGAGAAATGTACCCTTTTTCACATTTTTTTAAAATTATTTTTCAATTATTTTTATTAACATTGCAGGTATGTAATTGTTTAGTTATTAGAATTTTCCTTGAAAGAAATATCTAATGCCTAAAAGAGTAGTGACATTTCAAACCAAAAAGATGTTCATTCATTCATTTTTGTTTGAAATTTTATTTTCCTTTTGTTTTATATTAAACTCATTTTGTCTGTAACATGCTTAATTTTCACTATAATTAGTGCAACATTCAGTATTTTTCTAACTAAATTATTAAGAAGCTGTTTCAGAAATTGCATTTCTACTTGTTTAGAATTTGATAACTAGAAGTGATTCGACTTATATACTGTTAAAACTTTTGTTCACTGTGGTCAGTTTCATGGACACGCATGTTTTGGCAGTTTTGATTAGTTATCTCTTGTCATAAAATTGTCATAAAAACATCTTACTGACTCTCATACATCAGGATTACAGTCACTGATGCTGGACTCACTGCATGACAACACTCGAGTCGTCGACGCCACATCACTGCCACAATAAAAATGTGACAATACAGTTTTAAAGAGCTGTGCGTCAGTGCTAAAGCTCGCTCAGGCAGCTCCACAGTCTTTTCTGCTGCCTGAAAGAAAACTTGAAGCAATCTCTTTTCTTCCTCTCACTCCTACAGTGAGCCGGCCGATCGATGCTGGCTGATATTCTTTCACATTCATCTCCGCAGCTTATGAGCCTGACGTGATTTATGCAGTCCCTCTCACCTCATTATCACCCTCGTCTGTCCTCTCTGCCCTCGCTCCCTTTTCCTCACTCCTCTCTCGTCCTCGTCCTCGTCCTCCTCTCCCTCTCTGTGCCTCCCCTCCTCACCCCTCTGCTGTCCTTCGCTCCCTTTTTCTGCAGAGCTCTCTGTCCAATGGGGATAAGGGTCGCCCAGCAGACTACCTCAGCAACGGCAAGAAGAGGAAAGCTGATGAGAAGGAGTTCATGACGGACTACGTGAGGCCCTTTCATAACACTGTTAAATGTTTAAGTAACTGAAAGTTTCAGCCGACTCTGACTCTCATCAGATAAGACTCAGTGGTGTCTGTCCAGTGGACTGTGGAGACCTGCTTTTTTTTTCTTTTTTTTTTAGGCAATAATTAAAAACATCCACGCTTCCTGCTGTTCTCACTGCATCGCTGCATTATTGTGGAAAAGCAGACGCATTAAGCATTAAGGGATTATTTTTAGTGTGAGATAAATGAATCATAAGTAGTTCAGCATGATTGCTCTGTTCAGAAAGACCTGCGATTTTTTAAAAACAGCAGCGCCTTGGAGGATTTGACCTCTCCAAGTTAAACATCTAAAATCAATTACATTTGTTCTGTCTGTTGCATTTCACTTCAAGCCGTCTCATCTCACGCAATAAAATGTCAAGATAAGATATTTAATATTCCTCTGTGTGCTCTGGAACCATTACAACTCTCAAAAGAGTGCAGCGTGTTTTTTAAACAAATTTCAAACACACCCCTCTGTGAGTGTGTGTGTGTGTTGTGTTTTTATACATGTCATCTACATACATCAGACTGCAGAGCAGCAGTGTGTAATCTCACTGTCCTCTCTCTTTCTCTCACAGGGCAGCGATGCAGATAAGAGTGATGATAATTTGGTGGTGGATGAGGTTAGTAGGCAGCCTCTGTTGGCCTCTTTTGGCCTCTTGGCTGCTTTCATCTGTGTACATCATGTAAACACACCCAGCAGGACCATCCGAATAATGATAATAACAATAATAACCCCCCTAATTCACCCCTGCCCGCCCTTATTTACAGCATACACCATAAAATACACGTGCAAAGACAAACCAACTCTGTTCCTTTTATGTGCAAATCTGTTGGTGTGGCTTTTGTTAGTTTGATGAGTGCAAACCAAATGGATAGAAAGGTTGTAAAAACTTGAAAGATACAGTTTTTTTCCCCACATAGTTGCATAATAGGCACAACCTGTACTTTTTTTCCCCTTTAAATGATTAAATTTGACTTAAAAACAAATGCAGAAGTGTCCTCTGCTTAAGATAATAGTAACCCAGGCTACACTTGTTTCCTGAAAGCTGTGTTTTGCAGTGTTGGGTGTGTCTCTGGTGCCAGGAAGTGATTTAGTGTATTTTTATTGCAGTTAGTTAGGAAACGACAGAAGAAGAACAATAGATGGCACAAGTCTGTTTTTAAACCATCACGCGTGCCCATTTTTACACTGCAACTTGTTTTCCTCCTTGTTATAATCTCTTGTTTATTCCTTAGTTTGCGAAAAAAATTCAAAGAAAGTTGATATGAGAGTTACACAAAGCAAGTGAATATTTCCCAAAATGGAAGTTTTGAGCACGTAACAATTTCTTTGTGTTTTCTCTGAAGTACGTAACATATGACAGGAAGTTAACTCTAAAAAGTTTCTTCTATCTTAGAATTCTGAAGCCTCAAATGAACTTAAGATAAATATTTTTGCACACAAAAGAACAAAGACATGTTCTTACATTGGAAAGTAATTTTTGTTTTTTAAATGATCAGTATAAACAGTCAGCTGTGGCACGGGAGGTAGAACAGATCATCTGGTGATGGCGTGGTTGGTGGTTCGATCCCCGGCCTCCTCCTGCTGAAGTGAAACCCTGCTCGGTTTCTGAGCCTCTTGAGATGAACAAGCCGACCTCAAGCTTGGACAAAGTGGGAAATGTGATGCATTAAAAAGGGTTTCCAGCAGAAAAAATGCCAAAATCAAATATGCGACACTCAGTGCCGTGTTGTGGGGGGTCCGTTCTGCCAGTAAGCGGATGATCCACTGTGGCGTCTCCAAAAGAGCAGCTGAAAGAAAAAGAAACGAGTGTAAACAGAAGGATTCTAGCATAGAAATTTTGCAACTACCCTTTTAAAATCAGCGTGATTGAACAACAGGAGACACTGATTTAAAGTTGATCTCTGAGACCTTCAGCATTAAAACACCGTTCAAAAAACAAATAAATCACCTTCACTTCTTCTGCAGTAAACTTTTATGTGTTTTTTTTAAAATCTAGGACCCGTCGTCCCCCCGCAGCGTGCAGTCCTACTCGTCCCGGGAGAACGGCCTGGATAAGATGCCCCAGTCTCGTAAGGAGGGCCCCCCGCAGGCCAGCCCCACCTCCCTGGCCTCCTCCAGCAGCGCCGCCTCCCCTTCACGTGGCAAAGAGCCCCCACAGGTAGCCAGACGGACACATCTTTGTAATCACACACACACACGCAGTGAATTCATGTCCCATCGAGTGGAGCTCATAAAAACATAAAAGGACAAACATTTGAATCGTTCTTGCAGACGTCTGTGCTCGCTGTATATCTGTACGGGACATCTGTGTTTCCATGCTGTCAGCACAAACTCTATTCTGCTGCTTTGTTAGGGTCAATAGTTCGTCTCTGAGTTATTAAGCTGTATATTTCGACATCCCACACATCCAGTCGGGTCTGCTGACATCCCTCAGCTCTCCTCGGGTCCCGTCTGACCCTCAGTCATCCTTACTGTCATTCTCTTGTTGTTTGTGTGCTTTTCTTTGCCATTTTTCTTATTTTCCTTCCGTCCTTCACTATAAAATTGTTTTTCCCCCTATTTCTCCAAAGGCCGCATATTTATTTCACTTTTTACTCAAGGTTTATTTCCTTTTCCACCTTTATTTTTTTTTTAACACTTCTTTGCTCTTCCAGAGGGAGAAGTCCAGCACTCCAGGTATGAAGCCAGGGACCCCCATGTCTCAAGAGTCCAACACCCCGGGACCAAGCGGACCTCCACAGTTCAGACCTGTCCCTGGAAAACCTGGTGTTGACCTCAGTAAGAACATCCCATGTGCTCACTTTTATTCCCACAAGAAAAAACGCCGTCTGTGTTTTATTATTTAAAGCCTGAACTTGGTGTGGAGTTGCTCAGGAAACCAAAAAGACAAATGTCTTCATCACTTCCTGCCAGGGACTCAGACTTTCGCTGCACACAGGATCAGTTCAAAAACGATAAATCTGCCTTTGGCTTTGTTATATATAGTGATTGTATCAACATCGGGTTGCAGTAGTTGGTATGGGTGTCAGCCGGCTCCCTACCACCCACCACCATCTGGACTTAATAAGCAGCTGTGGGCAAAAATATTCAGCGCCCCTCACTTTTTAAATGGAAAGATTAGGAGAGGTGATGGACTGTGACTGTGAGCTGCTTCATAATGAGGCTCCATCTATTCCAATGTATCTCTTTTCTCTCTTTTTTTTCTCTGACATCACCTGTTATCCATGCGCTGCATTCACACACACACACACACACACATACAGACAGCATTATGCATGCATAGACTCGTATATGCAGCTACATGCACAGAAAGAAGATGTGGAGGATGTGAGCACACACACTCACATTCACACACACATACATACACTGACTCACTCACTCACTGCAGGGAGGCGCGGTGGCCAGCAGGGGTCAGTAGTGGTCCAGTGCTGCAGTTAGTGATGTCCTGCCTTTTGTATGGCAGGCGGCAGCTTGTTCACAGCCTGTCAGTCACAACTGCCTTCCATGCTGAAAAGCTCTGCAGAGGGAGTCACCTTAATAAAATGTTGAGCTGATTCTGATTTATGCTAAAATAAAAAAAAAAAGAAAAGAAGGAAACCTTTTCTTCCTCAGTCAGTTTATCCACTTAAATAATTCACAGGAAGTGATCACTGATGTCTTTTCTCCCTTCATCCTTCCTCCAGCTCTGGGTCTTAGAAACCCCCTGGCGGTGCAGGGAGCGTATCCTCCAGGAGCTTTTGGCCTGCCCCCTCCAGGGGTGAACGGGGACCTGCCTGGGGCGGCAGGATATGGCGCCGGCCTCCACTTGGTTTCCCCCCAGATGAACGGAGCTGCAGCTGCAGCGGCGGCAGCTGCCGCGGGCTACGGACGGTCGCCTGTGGTGAGTCAGTCACTCTGCAGATAATCTGTCTTTCCTGTGTCACTGTCATATGGAATAACAGAGTGTATGACCCGGTCAGAGAGGGCAGAAAGAGGGATATGCATACGCATGCTTGGGAAAAAAGGAGAGTTTGAGAGGGAGAGCAGCTACGTTGTCATTAATCGTCTCTTTGCTTTTTTATAATCTCATTTTATTCTGATCCTTAATCCTTAATCTGACAGTCTCCATATGACTTATTTGTGCAGAAACACATGAGCACAGGTTTCTTCTCAGTATCTTTTAAAGTATCTCTCTCTCCTCCAGGTGGGTTATGAGTCTCCACACCCGCATATGAGGGTCCCGGGGCTGCCTGCCAGCCTGCAGTCGACTGCCTCTGGAAAACCGTGAGTTTCCATTTCTCTTCCCTGCTATCACACAAATCTTCACCTGTTCACTATCAGCTGCACTCAGGTTCCCCCCAGATTTCACCTAGAACACCTGAAGACAAGGTGAAAGACACTGTAGAAAAAAAACCAGCAGGAAAATACTTAAATGAATAAGCTCTGCACCAAAGCACAACTGTTAAAATTAACAATCTGTTCTCATGCATCAAGCGTTCTTGTGAAAGTGTTCATCCTTAAAACACCTGAAATTTTTTTTAAAACAGTTAGCAATGAGACTTTCATTCCTGCCTCCACTGTAGTTTGTTTTTTTAAATACTTTTCTTGGTCAATGTAGAGGAAGTGATGTCAGTGAGCAGCTTCTCACTTCAGCAGAGCAGTTAAACACAATATTTCTCAAATATCCAGTCCACTTTAATAAATTTAAATGTTTTAATTATTCAGTGTAGGTCTTAAACTGTGCTTATCAAAGTTACACACTTATCTTATGATTCTTGTTTGTCAAATTCACTAGTGTCCTCTTTTAGAGAAAAAAAAGAAACCAAATAGTAGAATGTTTGCCCTCTCTTCCCTTCTGTTTCGTGCTCCAGCTGATTGAATGTTTTCAATGCAGCCTTCGATCTTAGTTATATATCCATTTCTGTTCCCTCCTCTCTTTCTTTTTCCCAGCGCCTACTCATTCCACGTTAGCGCAGATGGACAGATGCAGCCGGTGCCCTTTCCTC
>JAPZDY010000021.1:17474234-17490343 GCA_029783645.1 Ctenochaetus hawaiiensis | reverse complement strand
TCTGTGGGTTATGTGGCAGGTTGGACTCACTTATTCAGAAACATTATTAACGTCTTGAGTCTTTCATAGCCAGCCCTATCTTCGCATGTCATATTGGCTGTGACAGCTCTGGAGAAAGGTCTGAAAGAACCCATAATCATTCTGACATAAGGGGATAAATACGGTTTGTTTAGTTTTTATATTACACCAAACACATTCATTCTGAGTGGCTGCTTTGCCCGGGATGCAGCAACGGTTCCCTTACAGAACAATGTCCTTGTGGATCACTTTCTGGAGGTGAGCCCCGCTGTTAAAATGGCTAGATCTGAGGTAACATCTGCTAGCTTTTTTAAGGTTTGTACTGATAGCTCCAGGCAGTTTTTGCTTCACACAGTGACAAAACTTGATGGTAACATGCAAAAAAGTTAAACAGGAGGAGAAATAGTTGTCTAGTGGGAGGTTTATACAAACAACCTGCTTCCTGTGAGTCACACTAATATTTATTGACCTCTTAGCATTGATAAATTGCTACTGAACGATTATTTTACCGTGAGCGGTGATTTATAATGTCTTGATAAAATCAGTTGCATCTTCCAAAATTGTTCTAGTTAAAATGACTAAAACAGGACACAACACTGCAGTTGGTGCTTAGTTATTGGGTTTATACAACAAAAACACACCCCATACTGTGGAAGAGAAGCTGATTAACATCTGATTCTAATAAGCTGGCTACACTGTGAAAAACAATCATTCAAAGACCAATTTTCATTTATGAAAAAACTTTGAAATTGCCCATTAGGCAAATTATTCATAGCATGCTTTCAAAGCATTTTCTAGTGAAAAATAAAGTCTCTGTGACTGAATCTAGATTTAGTGCAATAAAATCCCCATTTGAGACACAAAAGAACAAACATAAACACCTTAAGTGACCTTTACATTCATTCTCACCTATTGGTTGATCAATTTTTCAGAACCATATATTTATAAATCAGTAAAAGAATTTAATCAGCCAAATCTCTGTTGTGCCGCTGTGTCAGATTGGTTCGAGCAGCCTTATATAACATGTGTGTGTGTGTGTGTGTGTAGGTGTGTGTGAGTTTGTGATGTCATGACGAAAGGAGGTGACTCACCCCGATAATGGCGTTGAGTTCAGCCATGGTGACCTGCTTGGCCCTTTCTACTGCTTGGACCACCTGTTGCTGGTGCTACACACACACACACACACACACACACACATTCAACAGCACACACACACACACACACACACGGAAGGAAAGGCATGTTAAACTGCATTGTTACCTATGCCGTGTGTTTATAGTGTAAAGTAAACATTATATACATTGTAGAGACACTGCGTGAACCAACATGTGAGGCAAACCTGAGAAATTGTGATACAACGACTGAACTCTGCTTATACAGGATGTATAAATATAAAAGAAGTGGGCACCCATGCATTTACACATAAAAACACTAACAAAGAAGTTACACAAAAACACACACACACTGTACATACAGCCAGGCACACACATATACACACACACACACAGAGTCAAAGCCACACTAACTAAAAATCTCAGTTCTGTTTACACAAAGTCCTAGTGTAATCAGCCACACAAACGCAAATATGCATGTGTGCAACAGTGCTTGCAGTTTCACACACACACACACACACACACACACAACCACACACACACACACAATGTCAATATTGATCAAACTGACAGAGCTGTGACCAGGGAGCTCACTCAGCAGTGCACAATCACACTATCAGACAAAAAGCGTGTCTGCAGGTTCGAACTCCAATCTACACAACTCACATACAGGTAGTGATGCTCGATAAGGATTGTTTTTCAGCCTGTACTGATAATAACCAATAATTACCTGCCTCTCATTGCTGATTCTGATAAGATAACCAATAATTTCACATTTTATGTATTAAAAAATGTCAGGGGGGTCTGACCTGATCAAATCTGGCTTACATCTCTACTTCTTCTTCCCCTCAGGGCCTTGCAGAACATGTATTGCAAATTACAACGGTGTTGTCTTTCTTTTTGAACACTGGTGATGGCATGTTGGGCTCTCTAATCTACAGTGTGTATGTCTTCTTCTCTGTGTTTGTTGGAAGCTTTCAAACCCACTTTAAAGGTGTATGTCGCCACTTTCTGATTCAGAATATGTAGATGCTGTGCATGTCATATCAAAGCAACATGGTTTTATTTAGAACTGATGACAGCAAATATTAATTACTAAGCAATAACATTGTTTTTTAAAGTTCTGGTCATTAATTTACCAATATCAATAAATATTTTGCAGCCAAACATACAACCAGCACAAAACTTAGAATGGAATAATATTTTTTAATTTAATTTTCTTGGCAAACAACTGCATCTATTGAGTTTTATTTTTTAATTTAAATGGAAAAAAATATGATTTGAGTGACTGTTTCCCGATTATGTGCATGTATATTTTGTGTTTGTGTGTGTTTGGCTGTGGTGACACTTACCTCTTGAGAGAGGAAAGGGATAATCTGAGCGCAGATGGCACTGAGACGTTTGACAATCTCCGCCTGAGATGGAAAGAGAGAGAAACGACAGACAGTGAGACAGAAGGCAGGAGACGAGGATATATGATCGTGTCACATACTGTACAATAATACCTCAGTACACAATAAACAGAGAATGACACACCTTTATGGCACATTAAGAATCTGCTGCATTAAAACATTTTTGTAATTAGCGAGGATTTCTGTCAGCGACAACTCCACGAGACTTAAAATGAGGTGGGGGGGAAGGGGGGGGGGGGTGGAACAAGCAGCAGAGGTGGAAGGATTGAGGCAGCACTTCAGTCATCATCTGGTCTTTTAGCACCATCACACTCTCATTTACCTCGGCCTCACACACTCTTACCCACTTCAGTCTTTGTCTCTCACTCTTTTACTTCTCGTGCACACACACACACACACACACACACTCGCTCAAACATATGAGCGACCGAACACACATTCACAAAAAGCACCTTTAAGAAATTCTCTCTCTCAAGCTCTCAGCCTGTCACAGCCGGCCATTCAGTGCCATTACGTTTGTCCATTTGCTAAAACTCATAAAAACCATAAAAATGCTCTTTCTTACCCCCAGCCCACAACGCACACACACACACACACACACACACACACACACAGGCACACACACACGTGCACACAGAAAAAAATAAAACCCACACGCACACAGAGAAGAAGACGTGGCAAACCTAGTAACCATCCGCAAAATACAGCTGCCTGCACACACAAATACATAAAAACACAAGCACACACTCTCTCTGTGTGTCTCACACACACACACACATACACGCACACACACACACACACACATAGACACACACACACAGTGAACCTCTGCGGTGTGTCTAATTCTATCTGTCTGAGTGCCCTCAGCCTCATTTTGTTCTCTTCTTCACTCAGCCGTTCTCTCTTTTTCTACAACAGCTCTCACACTGAGCCATTATTACCCTATTCATCCTCTTCCTCCCATCCCTCTCCCCCTTTTTCTCTTTCATCTCTCCCTCGCTTGCTTTGTCTCCTTTTCTCCCATCTTTCGTTTTTTTCTATATTATTACTTTCCCTCTATTCTAATTTATCCTCCCTCTTTTCTCTCAGCTGCCCTTTTTCTCCCTCTTACATCAGTCGCTCGCTTATGTTTTTTTCGTTGCTACTTTGCTGTCACACATTACGGCCATACGAAGGCATACATTTTTCATTTTTTCCTCCCTCTATCTGTTCTGCTTTTCCTAATTTTCTCTCTTTCTGTCCTTCCATCCTTACTAACATGTTTCTGGCACTTAAAGATACAAGAAAGAGAGAGAGAGAGAGAGACAGGAAGGGGTGATGGAGGGCAGAGCAATGACTGACAGGGCTGTATACACCATCGTGCAAGGGCACACACACACACACACACACACACACACACACACACATAGGCACACACACAATCAGCGAGCCTGTCAGTTACAGCCAGTCTCATCATGACTTCATAAACCGGCTATCACCAAACACACACCACTGTTCCAAGGACAGACACAGTCTTATGTCTTATCATATCAAGCATGTCAATAAATGTGTGTGTATGTGTGTGTGTGTGTGTGTGTGTGTGTGTGTGTGTGTGTGTGTGTGTGTGTTGTTGTTAAAAAAAAGTCCCCACTATATTTTGAAAGATTTGCATGTAAAGTATGTGTATAGTATCTAACCACAGAAAGGAAAAAATTACAGCCAGAGGAACCGAGATAAGAAAAGAGAGAGAGTTGCTACAATATGAAAACATTTCTTGCTGCTGTACATTCCACTGATTTAATTTCTTTTTAAGCCTTTTGTATGTTTGTCTGCTTGACTCGACTTAAATCCCCTGCTTTTGACTTTACATTTCCAACATGATCAAAGTCAAGCCATACACTCATTCTTACCTCTGACTGACGGGAAGCAGAGGAACAGAAGAGCTGGTTGTATATGTATGTTTCTTTGTGGGAGGAGGAACACTCATGCTTTCTTAAATAAAACTTTAAACAATACCATATAAAAGGTGGCTCACTGAAAATATTTTCATTGTCCCCTCTCAAACACCTCTCTCTGCATTGCTACAGCCACAGTTATCCCAGACTGACCCTTACTGCTAGAGCTGCAACTGTTGTTGAAGTCTGGATGAACTGATATCAGTTAATTTGATTGCTAATCACACAGGTTATCAGACTGTTCAGCTCTCCCAAGAATGATTTCTTCATTTTCCAGGTAGTCCCGCTCTGTTTTGCTAATACTTCCAGTCCAGGCTATCTTTATGCATCTTATGGATGCACCTTTTTTATTGTCAGAGCTGCAGAATTTTAACATTATCGACTTGCACAACCAGTCGATACTGAATGGCAGCTATGTACTAAACACTGCACTAACATCAACAACTTAGTTTACAAATGAGATGAAGAGAGAGAGAGAGAGAGAGAGAGAGAGAGAGAGAGAAGCAGAAGCAGTCAACACTGAAACTATTGTGACAGTACAATTTAATGTATTTGAAACACTGATGTTTCATTAATATTAGTAATATGTCTTTTCATAATGTCTTTCATAATCTGTCTGAAGTTTCCAGGCTGTCTGGTCGTTCTACTTTTCATAATGATCCCCACAGAGCCTCATAATAGCAGCACACAGGTAAAAAATAACCTCAGCAGCTCCTTTCACAAATATTTGGGCATCTGTGTCTCAGTGTGAATTAACTTGAGCTTCAAGTCTTTGAACTGCACGACTTTGAAATGTTTCAACACGGAAGAAAGGAAAGTTTCATGGCAAAATACACCCTTTTTCTTAAAATCACTCAAACACACCGCATTATCCTCTCTAAATCAACTCCCCTCCCCTCAGTTATGCCTCTGCAACTACAGTCCTATTAAACAGCAGGTCGTCCTCAGGCCATGGATCAATTCAGACGGCCTGGCTCAGTTTTGGCCAGATAAAAGCCAATTTGATAGGACTGATGCTGAACCTGAAGTCAGAATTGAACTGAATAAGACAGAACTGACCTGAACATAGTCGATCTATGAAGCTGCTTTCATCGACTTTTTCTAAGGTGGCCATGAGTTAGACTGAAAGCAAGACCAATAGATGTAACTAAACAGACAGCAGATATAGAGGAGTTTTTCTTTCATTGCACATTTCAGGGAGGATTAGCTCTATTTTATGTGTCAACAGAGAAAAAAAATCAGCCACTTTGCATGAAGTTGGCAGTTAAAATGTTATATGAGGACAAAATAAGTCTACTTCATTAAGCACAGAAGAGATTTAATAATAATTGGTTCTCTGAGTGACCAGTGATGATGATGATGAATTAATGAATAATAAAGCTACATCAGGTGAAGTTTCATAAATGGCAGAATTTACTTACACTTCAGTGTTTCATAGGTTGGGGACATTTTGAGTTTCTGGTTGTCTGTTATAATAACCAAGGGGAAATCATACAAGTCTGTAATGAGCACCATACTGACTAGAAAGTAAAAGCCACATAATGCTGCATTAAACTGCAAAGTTAGGTGTTTATTCTCAGTGGGATTAACAACCCTTCCTGAAAGTGACTTCTTTGATTCATTTTTATTAATAAATATATCAACTGCAAGTTAAAGCACTGCAGCTACAACAATGTCACATATGTACCAGAACACAATGTTGTTGATCAGCCTCCGCCACACAGCAGCACAACCCCTCCCTCCTCCCGACTTTACATTCTGGCCGAGACACAGTGGATGGTGTTATAAGTGCAAGATGCCAATCAGCCGACGGGTTAACAATAGAGTGAAAGTGAGCCGGGCTGAAGCAGACTGAGCCGGGCCAGGTGTCAGGAACAACACGACACAGTGTCATTTCACAGCCCTGCCAAAGCACAGCCACAAGAGAATACTGGCAAAGACCGGCCGGATAGAGGGATGAACGGATGGAGGGATGAATGGATGGGTAGATACAAAGGGAAAAGAGGGGGCTGGTCACTAAACACCTGAGGGCAGATAAGCTGCCAACTGGCATGGGGACAGAGAGAGAGAGAAAGAAATGGAGGCTTTAAGTAAAACTGAGAAAAAAATGTAGGTGAAAGAAAGAAAGAAGGACAAAACAGTGTATCATTTAAAAGAGCAAAGATGTTCTAAATTATTCTCTTAAATAGATAGAGAGGTGGAGGAATGTAAATTGGAAGAAAGGTCAGTGAAAAAGAGAAAAGACGAAGAGAAACATGAAGAAGAAGTATACTGCAGGACAAGGACGGCCTTTTCCAAAAGCCATGAAGCATATTAAGGCTAAAACACACTCCCAAACAGACCCGTATACAGACAGCCGCAGAGATCTCAGAGTGGTTCTGTGTTTCCTACAAGACTGAGTGATCACAACTAGTTGGAAGTACTCAGGTGTCTGCAGAGAGTCTATGCATGCACCGTCTGATGATGAAATTCCCCTCATGCCACACTAGCAGACCCATGCACATTTGCAGCCATGGATAGAATAATTTTGGCTTTAGCTTGTTGTAGCCTGAGACACACACGCACACACAAACACACACACACACAGGGGCAGTGTGCTCCAACTTGTCATCTCATCAGATCACTGACAGAATGGTAAAAACAAGCTAGCAGTTCATACAGAAAATAACAGTTATGCCATGTTGTGGCATAATGATACAACCTAATATATATGAAAAGGTTATACACACATATGCACACACAAACACACACACACAAAACATGCGCATATATATATATATATATATATATATATATATATATTACATAAATTTAGAATGCCGGTACCTGGTCTAATACCATGCACACATATTTTCCATGTTGACTGAGTATCTTGGATGACTCAAAAAAACAGACGTAGCCACATGTTCCAACCAGCACCAACAAATTAGACAAAGCAAATTGATTTATTGGAAATGATCACCTCGAAACAAGAAGCAACAGACAGCACATTCATGGCCAGGAAGGAGATCTCTGCAGCTTGGCAGAAGCAGAGAGTCGAGCAAAAATTCTCCAAATAAGATGCCGTTTCTATCAAGAAAATTTGAATGTAGCTCTATATGCTTTTGAAAGCCCTGCTGTACATCATGTGCTCCATTTTTTACACTAATATCATTTTATTATTATATTAGTATAGCATGACATGGAGGGCCATAACTCTGACTGTGTGATTGAGAAACCTCCAACAGTCAAATGTAATGTAAATGGAAACAAAAACATAAGGTCATATTTGGTGTCACAGAAATACATTCTGTCTTAATCCAACATTTTGCACCTGCATTGAACTTTCAAAGAACAAGAAATCCATCAGAGTTCAGCTGAACTGATTCCTACCAACACTTGGATCAGTAAACCACACTGCAGTGCAGAGACAAGAGGTGTAATTCTTAATTTTTCCTGACTAGAAAAATTCATTCTCTCTCATCAACTTCGCAACCGATATCCCTTTTTTTTTTGCTACTGCACTCCCTCCCTACCCACCCACTTAAACCCGCAGCACAAATGCAACACGTTTCTGCCTGTTCTGTGAGGGCTGTCAGAAGGCATTCTAGGAAATGTAGTGATGACTAACTGAAGTAGAAATAGACGAGACAGGTGGGTAGATAAGGCGGTGGGTACATTAAAAAAAGGAAATAATAACACTCACTCACAAAACAAGCCATCACAGGCTGATGGTGTAACAGTGTGTCTGACTGCACGTGGATTTTTCTTTAAATAATGAGCTGGCGTCTGGCTGTTCTGACAAAGACAAAGCTTGTTTTTGGAGGGGGTGGGGGATGCTGTTAGAGTATCTGCCCCCCAAGCTATTTTCCTTTAAATGCTTGGAATGACAAGGCATCTGGGGTTGTGTAACTGAAGCATATCGACAGGTTTGTGTGAGGCAGAAACTGATATATGGAGGTTCATACATAATGCCCTCACATCAAGACCAGAAATGCAGACGAGCTCAACGGGAAGAACGAAATGAAAGAAAAAAAAGCTCATGTTTTCTTGACCTTGTTCGTTTTTTTAAACTCATAACACCAAAGTGGACTTGAACTGGATCAAGGGGAGAGCCACCTCCTTGTGAAAGATCAGCGCTATATTTGTTCTCCCAGCATGACGGCGAGCAACAGTGACCGCGTTCATCTTGCCAATAAAGCTTGGTGAATTTGAATGTGATGAGTGTGGGTTGAGATTGGCACGGGAGGAGGGAGATGGTGCCCATTGTGCTCGGGCACTGCCAGCTGTGCCAGCCTCCGAGTCCCACTACGGCTGAGCAAGCCAGCTTTAGATGGGGGCCTGCGTGTGTGTGTGTGTGTGTGTGTGTGTGTGTGTGTGTGTGATACCCCACTCCTCTACTCACTGTAATTGCTTTAAACAAAAATCTCTGCCCATCTCTCTTAGATCCTATTTTACTTCTGTTCCTCCTGCCTCTCTTTAACTTGTTATCGCAGTAGTTGCTGGTTTGAATCCTTTGAAGTAGCTGCATGAGCTTCCTAACCTCCAACTGCAGATGTCTGTCGTTGTAACAGGCAACTTCAAAAGCGTATATATGCAACAGACAGAATGTGATATACTTACTTATTAATACTTTCTATGATCAATTGAATAAATTGCCTGAAAATGTACACAATGTTGGTGAAATTACAGTAAAAGTAGACACGAGCTGAGTCCAAAAATGTTTCGTTGTTCACTAGTTTACTAGTTAGTCAATCGACTGAAGATTAATGACATCTATTGTGATGATCAATTAACTGTTAAGGTCCATTTTTCAAGCTGAAAATGACAAAATTACTACACCACTCACTACAATTTAGAAAAGCCAGCTTATCTGACAGTCAAATTAATCCTCAGTTGTAGCCATACATTCAACAGTTCACTCAATACTGAGTCGTAAATAGATACTTAAGACACTTGTAATATGATTCATTAGCATTTTGTGTCATCATGGCATGTGGAGTCTCTATCACGGCCAAAGCAGTGGATTGTGGGATTTTTTTAATTTAAGTAGGAAAACATGCTATGGAATTTTCTTTGGAGACGGCCATGTTGTATTCCACACAGTCTGTGCTCTGCATGTTTATGCTGCATTTATTTTAAAGAGTCAAAAGGGTACATAAATATCAAATGCACGCACACACACACACACACACACACACACACACACACACACACAGTCCCAGAGTTTATCTCCATCCCCTGCTTTCTAATTGGACTACTCTCCCCTCTCCCCTCAGTTTAAGGTAAATATTTGTAGCCAATGACGTACTAATCACCCACTGATTGGGGTTGCAGGCACACAGCTATTCAATGAAAACAGCCGTTCCTGCTTCCTCTCCATCAACCCCCCACCTCCCCCTCTCCTTCCTCTTTCTCTCCATGCAATCAGCCATATTCTTTCTCCATTCTGCAACCTCATTTTTCTACTTCCACAGCATCCTCTCCTCCTCTCTTTCTTTCTCTGTCCTCGCGCTCCGTTTTTCCCTCAGTGCAATTGGCCATGCTCTTTTGCTCCCTCTCCCTGCCCTCCTTCTTATTCTCTTTCATTTCTTTCTCCTTCTTGCTCTATCTCTGTGCCCTGCTTCTCTCCCAGAATCTCCCTCCCTCCCTCTGCCCTCCCTCTCTTTTCTTTTCTTGCTCAGTCTTGTTTTCCTCTCTCCGCCCTCTCTTTCTCTCTTTCGCTCTCCTCTGGGCAGTGTGCCAGCTCCTCTTCCCTGGCGCTGAGCCAACTCCTCTCCTCCTCTTCGCCTCCTCCTCCTCCTCCCCTCCCTCCCTGCCTCCATCCCCCTTGCCTCTGATTGATGGCCCCTCTATTCTGGAAGGAGAGGAAGAGAAACAGAGAAAGAGGGAGAGGGAGAGGCAGAGGAAGGGGAGCAGCAAAGTACACACACACACAGTAAAAAACACACACACACGTTCACACACAAAACACTAAAAGGCGCACACGTGCACACACGCACTCTCAGAATTGTGAGCACGAAAAGAGCTACACACACAATAAAGCCACCACAAACAGTGGTGTGCACCAACGCACACACACACACACACACACACACAAAAGCAACAAGGGCACACAGAAAACCAATCCAAACAGAGCAGAGGAGGGCACACATACAAAGAGCTGTGTGCAGAGCAAGCAGAGCCTCCCAGCATGAGACCAACAAGCGCGCGCACACACACACACACACATACACACACACATACACACACACACACACACACACACACTTCCTCAGACAAATATACACACGCGTAGATTCAACCTTCAGTAGCAATACAAGATAGGCAGCGACCAGGCAGCAGAAACATTTAGAACAAAAAATACAGACAGCTGACTTCTGCACCTCCAATTTACACACACACACACACACACACACAAACACACACACACACACACACACACACATGCCCACACACATATACATAGATACATATATGCAAAAAAACACTTAATAAATTAATTATTTAGCACAGTGATCTACTTGAACTATCATTGACTTTATATAAACAGATGTTGAGGCCTGTATGTATGAACTTGGACGTACAGTCCATGCACACGCCTTTGCAGTACACAAATACAAAAGCACCTTTAAAAAATACACATACTGCACACTAATGTACACACAAAGACACGCATACATCTTTCTAGGGCATGTAACTGTGAGACACAAAATCTGTAGCTCACAGTTGGGGTTGTAGCTTTACAACCAACTAGATCTCTCTCTCTCTCTCTCTCTCTCTCTCTCTCTCTCTGGCTATATTATACACTAAGCTATTAGTCATATTCACACTGTGCCAGCTCACCAGCTTGCATTGACAGACTGCATACGGCTTCAAACTCATGTTGACCGCAATGCAATCAGACACAGTAGTCAGAGTAGCAAAGCTGGCTGCACAGTATGCATGCATGCATGCAAAGGCATGCAAAAATTTGTGCATCACACGCAAACATCCACATACACACGTAACTGAATCTTGGCATTATTACACATCTCCTTGCTGTTTGTGTTTGAGGTGCACACACTGTGGTGCAAACAAACAAAGTGCTTAAACTGGGCCGGTGCACACATGTATGAGTACTGGAACATCTGAATTTCATCCACATCACTGTTCATACCTCTTATGGAGTACCCCTTTGTTATGGTGAATGCAGATACAGTGTGTACGAGCAAAAACTTAACAAGCCCAAACATCCTTATGAAAAATTAATTCAGAATGCCAAAAGGAAAAAGACACTGTGGATACTTAGCACACAAAAGAGAAATCACAGAATTAAGCAACTGTTTCTTCTGTTACAAGCCAAAGTTGTTTGTTACAATTAAAAATATGACTAAAAATAATACAAATCCATCCAAATGTGCATGTGGTGCTGTCTGTGATTAACACAAAGTTCACTCCAAAAGTAATCCACTCTATTTTAAAATGATATTTGGAAATATTGACAGTATAATGTTGTCTGTGATGGCATGTGTTTTTATGATAACTTCCCCTGAAACCTAAGAACTGATACCAGATTTTCAACTCAATTAAACTAAAACCCAAGATGACTCAGTATTACAACAGTCACGCTAGCTGCATTGTAAAACCATACGGTACAGCGATGCTTCATGCTAGCATCAGCATGAAAACTGGCACAATGCAACAAGTTTGCAGTACTTAAATGCACTGAAGTACTTCAGCCAAGTAGAGATTGAGTTAGTCCCAATTTTACCAAACGTTAACAAGTATTGGTACATGCACAAAGACCTCCATACAAAGACTGAGACAACTGACACACAGAATCTTTTTTAAAATTCTGTTACTAAACTCTGTGTCCTATTGATTTTTTTCTTAATTCCATTTTCTACAGTTCAGTTTTAAAGAAAACAAACTATATTTTGATTGTTGACACTGTGTCAATCTATCCCGATGAGCCCCAAAAATCCTGATCAGAGCACAGTACCTTTATATTTTTCCAATTCATGCTGATCTAAAAGCATGGCTGCACATTTATATACCTGTAAACACAAACACATATACAAACAGGCTCCAATACAGACTGCGTCGCTGCTCAAACCCGTCTGCCGGAGTGACAAAATCATTACGCTAAAAGGCTAGCTCCCTGGGAATTTAATCACTCATTTCTCTCTCATCTCATCTCTCTCTCTTTCTTGTTCACAGTTTTTCCTTCACTCAACTTATTTTCTATCATTCCTAAAAGGTTATATCACACTCTATCCCACTCTCTATGCCTCATTATTCACAAATGAGCTCTGTTACACATGTACGCACAGGCATTCACACACACTATGAGAGGGAATGAGACAGGGAGACATCAAAGCTGCACACTTAGAGAGCCCAGATGCTACAACATGTGCAAAGAGGGACCGCATACACGAACAAGAGTGAGAGAGTGCAAACTCATACCATAAACACACACACACACGCACACACATAGTCGTTTGACCTATCCAAAGCCTGCTCCAGTTGACCCACATATGCAGGTTCATCTTAATCCAGTCCTTTAAATAGTAACTATTTTTTTTTAAAAGACGAAAAAACTCAAACCACAATCGCAGGATTATTGACTGACTGGGTGGTGGGAATGACAGGGAGAAAAAAAAAAGAAGCAGAGGGGATGGAAAGAGAGAGATTGAGAAATAAAAAGGGAAAGGAGAGAGAAGCCCAATCCTATTATGAACCAAAGCAGTGAGTTGAAAATGAAGGCATCTCTTGCTTGCACTCTTTCCCTCACTTCCTTTTTTCATTCTTGTTCTTTCTCTCCCAGATGAAATAAGGATTCAGGTCACAACTTCAGCCAAATAACGTGTGCACGCTCACACCACACATGTGCACAAACACATGCATAAAAAGGCCAGACAGCTCGCGCTAATTAGGCGGGAGGATAAGTGCGTGCATGCACACACATTTTATTTTTTTACAACACAAACAGATAAACATTCTCTCATGTGATCTTCCTCTCCTGCTTGTTTGTAGTCTGTCTTAATATTCCTCACTTCCTATTCCTGTTTTATTCATTTTTCGAGTTTTTTATTTTTTTTACTTTGTTCACAGTCTCTCCCTTTTTTTTCTCTCAGATTTTTTTCTTTTCTTTTAGCTCGCCTCACAGATGTTTTATTAATCGTGTGGTTGCTAAAAATGCCAATAATGCCAACATTGTTTGGAATATAACATGAACTATCCTATAACAGAGAGCAAATGCAAGACAGGGCTAGTCACTCTTTCCTGTCACACAAACACGCACTCGCACACGCACGCACACACACACACACACACACAAAGTCCCACACCCTCAGTCTCATATGTGTGGTGGTGAAATGAAAGGAGGGAGCAGGAAGGAAGGACAGCCAGCTGCTTCATCTGTCCCCAGGAGTCCACAGGGGAAACAGTCTGGCTGTGGAGCATCCTGACCAACAAACACAGCTTCCGATTATATCCTGCCTGGTGTGTGAGCCACGCAGTCTCTCTATCTGGCATTCTGATACAGTATGTAAAGTCTTTATACATACTTATACTAATTTTTATGATATCCTGCCCATTATGTGTAAACTAGCGAAGACAACAGCAGAGCTCCTGGTTTAAGTAACAAGTCTGGCTACCAAGCAGTTTGCTGTATAACAGCATTATTTAAGTTGTATTTTGGTGTTTGATGTCTGGTTTAAGCAGTTATAGCTGGTTATTTTTGAGGTTTTAACTTATTCTGCCATTATCCTTAATGGCTAGATGCTTGACGCTGATCACGAGTTCAAGGACACACTGACCCTTTTCACTAATGGGATGCACAATCACACATTAGGCCATCTTCCTGCCTGTTAGCTTGTTAAATTGTTATTGAGGATGTTCTTGAGAGTATTTAGCCTGTTCACATTTACTGGATCATGGAAGATCTGCGTAAGCTATTTCAAAGTGGCCAAGCACTGCACATTGAGGTTGTTAAAAGTTTTAACTTTTGTCAACACAGGCATTCTATTCATAGTTAAACCAGATATTTATGTATTTTTCCAGCATTTTAGCCTTACAGTTCTTGGCTTATAAGCTTTTTAATTTGGGTATGTGAATACATTTAAAGCTTAACATTTAGAGTTAAAGAATTTTCAACTTCTTATTCATATAATTACAGGTCTACAAGCTGATTCAAGATCTAAATATCAGAAGTGTCATTTAATCATGAATGTTAATAGCTTAGTGTGTGTTGGCATGCTACATCTGCTATTAAAAACCCAAATGAGACCTACTGACAGTTTGACCTGATGATGGCACTGTGAAAAGGTAAGACGTCACCCAAGTTATTGTTATTCATCCTCAGACAGGTTTCAGGTAACGTCAGGATCTGAAGGGCCCTTTCAAGAGGATTATGTGCAAGAAATGAAGCTGAAGTCGTTTGTGCTCTGATTTGCAGCCATGTTGCTGTTATTGCTCCTCCGTCTCTACTTCTTGACTCCTCCCCTTCACTAGCCAGTGTCTCCTTTCATTTGCTGTAGTTTTTTTGCATGCCTGTGAGGCAGTGGCAACCCTTGGCGAGCTCTCAAATTGTGTGTTTGAACACTTCACAGACTACGGTGGCTGAAAGGGAGCAAGCACTGATTTAGCCCTGATCTGGGGGCTTTTGTCAGCTACAATCCTGGAGTGTGAACTTGGCATAAGGATGAACCCTTACAGTCATCTTTTTTTGTGATGCACTGTCAGGTCCCAGCCCAGTCGTTAAGAAACACTTACCTAGGCTGTTATTAAAATGCTGCCAGAGTAGCTTCCCTGCTGTCCCCCTGGGTTCTGCTGGGGGCCACTATCCTAGCAAAGAAAGGATGGTCCCTTCTGCTAAAATCGCCCATATAACCACAGTGAAACTGCGAGAATGCACAGTATATGCACACAGGTCTAACTACACGTTTCACTGCAGGACAGAAGAAAGAAAAATATTGCTTACAGCTAAAAGATGTTTAAACCCAGTGTATCAAACCCTGTACACACAAACTGTTGGTTGTTTAAAACTGAGATTGTTTTAGTGTAACTGGAGGATGCAGCCCCGATAGACAACAAGGCGTTACTTTTTCCTGCCATCATAACAACCTGCAGCCAAGTTTTTTGGTATTTAGAAAACAAAAATATGTCTGCGGTATGCATTTTTGCATGCTGTAACAAAAACGCTGTAGTTTGATGTCCCCTCTGCTCTAGCTTTACGACTCTGCATGTTACTGTTCATTTCAGTATCAGTGTCTTTAAGCATTAACTTCCTGCATATACACACAGGTGTTTTTAACCACTTTAAACCTTTAGTCAGGTAGTCTGACTCACATGATGTAAAGTGTGTGTATAAGCCTGCCATTGTTTAAGTGTTTTAGTCGGCATTTCTCCCCCCCATCCACAACCTGCATGTTACTATTTTGCAAGGGCAGAGTCACTGTATGCACAGTTTAGCAGCACACAAGATGATCGTGATTGGGTTTAAGGCCCTTTCCTCCTTTGCAGAATGATGATTTTAGCAGTCAGAGCTTTCTCTTGATCATAGTTCATTTCAAGAATCACAGAACAAAAAAAGTAGCTGTATTTCTCGGTGTGTTAGTGTGTCACATCTAATTATACTCTTCAGAATGTGCATAACAGTTCATACAGGT
>JAPZDY010000021.1:17461066-17473821 GCA_029783645.1 Ctenochaetus hawaiiensis | reverse complement strand
AATCACAGAACAAAAAAAGTAGCTGTATTTCTTGGTGTGTTAGTGTGTCACATCTAATTATACTCTTCAGAATGTGCATAACAGTTCGCACAGGTCTGTTGGTCGAGTTAAGTTTTTGTTTCTTTACATTTAAGAAAGTTAAGTTCGGGTAGATTTCGGACCAACACACTGATTTGTTTAGACTTCCATCAAAAATGTACAAAACAGTTTATGTGGAAGATCATGTTTCGCTGTTGTTTAATATTGCCGTGGCTGTATCTCACAACCTCTGAGCAGCTCTGTGCTTTGTTTAATAGCACTTTGAAGTTGGCGGCAGATGAAAGGAAAGGCATATTTCATTCACTTCCTGCCTTCCGTGTTTTCATATTTTCCCAGGCTGCTCTCGGGTCTCAAGCACTTGCAGGACACAAGTCCAACAAAGCATCTATTCTTCTTTCCCTGCCATCATCTTGTTGTCCTGCTGCTAGAATCGGCTGTCTATACAAAACCTGCTTCAATCCATTCACCACAGACCTTACAACGACCCACACGGCACAACATCATATCTGTAAGCTCCGCTGTGCCAACTACTGGGAGTCCACAACATCTGACTGAATTACAAAGTCACTGAATATACATGTTGTGCGTCTGCACATAGCAGGGGATACAGGCAATAACTATCCAGGCCCCAGAAGTGTTATATCAATGAATATAGAACAACCACAGAGAGCAGTGTAAAGTCCTTATAGCCTCCCTCACTCCTCCAGGGGATACAGCCAGTATATATATGATATGATATGATAATGGAAGTGAACCAAGTGAGATAATGTGAGGGCGTGTGCATGCATGTGCGTGTGTTTTCAATGAATCTATACAGCTAAGAAGAGGAGAAGGAGGAGGAGGAGGAGGAGGGAGATGTTATCGTTCTCAATGCCTTCATATAGTTCAGCACAATCATCCCAAAAAAGAGAAAGGCGGAAAGGAAGGGAGAGAAATAGATAGGAAACAAGGGAGATCAAGATAGTGAAAGAGAGGTGAAGGGTGAAGATAAAGAGCAGGTGCAAATTTTAAAGAGAGAAAGAGAGAGAGGTGGGAAAAGCAGAAAGCATTAAAAAAAAAAATTAAAAAAGGCTAAAAGGAAGGGTAGGAAGGCATGGGATGGCTGTTACAGCTCAATTAATGCCGGGACATGAGATGGCCCTGCCACTGATAATGACAGAGCGTGTGCTAGAGAAAGAGAGAGAGACGGAGAGGAGAGAGAGAGAGAGAGAGGCGATAGCAGGGATCTCGACAGGATGTTAGGAGGAAGCTGGAGGGGGGGGGGGCGAAAGAGGAGGAGGAGGAGGAGAGGAAATAAGAGCAGATACTGTTAAATCTATTCATGATTCATTATTTCTCACTGCGGCTCAAAGCTCCCCTCCCTCCCTTGATGTCTCTCTCTTTCTGTCTCTCTATCTCCGTCTTTCTTTTCCACTGCCCTCCCCCTTTCTTTCCCTTTTTCCCTCCGTTGCTTTTCTTTTTCTTGGCTCTAATTTTCATCTCCATCTCATTCTCCCCCTCATCTGTTCTCTGAGGTCTTTATCTGTCTCTTCTAAGGCTCTATCCTTCCTGTTTACCCTCTCCTCTTTCATCCGTTCAATTAATCTCCATCCCTTTTTTTCCCTCTCTTCCTTGCTCTTGCACTTATTTTTCCAACATTAGCTCTCCCTGTCATCTCTCTCACTTTTTTTTTCTGTTTCTCTATCTCTTCTCTACTCTTTTAACGGCATTTTTCCCTCCACTGTGCTCTTTTTCTCTCGCAGTCTCTTCCATCTTCAAAGTCCTCATTTTCTAAATTATCTTTTTCTTACTTTTTTTTTCAAGCTATCCCACTCACTTTTCCACCCCCTCTCCCTTTGTGACACCCTCCACTCCGCAGCCTCTTCCTTTGTGTTTCATCCTCATCCACTCTCTCTTTTTTTTCCCTCTCAAATTCCTCACACTATCTCTTTTTTCTATCAATGTCTCTTCTTGATATCCTTTTTTTTTAATACCAGTTCCTTCATTTTATATTCTATCACACTCTCTCCCTACCTTCCTTCTTCTTTTTATTCTATTTCTGTCAATTTCCGCTTCTGCTTCCTTTTCTGTCTGTGACACTGGAAGTTATCTTTCACTATCTGCCTTATATTTCTCTCTTCCACTCACTCTCTCACCACCTCTCCTGTTAAACCTTTTTACCAGCTCTCTTGTTTTCTCTCTGAATCCTTTTTTTAACCCACATATACTCTTTTTTCTCTCCATTGCTCAAACTCTAATATATATATATATATATATATATATCTTTTTTTTTAACCTTACTTCTCTCTCATATTCCCTTCGCTCGATCTTCTCAAAGCCTTGTTCCTTCGTTCCTGACACTGGGCTTCTTCCTCTTTATTTAGTTTTTTCTCTTTTCCCTCTTGTTCACCTGACTGCAGCTCTTTGGTCTCATTCTTTCATCTCCAGCACCTACCTCTTCTCACCCCCCTTTCTCTCCTTCCTCTCTTCCTGTTTTCCAGACTCCCCTCTCCTTGGCCTCCCTCTGTCATCTTCTCCACATATCCCCCTCTTTCCCCTCCCCCTCCTCCTCCTCCTCTGTCATCTCTCAGAGGTGCAGCCAGCACCCCAGTCCATTTCTCCTTTTTGGCGACGAGAGCTGACAGTCCAGTTCTGCTCGACTTTGTTGCCAGCCCTCTCTCTCTCTCTTTTTCTCTCTCTTTCTCTCTCTCATCTCTTTATGCCCCTCTTATCTCTCTTTATCTCTGCTCCATTTCTATGTTTACAATGCAGTTTCTCTCCCTCCAAATTAAAATACAACCCTCCCTGCATTTTTGCTTGTACTTTCCTGGTCTAAATAAAATTTAGAAATGGATAGCACTTTGGTAGCATATTAGAATTTTTGGTCATTGCAACCAAAGTGGTAATTTTCAACTATCTGAAACACCTAATTACATTTGTCAGAGAAGAGAGAAATTACATTTACTGGATTCGTGCTTCATTTGTTTCAAGTATTATTATTCATATCTTATCTTTCCCTTAGGAAACAATAAAGTGCCATTTTATGTTAAGTGCTAACTGACATTATGAACAGTGAAGATAAATGACTACAGTTGCAGACCTAATCACATTTTTTTACAAAAAACAGTAGCACTACCACCTCACACTCAAACAGTAAGATGAATGTATTAATCTTACGTTCATCTTTATTGTATTATGACTGATAGCTTATTGAACTATTACTATACTTTTAAAGTAGCTTTCCAGTTCTCATTTTGCAGGTCTTTTCCTTCTTCCTTCTATCCAATAATTCCCCTTTCAACAGCTGTGTCTGATTGGGGTTTAGGAATTCTTCTTTTCCATCAATCAGTCACTTTTAATATCCATGTTTCGTTATTACATAAAGTTTTTTTGACAGCGTAACAACTCTTGCTTTCAGACGTGGTTCATGTCTCTGGTGAAGGTAACAAAGTAGATAAGCATTTTAAGCTATTAATGAGATTTTTAGTGCAAAATTCTCACATGACAACATCAGGAAACTCAGGTGCACAGAATAAAAACAAGATTAAACAACGAGGCTTGTTTTCATGTGGCAACTGATATCTGCTATATATATAAATATGAATATGCTACTGTTCCTCTGTTGCCAAAAACAATGTAAGTTTAAGTAACAGATCCTAGCGATTCACAGAATTTACAGCAGTTAGGAATTTCTGACAGCCGTCTCACCTTGAACACAACACATCACCAGACATTTAATATCTGTACTGAGATTTAATACAGCTGAAACTAATCAATAAAAAATATAATTGTCTCTTAAACTCATCGTGCATCATCCTTAACTTGAACCTTTGGACAAACTGGAGTCTGGAGTAAGTACATAACCTGCACTGCAAGTATTTAGACTTGAAACCCACTGTTTGATGTATCTGTGCTGTAATTACTGCGCTTGTGTAATGACACAATGATTATGAGGTTAAAGTGCAGAGGCTTTCATTTGAAGGCGTTTTCAGAGACTGCTTCAAACAATGAGCTGCGTTCTAAAATGCATATGCAAGGCATGCTGGGACCTCATTGTAAATTGTGTGAGGAGGATAAAAAAAAAAAAAACTTGCTTCTTGTCTTCCATGACAGTGTCTGAGTCCACTGCATAGAGTGAGTTAGCATGACAGATAGATGGATTAAGAGGGAGGCGGACACATGGGCAGTCACCTTAAAGGAAGATGCCATTCAGCTGGATAATGATTCTGTCTATCTGCATTCTGTTCTGTCAACACAGAAGAACGGATCTCGTGTCTGCTATCTGACTGTCGGCCTCGTCGGTCTGTCTGCAATTTCACCGTCTTCCTTTCCTGCGGTGTGACCCAGACAGCAAATTAGCAGAGAGTGCGGGGGCTGACAGGCAGTCACGGGCTCCCGAGAGCACACGATGCTCATCAGACACATGTCCTCATTCAAGAAAACTGAATCTCAGCGAGGATAAATGGAAATGATACACAATTTGCACTGACCTTCTTTTATCACCTTCTACCTGATATTTGGTCTTTACATCATTTAGAAAAGAACCGGTGGGTGATTTGATTTTACACAACAGTCCTCAGTGTCTCGTGCTGTTGAAAGCAGCTAGATTTCGTCAACATATAATGTCAGGTGACCTCAGTCTGTCACCGTCAGTTTGGTAAAACATACTGTACGTTTTTTAACAGCAGTGCTAACAATCAGCAGCAGCCAGATAAACAGCATTGTTCTTCTCACTTCAGTAATTGTTTCCTCTCTCACCTACAGCAGTCTTCGCTTGTTTTCTTTGATAATAACCAGAGAAAAGACTTCAACACGAATAAATGTAAGTCAACGGGGATCAAATCATTATGCATCCTACCAGGTTTTTAAGCTTCTTGTCTCATGCAACAATAAAATATGAACCAACATGGATGCATAGAGAAAGAAACTGACATGCTGTGCAGTGACCCTTATTCAAAGTAATAAAATCAGCCATCCATTGCTGACTGTTGAAACCAGTTGTTGGCCTTGCTGATTCACAGTCAGTCCACCAATTGAAAGACAAGTTAAAAAAACAAGTAATTCTTTAATTTCTTTAAGAATTCCACTGCCTTGTTTCTGGTCTTACTTTTTATTTTTACTAAAGTGAGTCACCATTTTTTTCCCCCTGCTCATCATCTTTACATAGCAACTGAAGCTGAAACTGACCACGTTTTATCCTGCCGGCACAGCATATGCTGAGTGACCAGAAAAATAGAGACACACAGATGATGGTTTAAGGCAAGATCCAATGCTGTGGTACATTTTTGAAGAATGCTTTGTATGGATTTTGTGCTGAGCAGAAGTTGATAAAAGGTGTTTCTAATAATTTGTCTACCTTTTTTGCATAAATGTGGGGCACTTAGCTTAAACACAAAACATAAAAGAGGACAGAAACGTAAAAAGTAAAGTATAAACCAACCCACACAAAATAATACTCTGGCATACAATGCCCTTGTGTGTGTAAAATAACACATTCACCTCCTCCCGCCCACTCAGTAAGTGCGACTTCCACACAGAAAGCACAGAGAAGGGACTAAAAAAACAAAAAAAATATGAAGTACAGTCTCTCTTACCTGTTTGTGCATCTCAATGTTGAGACCGTAGGACATTTCATAGTACTGCGGAAACAAACACAAATGACAGCGCTTCGTTAGCATTTTACACACAGAACACATTAACATTCAGTCTTACACAATATCTCCCATTGAACATCTGTTGCTCAGTGTGGCTGCATATGCTGCTGTTTGTCAGTGTGGTTTTAATGAAAGCAGGAGAGGAGAGGAGACAGCAAAATGATGGAAGAGAGAGAGTGAGCGTATGTGCGTGTGTGTGTGGTTTGTGCATATGTATAGTACAAGACTGTGTATGTCTGCGTAAAGATAATGATGTATTTATGCTGCAGTGTGAGTTATGTGAGATTACTGTCTCCCTGTGTGTGTTTGTGTGAGAGAAATTTTACATATTGGCTGTTTGTGTCCAAAATCAGCTCGACTAGTGTGTAAGTTTGCATTCTGCATGTTGTCTTGGTGCCTCTGTGTTTGTGTGCACTGCATGCATGTGTGTTTGTGTATCTACTGAGACATAGGGTTTTGACGGCCAACACAAAAATGAGACCCTGTCACTGCTTTTGCACTGTGTGTTTGTATCTGAAGGTGTTCATATTTCTGCACTGTCTGTATGTGTTTGATATGTGTGTTTGCTCCTGTACTATCACAGGTCTCATTCACACCTGGCATTAACATTTGATGTGTATCTGCATTCGCACCTTGGCAGAAAAACACATTAATGAAAGATGTAAATGCAAGCACAATGCATTTCAATCAAAATGCTATCTATTGGCCAATAGTTTATTGTTTCAGCTCGCTGCAGTAATTTATAGGTGCATGCCAGGACACGGTGACATCATCATCATTAGGTGTGGTTAAAGGTGCAATAAAGTACATTCTGTCTGGACTGAAACAGTGTGAAACTCGGCAGTTAAACCCTGATTATGAACTTAGTTTTTAAACAAGCAGGCTACAAGTTTTCTGGTTTCAGGATTTCAATATGTAAATATTTGTTTTTCTTGCAATAAGGACCTTCTGATTTTAAACTGTTAGCTTGATAAAATAATAATTCTGAGCAAGACAACATGGGCAGACAAATTAATAATTAAAATAATCCTTAGTTACAGACCTAATCCAATGATAAAATATCCCCATCATTTGATCGATAAAGCAATATATATATTCTAAGCGAGTCAAGCTCCTTTTTAAATGTCTGTGTGTGTATTTTTTGTATTTCTATGTATTTCACACCAAAAAACTAAACATACCTATGTGTATGTCTTTGTATGTCTGTATGTGTGTGTGTGTTTTCTAAAAAAAAATTCATACGACTGCCTCTGCATGTGAGTACTTGCTAATGTGTTGTTCTCTCTCCTCTGCGTACATTTCTGTGTGTGTGTGCATGCGCATGTTTGTGCGTGTGTGTACATCGGTAATGTGTTGTAATGGTGCTGGTGGCGAGCGGCGCACAGACACCGAGGATCCGTCATGGTGACAAAGGCAGCCTCTGCCTCCGGATGAGCAATGCTCTGACTGATGAGAGCGAGACACTATTCTCTCTTTTCCTCTCTGTGTTTTCTTGCTCATTTTCACTCTATCGCTCGATTCTCTCTCTGCATTTATTCTCCACCTCATTCAGTCCATCCCTCTCACTCCTATCTCTATCTTTCAGAGGCTGTCAGTCCGTCTTTTTCATCCCTCCTCCCATTCTAGTTATTCCCCTACTTCTTTTTCTAGCTGTCAGGTGTTCTTTTGCTCTCAATTTCAGTCTGTCTCTCTATTTTCTGTGTCATTTTACTCACTTGCTATCTTTGTTTCTTCTCATGTAGGGACTTCTCTGTCTAAATTCATATTTGCTTTATAGGCATTATCATAATTAAGTACAGCACCACCATGTCTCATTGTACTCTACATAAATACACTGTGCTGCACACTATACAGCAACATAACCAGACTATATGAGATACATTAATAAAACAAAAAACAAATGAGAGCAGTTTAATTTAAAAAAAAGAGACCTACAAAAGAAAAAAAACATCAAATAAAATTCAGAAAGGCAGATTTTGAAGGAGTTCAGTTTGGTTACGTGTGTTGTTTCACTAGTTCTCCCTGAGGCTGTGACATGCTCTGACATATTTCGCTGCTTTAGAGGAAATGTCAGTTTTTTCTCTGAAGTGTATGTTACACTTGGGTCTGGGGGAGTGTCTTGAATTCTTTGTATTTGAGTTTTAGTCTGGCAGAGCACTTTTTTTACGCATTGTTTTACACGTTACCTTATATAAGAGTTATTCAAATGAGTTCTACGCAGTGAAGTGTACATGTTTTAAAAATTTAAATTAAAGACAGCACTGGTGCTGGATTGGTATTCTGTATATTTAAGCAGATGTGTCGAGGTAAGAGAATTAGTACTAGGAGAGTAAAACTTAGATTGATCTGTTCCTCCTGTTTATCTGCCCAGACTTCCAGTGGCCCTGTGAATTATTGATGATGTTTGTCAGGACCAACGGCAGACGTGGAGTGACACTGTTATGTGACTGTAAAACGTTTCAGACGGCAGGTTGCTGTGGAGGATTTGAACACCGAAGTATGTCACTCACTCACAAGGAAAAACACAATCGACTCAATTTAGTTAAAAAATGGCTGTAATCTGTATCTTAACCTAACAGTCGTTTTTTGTTAAAAGCTCCACATTGTTCGTCATGACAGACAATAAAAACAACATATTCTGTCATTTATTTTGAAGGACCTGCTTGTCTTCATACAGGAAGTGTTACTCCGTCTCTGACATGACATTGTATCTATTTATCCATCTATCTAAGCTTTACTGTGTGATCTTCCTCTGGTGTTGTCGCTCTTGTCCTGCCTCTTCTTTGCCACCTTCTTCCTCCTGTGCATTCACTCTCACACTCTCCTGTCAACACCTTGCTTTGTCTCTCTTGCCAGTTATATGTTTCTGTCCTTTTTTTAACCTTATTACATCTTCCCTCCCTCTCTCCTCTCACCATTTCTCTCTCTTTCATCTCCACTTGCTTTTTTTCTAACTGCTGTATCACTTTTTCCTCTCTCCTTTACACTGTCTCTTTTCTACTCCCTCATTCTTTCTCCTTTCAGTCATTTCAATCAATCATGTTTCTCATTTATGTTCTTTCTCCATTTCATGCTCTCTTTCCATCCTCTCCCTCTCTCTCTCCATTTGCCGCTCTGCTTTTTCTGGCTCCCGTACTTTGTATACTTGCCGTCTCCTGTCCTTGAAAAGTGCTGTACAGTCGAGTGAAAGTACACTCCATTAAATGTTTTTTCTTTTTTTTTTTTTTTACAACATATATGTGAAATAATTATTAATCTTCACTGAAACTTTATCTACAGAGTCAAGCAAATGTAATTATGTAACTCGTGATATCATTTATTCAACAGCTTTACGGAGATATTTTTCTCATCTTGAGCAAAAATAAGTGCAACCTTGGCTTCAGTAACTTGCGTTCCCCCCTCATGTAAATGTTTAACACAAATGTCCATCAGCCTATGAGAAATATTTATACACTCTTTCATGCAGAACTTTTTCAATCGAGCTATGTCTTTTGTTGCAAGTACAGCCTGTTTTGTAGCTCTTTACAGTATTTATATAGAATTCAGCTAAGACGTTGACCCTTAGTTTCTTCTTTTACAGCCGTTTTCCAGTTTAAAGGTCAATATTTTCTGTTTTGACTTTTTAACAGATGATCTCACATTCTCCTCAAGCACTTCTAGAATGACAGAGAATTCGATGTCGATTTAATGATTGTAAATTGACAAGGCCACGAGACCGAGGCCAAGCCGCCCCAAACCATGATGCCGTCACCACCAGGCTCTGACAGAGGTTCTTCTGATTAAAAGGGGTTTTTTGGTTCCCTACAGACTGTCTGATTGTGTTGTGGCCAAACAAGGTTATCTTGGACTATTTTCTCCAGAGGAAAACCTTGTTGAAATCACGGTTGCCTTGCCAAGATAATCATTGGCAAACTTAAGTCTTTCTTTGAAGTTATATGCAGACAATAAAGTTTTTCCCCTGGCTCACCTCCAATGCAGGTCAAATTGGTTCAGTGTCTTTCATGTAGTATATTTGTGCATAACATCAGGGCTGACCAAACCTATCTGCAGATCCTGTGATGACGTTCAGCAGACTCAGTTACTTTGGTTTTTTGTTGGTATTTTGTTGCCTGGCATGATCTGGCCTTAACAAACTACAATTTCATTTAGCAGACGCTTTTGTCTGCTAAATGAACTAATAATACTTTAAAAAAAAACTTTCCCATTTGTATTTGATCTTCCTTTAAAGGAATCATTTACTTCAAAAATATTCCCTTAAAGCCCTTGCCAGACTTATACATACCTATAACTTTTTTCTTAAGTCCTCAGAGAGTTCACTTTATTTGGAAATGACTGCGCTTACTTCAAAAACAAAGAGCTAAATGTCTGAAGTTTATATTAAACAGAATTTTTCTGTTCATTTTATTTGCTCTACAATGATCTAATCGTTTGCACCTGACCTGGAGCACCTGACTTTATTTTAACTAACTTTTGAAGAGACAGTATATGTAGGAGTCTACCTACCTTTTCAACATGGAAAATTAGCATATCAGTCCATTCAAAGTGTAAAAGGGACAACAAAAGGTTCATTTTAAGTGTTAATTGTTCAGGGTTTTTTTATATTTAGCTGTCCACACTGTTAAAAAAAATGCTCATATCTCTCTAAATTTGTTCAAAAAGTCACATATTCCTGGGCTGCACTTACTCTTTCATATAACTGTATCTTTATTTTCTCCCTTCTCTCACCTCTGTTGTGTATTTCCCTCATCTGTCTTTTTTTTGTTTCTTTCATGAACACTGACTGACATGTATTTTCATGCACACAAAAACATACACAATTGTTGCTTGGGATCTCTTTCACATGTAAAACTGCACACATACTTCACACAAAAAAATGCACACACCATGAAAGCACACACACACACACACAAATATACTTCAGCGAGCTCTTTGTGTTTCCGTGTCTGCCTCTTATCCAGCACTCTCAACATGAAAGATATGTGACATCTCTCTTTGTTCTCCCTCTCTCTCCCTCCATCTCTCATCAGCCTCTCTCGTCACCTCTCCATCATTACACCTCACCTCAGCCCTCCCCATCTTTTTAACTCAAATCCTGTCTTTCTCTCCTTATTAATTCTCCCTCCATCTCTCCCATCAGCCTCTCCAGCTCTCCATCATCCCTCTCCATTCCTCTTTTTTACTCGCTCCCCTTTCATTCTCTTCTCTCCTCTTTTCATTTAGTGGCACACTTTTTTTTTTTTTCCCCGGCTACACTAACAGCTGAGTGCGGCAACCAAGGTCCTAGTGTTTGAATACAACCTTGCAAGTAAGAACACGGCTCACTTCTGCAGCCGGCATCAGCAAGAACTCTCCTCTCTGCACCAGGAAGAAGCAGCTGACTGTATGCAAAAACAGCTCGACATTATGGAAAGAAATGCAATAAAGATATGATGATAACGCTGCTCTGTAGAAACAGTAAAAGTTTAGGAGCTTTGATGCCATCGCTGTGCATCCCTGACAATCTGTGGACTCAATCAAGAGGTTTTCTGTTTTCCTCTGCTAAATTTCAATTAAATTACTTAAAAATGCATTGAGGTTGATTGATTCGACAGTTCAAGCTGTGCGTCTTTCTATTTTTTAAAAAGAAAGGTGAAAGGCAAGAGAATACCAAAAAACAATGGTATATTACTTTTAATATAGGGCACACAAATCCCATATACTCTAGCACTCTCCGCCTGGAAGTGGCAGGAAGCACATTTACTCAGGTGATAATTTTGTGGTACTCCTGATACATTACATAAGTATTTTTTATATTTTACTAATTCTACTAGTGTATATATTTTAGAGGAAATTAATGTTCTTCTTACTACAATACATTTATTTGACAGTTATTGTAACTAGTTACTTTGCAAATTAAAAAACACAGTTTATAAAATATATACATATTGCTTGAGTTTAAACAAACAGTATATAAAGTCACTAAACTAAGCTTCACTTTCATTAATAAAATGCTTCTCAAAAATTGATGCAAATATACATAATAATACAAATGTATTTGTATAAAGAACTATCATAGATGTTGCTCAGTGTAATGATTGCCAACTTTACTTTTGGCTCCTTAAAGTACATTTTGTTTAACAATACTTTTTCCACCACTGTTAGGTCATCAGGATTAGAGGAAACACAAACCGTATCAATTGCTTTTCCATGTTTTGGGCAAAATACAAGCAAAAGGAAAACAAGAAAAGCAAAATTCACTCTCCAAGTAGCAGGAGGTTCGTCACTGTGTTATGTACTAATGCCCCTCAATGCACATCCACCAGAGAGCTGTGGCACTATTGCTGATAACAATATGAAACCCTGATAGTTTATTGGTCCCTGCGGGATCATTTCCTCTCTGCCTGCTTCCTCTCAGCGAGGTCAGATAGAGAACAGTGTCACCTTCAGGACAGCCCCAAATGGTTTAGAAAGCCGTTCATTTGCCAAGACGTAAACCTGAGTCATTTAGTCTTTGGTAGACAAAGCAGCAATTATCAAGCAGAAAGCAGCGTTACAATCCTGAGACTTTAAAACGCCAACTGGTGACACGGAGCTGAATTGGTAATGTGGCTGAGAGCCACAGATGCTTTATCGGTTACAGCATTGCTCGGTTTAAGTACTACAAAAGTTCCTCCAGCCAGATATGTGCTCTTTTAACTGGGCAACCAGTAAAGTTCCATAATTAATCTGCCTAGTCAGGGTTTCCATTAAAGAGGCAAAAAGGAGAAGACTAAGTGACTGGAATGTGGTACCAGTTGTCTGTGGGTGTAGACGAGACAGCAGTGAAGTGACTATTGTGCTATTTGTGCAGTCTGTACAAGACTCTAGTGACAAAGCTCTATGGGAGTCTAGTCTGGACGGCACTGTTGCAACAACTGCACTGTGAATGTGTGGACGTAATACATATAAATGTATCATGACTAACAAATAACACGCAGTCCTAGAATGTACGTCCTCTTGAATTAACTAAAATTGTCTGAATATCTATAGAAAATTATTATTATTATTATTATTATTATTATTATTATTATTATTATTATTATTATTATTATTATTATTATTATT
>JAPZDY010000021.1:17423502-17440949 GCA_029783645.1 Ctenochaetus hawaiiensis | reverse complement strand
TCTCCAGCATTGTCCCACCCACAGCACCATCTGATTGGTTACATGCAGAGCCAAGGCACGGGTAACAGCCAATCAGCAGCGAGAGCCGTGCATGCACAGTGCTCACACACGACAGAGAGGAGAAAAAGTTTTGGAAGCTCCTGAGAGCAGATATGAATATCAGCACCAAATATCAGTTATCGGCCTCCTTGACTACTAATAATCGGTATCGGCCCTGAAAAAACTGTATCAGTCTATCTCTAGTACAAATATCTGCATTTGTAAGAGGAGGTGTGTTTGTTTGTTCTTACATGAATATGTGTAAACTTATGTAAAACATGAATGTGTGTACATGTCAGTGTGTCGGTGTGAGCTGAGCTCTGATCAGACTTTTTTGGAGGCCAGCAGTTATGGACATCATTCTTAACCATGAAAACACACAGTAAATCCAGTCTCCTGCGCTTTCTCACTGGGGTGTGGCAGCCAATCAAGGGCTTGTACATTCACAGCAACAGTCGAGGTCGAACTGGAACATTATTTATTGTTATTGTTGTTGGCACACAGTGCACACACACACACACACACACGTACACACAAGCTACCAGTGTTTGCCTTTCCCCTTCTTTTTCCCAATCCAAACACACATACTTTTGACAGCTGAACACACACGCACAAGTACTTTTACAGGAACACAAGGACGAATGCAAACACACACATGGTGCACACAACAGCACATAAATATACTTGCACACAAAGACATTCAACACTTAAGAGCAAATGCACACATAAAACAAAACTAAAGCACACACAGGAGATGCACACACATCTAATTTAACACACACTGTTAATACAAAAACACAGTGACCCACAAAGTACTAGAGAGACATGAACACATGGCTAATACACACGTTAAAGAAAACACACAGATTAACACACTTCACACATATCCACACACACACACACAAACACATTCACACAGTTCTGATAACGCTTTCCACAAAAATCCAGTGGAACCAATTACTCTGCTTGCCTGACAAATCAGCCCTCGGTTTTAACCTTTTCCCGCCAGTGTGTGAGGAGAACAAAGTCGCACTTGTTCTCCATTAAAAAAAAAAAATTTTACCCTGCTCGAGTCTTTGATGTACATTTTATCTATTTATACAGAAGAAACCTTTCATTTCAAAACGTGACATGGAGGGGTTGAGAGGAGTGGCATTCAAGGCATCTCCTTCCTGTCAGACAGGAAGTAAATCAAGATGTTTGACTGACAGCAGAAATGGTACTTTAAGCCTACAGAGTGACCAGAGTCAAGCTTGTTTACTGGAAAGTAACAGATGTGTGAATGTGTATTAATGCATATTATTAAGAGGTTCATCACAAATCACACAGAGGTTGTAAAACAGCTGACCACTTTCACACAAATGATCGTCACTGTCAGATGATTGTCTTCATTTCATCTTGAAGGAGCCGACCACTTGGATTTGATCTGAACATCAACTTGAAGACGCTACACTTCTGCTTTCAATGAACACTCTACAACAGTGAACACTTCATCATTCTTTTCTGTCAGTGTTGCGTTATCATGTTGTGGTCATGCAGTGAAAAGTGAGGACTATTTCTGAAAACTGCTGCTGTTGGTGCAATCAGGAATGAGCTGACATCTTAGGTTTGAAAGTCAGCCGCTGAGAAGCACAATGCACCACAGCTTATACAGCCTTTTTCACATTGTCCAAATGTATTTATGGACGGATTTTAACTTAAATGTGATAGAAAAGAGGGTTTTGATGAACTTTATGTTCCATCTGTGATTGTAAAAAAACAAGATGAAATACTTATTTTACAAGGAACCCAAGTAACCCACACATACATGGTATGTAAATGTACATGCAAACATTCAGGCGTGCAAACCACAAATACACACATGCATGCGTGCACAAACACACACACACACACACACACACACACACGTACACACACAACTGTTCTTTGCGCCCTCACACCTCTCCACCGATCACATTTCATAGCAATGCCAGAAATAAAGTTCCACTGGCAAAGGAGGGCCGCAGAGGAAGGAGGAGAGAGAAGAAAGACAGAGAGGGAGAAAAACAGAAGAGAGACAGAAGGAGAGAGAGATGGAGGCTATCGATCGGTTGGAGTTGGCTCAATCTAGGATTGAACTTTATCACAAACGCAGAGCATCGCAGCAGGAAGCTCTCTGATACGCCTCTAAAGGAGAGAACAGAGAACACTCTATTCTTCCTTTGCATCTCTCATTCATTTTCATTTCTCTTTCCACCCCCGGCCGTGCCTTTTTAAAGAATTCTTTCTCACTCTCTTTTTTTTTTCTCTTTCTTGGCTCTTACATCTTTCACTTTCTCCTTTTGTTTTTTCACTTCTCTCTTGTTTCTCTCAGCGTCTCTCTTCCTTCGATTCCAGCGACTGGCTTATTAGCATTCTCTCTGTACATGTAATTGATTCCTCATGCCTTCCTCTTGTGAAAATGTCATTCATAATTCTGTGTGATAGCTAGCTGGCTGGCTTGCTGGCTGACTGACTGAGTGGTTGGCTGGCTGGCTGGCTGCAAGGCAAAGTGGCCACTGACCCATTTGTACCAGATTCAAAGAGACTGACAACCAAATCTGATTATAGCAACCGGACTGGGGCTCTTGGTGAAACGAATGGCCTTAACCAGACTGAGCCTAAGCTGTCATTCATCCCTCTGTGCTTTTAACTCTTTGTATTTAACCTTTTATTTCACCGTGTCAGGCAAATTAACAGCAAATTCTCACTGCTGATGAAGGGCGACACTGAGGGATGAAAGGGACTTTAAGGGGGTATTAAAGAGAGAGGTACTTGTGCACTCACGACCTTTCTTAGTAGTAATGGAAATGAATTAAATAGAGTCTAACTATCAATTAAACACCCCGTGTGTGTGTGCATGCGCGTGTGTGTGTGTGTGGACAAGTGTTTGTTAGCAACAGAAATGAGCAAACGGACAGCTGACAGTTGTATTGACCAATTTACACAGACGCACACACAGACACACCAATCAATATGGATCTATTCTCTCTCATGTCGCCACATATACACACATTCACACACACACACAAATGTAGAGACACAAGCTGACAAGTGCAGATTCAGTTATATGCCACCTACACAGCTAACCATCAACAAGATCTCAAAGGCACCTGGTTGCAGCTGACAGAGAGGGAGGTGGTGTGTTTGTCTATGTGTGTGTGTGAGTGTGTGTGCTCCTTGTGTATATAACTCTGTGTGTGTCTGTGTACATAACAGGGAATCTCTTAGCCCAGACACCCCCCCCTCCTCCCCTCACGTCTTCCTCCTCATGTTACAGTACAGTCCTTATAACTAAAACAAGAGAGAAGGACAGAGACTGGCTGAAAAAAAAGGACTGACAGAACGACAGAAAGAAAAAGAAAAAGACTTGAGTGTAGTCCAAAAAGCAGAGAGACATAAGGAGAGACGAGATGAAGGGGGGAAAAAAAGAAAAGACACAAGATAAGAGAAGCAGAGAGACATGAGACAGAGAGCAAAAGAGAGGACAGAGGAAGACAGAAGTGACAAGGCAAATCTGTGACATAAAAAAAGCGACAGAGAGAGAGAGAGAGAGAAAAAGACATGGAAGGACAGATAGAAAAAGAGTCAGACATGCAGGAGAAAGAGACATAGGAAGGTACTTACCGGATGCCTGCCCTGAGGGTACATGATCCCAGGAGAGGAGAGGCTGCCAGTCCGTTTGATGGCCAGGTTAGTCCCCTGGCCCTCCACTCCTCTGCCCTCCACCGGTTACACACTCACACACACACACAAACACTCTCACACACACTCAGTAGGTCCAGTCTTTGCTCCTTAGCTGGGTTGAACACAGCAGTCAGCAGTCTTTATGCTTCCAGAGTCTCTCTCCTTCTTCTCTTCCCGCCTCTGCCTCTCTCTCTGTGTCTTCTAAAAAGCAAATCCCTATTGACATACGACTGAAGGGTGTTCAGTCCATCGATTCATCTATCCAGCAATGTCATGACAAAACAGAGCACCAGACTTTACCTCTGTCTCCTACTCTTCCTCCTTCTTCTTTTCCCAGTTAAAACAAAAGTCTCAGTTTCTTCTCCTCTTCTCTCCTCGTCTTCCTCTCGGTGTCTCCTTCCCTTTTCCTCAACCTGTGATCAGTCAAGGTCCACACGGAGTGACATGACACAGAGAATTTCATCCAGGCGGGCTCCCCTCTTCTCCTCCTCCCACTCTTCTCCTTGTGCCCCTTCACCCGGCCGTCCAATGGCGAGACATACAAACATAAACACACACTCAGCTCCGTCCAAACAGTCTTCTTCTCTGCTTTTTCCTCCTCTTCACCCTGTGTCTGACACACTGAAGCCTGTGCCTTGACTACTGCCGCAGAAAAGAAGAAGAGGGATAAGAAGGAGGAGAAGAAGAAGAAGACGAAGAAGAAGAAGAAGAAGGAGGGAGGGGAGGGGAGAGAGTGAGAGCTTTGTTTTTAATCTAAATGTGGAAAAAACGCGAGAGGAAAGCAGGAAAGAACAGCAGGTCAGTGGAGGATCCAGCGGGCTTTTCAGCAGCAAGCCCTAGACTGTAATATATTGTGCCTGTTGGCTTCAACACAAACACGACAGGCTGCTAAAGCTCCTCTTAAGGTGGAACTGAGTAGATAGAGACACTCAGTCACACAGAGAGAGGGAGAGCAAAAAAGGCAGAGGGAGGGAGGAGAGAGAGGCAAAGAGAGAGATGGATCCCTTTTCAGTTGTGGTCAGACAGACAAAGCAATCAGTCAGGCACAAAGACTTGGACTCAAACTGATATGAATCGAGATTCACACACACAAACGCTCCGACACTCACACACAAATTCATGACAGCTTTGTGGACACACTTGTTACGCAGCACAAACACACGCACACCCACACACACACACACACACACACATCTACGCATACACACACACACACAACTGCTACTCAGAGGGATAAGTTTATTACTCAGGTTACATGATGTTGCATTAAAATGTGTCTCGGATGATTGGATAGCAAGCCAGTCATGCTTAATCGCATACAAATCCAGGTGTAAACACACACACGCTGACGAACACCACTGATCCGACTGCTGAAACCCTCTCAGGAAGAGGTCGGGGACGCACTGCAACCAGCTGTTTGTCAAGTGTAAATACTATACATCCCCATGTTAAACCGCATATGTCAGCTCCTAAAACCTCCAAAACAGAGACGTGTCATCCAAAGAGCAAGAAAAGTAACATCACTTACAGTTAATCCAGCTGATGTCCACAAGTCTACACTGCATGACAGATCAGCACCACAAACGTGGGAGAAATAAAAGTAAAGACACTTATTATGTGTTTGGGTTTTGTTTTTTTTTTTTGTTTTGTTTTTGCTTGGGATTTTCCACTGGATTTTTAACTCAAAATTTTAAACCACAATATGCAGCTTTTTGTGTACAAAACACCACAATTCATTCAGTCCATTGTGTGGCCCACTGGCATGAAGAAAACACTAAAACCAATCAGATAAATATATTTTTTAAGATATTAACCATTATCACGCTTACTCACTTTTTGGCATGAATTTTATCCTTATAAACCAGTTGTGAAATCTCCATTTTAGTCACCAGATTATTACTTCAGTCTGGTTAGAACCAAAGGTTTTGCATGCATTCTGCTTTCCATATATGAAGAGATATGATGGCAATACACATTAAACATAATTACACAAGTATGCAGATTATACAGAAGTCGCAGGTTCAAGAAAAACAAACCTGGGCACATTTAAAAGAATATATTTAAACAGTGTGTTACTGTATGTCATTGCTGTGCAGATTTGAATTGACTTGTCAAACATTATGTTGATTGGAGTCTCATTTTTAAAACAGGGCAGCATCTCCAAACAATAAACTTTTCACCATCAAATCCCAAAATATTGAATCAAATTATAACAAAACATAGTAAATGGCCCATGATATGAAAAAGTGTTTGACACACAGTGAAGCTACAGTGCCACCAACAAAGTGTAGAAGACAATTCAATTCCAAGAGTATGTGACTTTAAAGTGGGGATCACATATTGTGGAGCGATATCAGGCCAAGAACATCACAGCCATGACTATTTGCCACTGAAGATGTCATCAAAATCAATAACTCGAGTATCTTGTGGATAACCACTGTAACACCCCACAAACATTCCCTGCTACAGCGAGATAAAAATGTCTGCTATCCTACTTTTTACTGCTGGCTCCAGTGCGCGCTATTTACAGGACAGCCCAGAATGGACCTGTACCAACTAAGACCTGGTATTTAAAGCCTTCCCATGTACAGTACACCAGTCTGGCCCAGCCGTCTTTTGGCGCTGTTTATAATGAGTTTATCCTGGGCAGCTTTGCCTTTGAACTTGATCAAACAGCCATTAATTCCACACTGTAAAATCGGACACAGTCAGTCTTGGCATCCGTGGAGGATTTCCAGTAAGACAGAAACTGCATTTGATAACAAGGAGGTTAGCCAGAGGGCAGCCCCAAAGCCTCAATTAAGGTCACATACAGACATCCTATTATCCAATACACTCCATTACCAAACACTATAGATCTTTTTGGAGAAACCTAATGCTGGCTTACGATAACCTTGCAAAGTTTCGCTGTGACTTATTTAGCCTTTTTCCACAATATCTGACGGTAAAAATCCACTGTGGTATTTTGAGTGAGAAATGTATAAAAGTAGATATTAGAGGACAAGAGGGTAAGAATGAGGTTAGTAAATCAGGTGGAGAATCAGAAATTAAGAGCTGGCAAAACTGTGCAAATACAGCACCTCCATCTGCTTAAAATTTCCACTCGAGAAAAATAAATAACTTAATATTCACATTCAAGCCGTTTGTCTTGTTAAAAGTTGCAAGAGGCTCATACCTACCCATATCACGTTGTTAGAAAGGCAGATGCTGAACAGGTTACCTGAGCACCTTTATATTGACAACTAAAGCAGCTTTCAAAAAAGCTTCTAGATTACCTGACCTGCATGTCCTCAGATTGTGAAAGGACATTTTATACAGACAAGAAAGAGCATGCTAGTATTACATAGAAAGATACAGAAAGTCATAAGATGGCCAAAAAAAAAAAAAAAAACGGCCAAGCCAATTGATTCAGCGCTGTGAGGCAGCAGCTTCAAAGAACAATTTCAGTCTAATAGGTAAAATTCCATAAAAATAAGTGAGGGACTTTGAATTTCCTAGAAGATGAGTCCGTTCCATTTGAGACACTTTGAACGCTTCATGTACATACTTTTGACTCACATTCTTTCTACTGTCATTTAAATAAACCTCTCTTTCAGCTTTCTCTTTCACACAAACTCACGCATGCTGTCATTCAATGGTTCGCCCCACCACTAACACTCCACTCCCCATGTAGCCCATTGTACTAATCAGCATTATCTAATTGTCTAGAATGGATTATGCAGGTAATTATTCCCCTGACTTCTCACACTGGGTATCAGATAGACAGATGGGCAGGTATATACAAACACACAGAAAGACACGGAGCTCAGCACAGTCCAGAAAGTTACATCTGTTCAGAGCTTGCAGTTGTATTTACCACTGGCACCTCATTATACTGAAATTATCTATAGTATGTTCCCAGAGCAACACAGTATGCGGTGAGCTTGTCAGATTGTATCTGTCCACGTTGACAATATGAATGCCACTTTACTCAAAGACTTATTGACATGAAGCTACAGCAAAATAAAGATGTTAAGTGTAAAGTTTCAGGCATAATACATCTAGATTTCTCCACTGAATGGGATCAGTATGGTGAAAACTGATGAGACAGAGGGTTACATGGGTTTTGCAGTTTGTCATCAGCCCTTTTCTTTCACAAAAGAAATGATTGCAAATGTTGTATAAATCATTAGGCAATAGATAGTTGAAAAAACAACAGAATGATATATATTTCTGCAAGTTTATGCTTAATTTTTCCAGAAGATGTAGAAAATGAGCAAATCAACTGAAGTTTCATGGAGTTTTTAGTATATCATAAAGGATGCCTCTTACTGACCTCTGCCTTTGTAATGCATGATAAAAGCTGAGGGGATCCAGAGGAGAGTCAGCATCTTCATGGTGATGGTCAGCATCTACAACACAAGGGAACAGAATCACCAAGCAAAGGTTCAATAAAGACACTATAATCTCAGCTCCCAAAGCCCTGAATAGCAGCAGATAATATCAAATGACTTCAAACAAATAAAAGATAACACCTTATAGCAGTAAACAGTAAACTTTGAGAACTATTAAGTGAACAGTGACTCGAAGAGATTATCAAACGGAGGGATGGGGCCTGTAGTGAACAGTGTAGGTGATCAATCTATACAAATACTTAACAAATTGATAAAAAGTAAATGTATGCAAATGGCAGTTTTTAATTCTAAAATTCTGTCACAACATACTGTAGGCTAATGCTAAAACAATTTACCTAATGTGACACTTGGTATTGAGTTCGCCCTTAAATAAACAGTGACAACCTGTTTTAGAGTTGATGAAAGGTCATGATAATGGTCATATTTTGTCGTAAATCCATATCAAACTCTGCTACTAACCACTAGAGTAATCTAGTAGTAACTTCTTACTTTTATTTTTTCTGGCTTACAGTATGAATGGCGTCTATTATGCTAGCTGCGACGAAAGATAACAAATAATACAACCACAGCAGCATCGTTTTTACTATTTAGAATAACGGTCGCTGAAAACCAACTAACATTCAAACCAGGTTACCTGGCAGTTAGGTAACTACGCCTACCTTGTACTTTTTCTTACATCAACTACCCTTCAAAGGCGAGGGAAATTCAAGTTTAATGCGTACACATCTCAATTTAGACTGAAGAAAAGGTTATCAGCATCTCTCCAGTTCCACCTTAAAAGCTCTTCCTTGTCTAAGGACCGTCTCGGCTGTCTGATTGGCCGAAGGGATGCCTCGTTATAACCAATAGTTCTAAGGGTGCCCCACGTTGGGTCCTGAAGTCATGGGAAGATCGGGCCAATCGCGAGCCGACTCGACCGTTGAATGGGTGTGGGCGGCTCGCGGGCTGCGGAGGGGGGAGCCGAGGAGTCTGTGGGGATTGTGGGCATTGAAGTCCCAATTATTCTGCACACTCACACACATACACACACACACACACACACAATCGCGCACAAATGCGCGCGCCAACGAATGCTGTCAGTCACGCTACATAAATGCTCAGTAAATTCCGCCGTTAATTTCAATCCCGCTATTTCTACTGCCGCACACACACACACACACACACACACACACACACACACACATTGAAGCTACAGTGTACACACACACAAACACAGTGGGTAAACATCTCACTTGTGAGTGAAGTCCGGTTCGAAATTAAAGATTTTTTTTCTTGCCAATTTTCTTTATTCCACTTCAAACACTGAAATCAAAGTAAGCAGGTCTTAAATGAATGGCCAAATGGACGGTTCTCATGTGCACAAATTAAAATGATGAGGCATATGGAAAAACATAAATCATAACCTACAGGGATATGAGAAGTCAGCTGTGACATACAGGCTGCTGTGTTTGTGTTCTGCTTTGAAATACTGCAGGCAATTTATAACATGAAGTTCAAATCTTTCTTTCTTTCTTTCTTTCTTTCTCTCTTTCTTTCTTTCTTTCTTTGTCAATATCAGAAAAAGCAGCGTTGTGTAGTTTCAAATACACAAAAAGAAATTGCACATGTACTTTATACACACACACATACAAGCAATTCACTCACTGCTCTGAAGTCCCATACCTCATCTCTGTCTATAGATCCCTCTTTTTTTGTTCTCTGTACGTAACACACATACAAACATACACACTCCTTTACTTTGCTTATTCCATGTATCTCATTTCAGGGTGATACTGTGATATTTGGTGTGTCTCAACACATTTCGCCATGAAAGCTCCCTTCACAGACAACATTTTATAACATCGCTGCTGCAGAATAAAAACACAGAAAAAAAACAACCCTGCTGACTCCCATTTTACTCACTGTCTTGTCTTTTCATATGTTCAAGGCTGACGTAAAGCTTTATGGACAGAGGACATGCATTTTTCCTTCAAAGAGGATACTGTCATATTCATGAATGTATATGGCTGTGGAATGCAATATGCATGGTGTGGAAAGAGGCTCTTACTGTATCTACTTATCAAAGGAAACATCCATTCTGAGGCCCAGTGAGATCATTGCAAAGCGTGATGTTCAGTGGATGAATATGTAATTGGCATTTTTTTCTGTATACGTGCTCCAGCTCAACCAGCCTCACCCACAGAGCATCTTCCTCAGATTAAGTGATTTGAGTGCCCTTTGATGGCGATATGCAAGTTTTTTTGTTTTTTTTAACCTATATGAAATGCCTTTTAGTGAGCTTAAATTACATGTGGCTGCAATGCATGCATGGTCTGTTGTAACTGCTGTTAATGGAGAAACTGCCGTCTTTGCTTCCACTGCAGAAGGCTGATTCTTGTTTTTTCCGTAGCTTTGCATGTCATAAAAATTTTGTTTTTTTCCTGAAATGTTTCATTTAAAAAGCTTCATGCAAAAGTAATTTCTGCAGACTAGACGCTGACTCTGATTTCCAGCTCTATTATTTTCTGATTAACTCCTCCTGTATTTCATGTTGAAATTTTTCTCTCACTCAAAGTCCAATTCACTGGTCTTATCCAGACCTTTCAATCACACCATCACCAACTTCTCACCATATCTTCATCTGGAGTTTATCCAGTTGACATTATTGATCAACAGTTAAGGCTCAGAACAAGGCCGAAGCAAAAAAGACCAAAGCACATGTGCAGAAGAAGACTATGAGTTGGAAGAGTGTGATGAAAACCTAGTGACTGGTCCTTTAGTTCAGATTCAATAGTTAAAGTCACTATTCTACTCTAGTGTTGTGTTCTGTTTTTTCTGTTCTAGTTATTTAACTGTGGAATGAAAGATGAGGAAAGAAATCCATTACATCCGCTAAGTGACCTCCTCATGCACACACACACACACACACAGCAGTTACACACAGAATTGTCAGTCAGTGGTCGGTCGGTCTGTGAAATGGTCTGCAGATCTGCTCTGACTTATCCATGCAGTAATAGGAAATGGCAGAGGGGGAAACCCTATCTCTGTGATGTGGGACTCTGGATAAACTCTGGTCTGGTTTGATGGCGGATAAATAGACGCCTATTCACACAGTGACAAACACAAACACACACAACCAAGCACACACACACATACAGGCAAACACATGCTCACACAAACACACACGGGGTGCATAAAACTGCCATGTGTGTGTACCTGCAGTGTGTTACAAGTCCCTGAGCGCCTGCAAACACATGTGATCCCCTGACCTTGTAGTGCAAACATTTGGCTATTCTGTGCATGGATATATGTGCCCGTGTGTGTTTTCTTTTTGTGTGTCTGCTTGTGCATGCTTTGACGTGTCTGGGTGTGATTGTGTATGTTTTTGCAAGATTAGTGTGACTTCCTGGCTGCGTGCGTAGCCGGTCCGTATGTGTGGGACATGTGCAGTAACACTCTGTGCCATAATTAGCCTCATCCAACTTATTTCCTGCTCCTGGCTGCAGGAAAGAACTGTGTCAGTCTTGTGCGTGTGTGTGCGGACAGTGACATATTTCTGTTGCCTCAGCTCTGTATTCAGGCACATTGTGTTTGAATGAGAAGCGTAAGGCACCAGTTAGAGGACAACGATCCTGAACAGGAAGTTAAGGCAGCCAACGGGTTCTTCATGGAAAAAACACTTCTAAATTTGAGTCTAACTGATTTTGTGTTACACTTATCACCAGACACACTGAGTTTTTACATTGTATTACGGCACAACCATCCTTCCCCTAAAAAAAATTTGTAATTAAATGTATCTTTTAAAGTATTTTTAAGCATTATGCAAAAGTAAAAACATTTACTTTCCTCAAAACCATCATTTTTTTGGAGCTTAGGCAACCAAACCAGCTGGTTAAGGTTAGAGAAAGAGTTTGGTTCCTGTCATTAAAAATTTAAAGCATTTTGCAGGTTTGTGATGGAAAACCAACACTGGTTTCCTGCATCAGTGACATCTGCTGCACACCCATCCACCACCTCATCCTCCACACCCTTGCTGTGTAAAGGGCACATCATGTTTTTGCATTAGCAAAGTACATTAGCCTCACTGGTATGGTTTCACTCATTGAAGACCAGACTAAAGGAAAAAAACACAGACAGAAAATTAAGAAATCTTAGGTTTATACCTGACAAAGAATCACTAGAGAATATGAGTGGTGTCTGTTGATATGTTTGAATCAAAGACTTCAGGCAGTAAATTAATATTAAACATGATCTCTTTATTTAATAACCAACTGCAAACAAGCTTTCTTGTGGAGCAGAGAAAGCGTGTTCATGTGCAACACTTCACACAGTATTTCATTACCATACAATATTAAGGTGGGAGTTACTCTTTAAGGCATTTTGTGAGTTAAGTTTGGTGCCTTGAATTCTGTAGAGGATCTGCATAAAGGACATTATAACCTTATTACATTGTATGATCCAAATACAAAGCTGAAAACCTACAATTGTGTTCATGTCCATCAATTAATTATTAAAACATCAAGAACAAATCTCCATCTACTGTTTTCTTCTGACATGAATGGAGGAAAGATAGAGATGCATGTTGTGGTGGCAATTTCTGATAAATACAGTATATACAGTTATATAAGGTATATATATGTAAATACGTATATTACCTTCACCTTTTTTCAAACAAACACACAGGTATTTATGTAAAAATGTCTGTAAGCTCTATAGTTTTCATGTCCATGTGGATGCCTGGACTGTAATGTAATATATCTGATGAGCTGTATTTTGTTTACACTCTATTTTTGCATAAATGAGTGAAGATATGGTGTATCTATGTAAGCACAAGTGTATTATGGGTAAGTATTTGTGGATATTATATATAAATAGAGTTTGCATGAGTCATTAATGTGCATGTGCCATGTGCAGAGGGCCCTAGTATGAGTCTGTTCCTCTTTATGTGTGTATGAAGTATATTCTTGTGTGTCTGTACAACATATGCTTGTGTGAGTCAGTGTGTGTTTGTGTCTGAAAGAATGAGCCGTTCTAAGAGCAGTTACATATGTGTGCATGTGCAGGACAGTGTATATGTGTGACAGGACAGTGAGTTTTAATGTGCATGATGTAGGTATGTGTGTGCATGTGTGTGTGTGTGTGTGTGTGTGTGTGCAAAGTCCCTCCAGGCTGCAGTAGACTGTGCTGTGATCAGCCTGCTTGGCACAAGACAATTGTGTGACTAATCAGCAGACTGCAGTGAATAAAATACCTCCTCCTCTTCAGTCATCACCATCATCACCTCTCTCTCTCTTTCTCTGCTTGTTTCTCTCCTGAAAGCATATAACAGTTTTCAAATTTTCACTTTTTTGTCACATAAGCTCAAACGTACACATTCGCAAATCCCTCAAACACACAAAGATGCATTAGTATCTTTTTGATTCACTAATAGTCCTGTGTTTTCAAAGTCAACAGCCTAAAACAAAACCCCACTGAGTTAATACTTTAGTGGAACGACTAGATTTCCTGTGTGTGTGCGACCTGTTGTCTTACTTCATTTTCTTTTCTTGATCATTTCCACTGGCACCGAGCAAATAAATCCATGCAGCTCTTTACTTTGTGATAGCTGGTCATTTATCCAGCAGCAGCAGCAACAGCAGCAGCAGCACAGAGTCACTGTGTTTTGTTTTCCATCCCTGCATGTTGATCTATACGTCCTGCATACCAAAACGCTTTGCCTCGATTCCTCAGACTCACACTCTTCATCCAACTCTCAGGTCTTTTCTTGAATTCAATATGCTCCACTGGTCTGGAGAAAATGGTTTTATCAATAATACTAATCAAACAAGAATATCAATATCTTTCTCAGTCTCCGCCCACTACCTTTTTTTAAAAAAATGTCTTTTCCTCTTTCTTCTCTCTCTCTCTCTACTTGTCGCTCTTTTCAAACATTTTGACAGTAGAATGCATTATGTAAGTGTAAAATGCACTAGCAGGGTTTTTGTGATCAGATGCAGAATGTTCGAAAACACACAGAAAGGAAGAGAAAGAGGTGAGACAGACTGAAAGAGAGCAGATGTATGCATGCGTGTGAGGAATGCTGGATTGGTGTGCGTGTGCTTGTGTGTGTGTGTGTGTGTTTGTGTGTTGGCCAAGGTGCAGATGGCGGATGTCAGTGTTGAAAAATTCATGATGCCATGTTTGGAGATTCCTGGGGGATATCTTCTTGTTCAACTGGCCTTAAAGAGCAGGCATGCGCACACACAAACACACACAAACACACGCACACACATCAGACCTGAGAGACCTTTTGTGTGTGTGTGTGTGTGTGTGTTTGTGTGTGTTTGTGTGTGTGTGTTAAAAGATACAGAATCAAAGACAGAGTTAGATGTTCGAGCGATATGGAGACACTGATACAGACACATAGAAACAAAACATCTTTTTGTCATTTTAACTTTTCCTCTCTGTGTTTTTTTTTGCCTTTTTAGAGATGTTTTTGTCAACCTCTCGGGAATTTCTTTGTCTCACAAAGTTGCCAGATCCATCTAACTGTCAAGCGAATACTTCACAGAGAATAATATGTTAGTTTAGTACATTGCCAACAACTGCTGCCGATACATTGACTTATTCAACTTGAAACTAAATCTGTTACCACAAAAAATAAAAAAACAAGATATATATGTAGTTAACAATATACAACAAGTATAACTCTTCATTTGCAAAATCAATCAATAAGATAATATGAAAATTGTTATATAGAATAATAATCAAAATATGACATTATCTGAGTTTGAAATATCAGGATGTTAATGTAAAAATATACCCAAATATTAAAAGTTTGCTATCTTTAATTTGATATGACAACCAAGAATTAACCAAAACAGGCTAACAGCTCTGTGTGGCTGCACATGCTAACATGCTCATATTAACAAAGATAACATAGTGATGTTTAGCAGATGGGATTTTTTTTTTCTCTCTTTGCAATTTGAGTGTTAGCTTGCTAACATTTTCTAATTAGCACTCAACACAAAGTTGAGCTGAGGCTGATGGGAGTCCCGCGAATTGGGTCGGAAAGAAGTATTGAACAAAATGAAATTTTGAGCCGATCAGGGTGTGATAAAAAAAGTCAGAGGTTCACCAAAGTTATTACAATTCATCCTGAGGGCAACATAAATATCTGTGCTTAGTTTCATGGCAATTCATCCAGTAATTGCTGCAATATTTCAGTCTGGGCCAAGGTGTTGGACCAACTGACAGACATTGAGGGGTTGCAGTTCATGGCCATACTGCTAGCAAAGCTGAAAAGCTGCAAACAAATAAAGAAGGTACAGAGGAAGAGACAGAAATAGAGCCAGGCGAACGGAAGAAAGAAATGTTTTTCTTGCATAATGCAAAAGCTCTGTGACTGAGCAATCTCTCGTGACATTTCAATGTTAGCGCTTTTTTCCAAATGTGTGACGTCTGCATTAATATGCATGCAAAAGATAAAGATCAAGTGAGAAAGAGCAAAGGAAGCTGGGAGAGAGAGATATACATGCTTTCCTTATGTATGAACAAAGTGATCCTAACTCCCCATTACACACATTACTCCACAGCTGCTCCATTGACACAGTGTTTGTTGAGTGAGGTGTACTTCACATTAGCGTGCCAAGACCATTTGAGCAAACAGAGCTCTCCGAGCCCAAGTGGAGGTGGTTCGGACTCAGCACTAGGTAATGGAAACTGGCAGCAACTGGAGTGACAAACCCAGAGCCTCACACAGAGCTTAATATGAGCCCGAGTTCTCATTATAGACCCATTTTCTACTCTAGTTCCACTGTTTTTAGTCATCCACCACAGCTTTGTGTGTTTAGTTAGAGTTGTTTAGAACATATTTACTCAGCATTACCATTCCAAGGCAGCATAATGTTGTTTGCTCTTGATTTACTGTCTGTTGTCTTGATTTCTTTAACTTGGTTCTTAGTGCAAAGATCATGATGGAGGTTATATTATACTGTTGTTCTGTTTGAATTAAGTTATGCCAGCTGTGTTTTTTAAAATTTTTATGCCAGGTACAGCGGGATGTTTTTCTAATGATAAATCCATTTAAATGTATTTTCAGTGCTGAAATGTACACTTTGATTTTTCTGATCCTTGAATAATCCTCAATGGGTTAAAGTCCTAATCTGCTGTTTCTGTTCCCAGTAACCACCGTTCATTTGGTCTGCATTGCAGATGTGAATGAAGCTAAGTGCTAACTTCATTTTTTAAAACCTCTCACCAATCCCTGTAACATTAGACTAAAACCCTGAAGCAAAGCACACCCGAGGTAAACAGAGAACTGTTCTTGAACCATCTGAAGTACATGCATGATCTTGATCTCTTTGAAAGGTAACACGATGAATCGTTTTCTTTAATTGCTACTGGCATTGAGTAAAGAAGTCTACACTGAAAGATAACGTTTTTTATATCTAAGCCTGAAAATTTGAGAATATCACCGTCCATATGAAGCACCAGTCATCTGCACAATCTATTGAAAATGGCTCATTTTGGGGGCAGGCGGTGCCTCTCAACACAAACTCTCCTCGGCTCTGTGGAAATAACATGCATGGAAGCTCCAAAAAGGTCAAATGAGCAGTCAAAAGCTTTGCATGCAGCGGCCATCTTTGGACCATTGTGCAACCAAAGAGTAAATGTTTACAAGTGAGTATAGTCGAGAGAAGGGATAAATCCACAGCAACAGCAGGTGTTTGTGGATGTAATCATGTATTTTGGACAAAATATTTTACTGGATTGGATCTCCAGTACATGCGTCAATGTAACAGGACCATTTTTTTTGGGATGTTATCAATCTTTGAATTAATCTGAAACTTTTTTGATGGATGTCTTTGTGGATGAGGGAGGTAATGACTGTAACTGCTGCTTGGATTGTACCTTAAAATGCTTTCTAATCAATCAAATAGCAAGAATGTAATCCTTCCATATTGCATCACTATATACTTCAAACAGCAGAACATGTTCATTAATGTAAACTTTTCAAAAAGCTAAACGTGCTCAGCTAAAAGCTGCCATTAGAATTTTAGTGTCCAGTCACCTATAAATTGGAATTGTGCTCTGAAAAACACACATTAAAGTCACTGTGAATCGAAGCAGAGGAGGCCAACCGTAACACCTTTCTCTGCAGGCGACTGTAAAAGAGACCTGTGCAGAGATCAGATTGATTAATTGATCCAGATTTTGTCAGGAAGCGGATCTGCAGAGAAGAAAACAGCGAACCATTAGCCGTGATGTCTGGACGAGTATAAAAGTAAACAGGCATGCAATTGTCTCTGATCCGTCTCTGCACTGGAGACGCGTGTTTCAGCCTTTAGC
>JAPZDY010000021.1:17382317-17399294 GCA_029783645.1 Ctenochaetus hawaiiensis | reverse complement strand
TTTCTTTATCAGAGGGTGCATGTGTGAGCTCTGCATGCACATCTGCGCACCTCTAATTTGCTGTGACCATGCAGACTTGTCTAAACTTGATCTTGATAAATACACCACAGTCTCACAGGTGTCAAGCTACTGCTCATGTGAGACACTGATTCCCTTTGCAGATTCCTTAAATTAGCAAAAATAGAAGCACTACTTGTTCGTGGAGTCTGCACCTGTTCATGTATGTGTCTGTTTGGGAGTATAAGGCAGACTTTAGGCCATTTTTTAATGATATTTAATTTAACAATTCATAGAAGAAAAAGCACAAAAGTAAATAATAAATAAAAAATTTTCATTGTAAGGGACTGGTATTTTATGTACTGGATCCCTGTCACAATGAAATGGCTTACTAGGACAACTGAGTGCAACTGAGGATATTATTAGCATAACCTGTTTTTTTATAATAAAACCAGCCAAATAAATGCTGTGAAATAGGATTATTTAGTTGGTCTCTTAATTATAGTTTATTGGTAAGTAAAAAAATACAATAAATCACCGGAATTTCCTTAAAACCCTCATGATCCCAACCCCACTCTCATCAGTATGGGAAACATCTGCTATGACCTTCCCAAACTGAAGCCCACATATCTCACGTTACACACTCACACATCAGATATATCAGGCTCATTTTATTCACCTCTTTTATTACCTTGCTTGTTCTCAATACTATTTTTCAAAACTCTTGGACACACACACACACAACTACAAACACATACATACACATACACACACACACACGTCCCCCTCCTTGTCATACACATTCCCTGTCTTTCTCACATACAGGTCTATTATCATATTTGGTTGGTAATCATCCAATCCGTCTGAGATATGCAAAGCAGCAGTAATTGTGTTAGAGCATAATTTGTGGCGCGATGAGGAGAGAAGGGCCCTCCTAACAGTCATTAGGCATGCAGAGCATAGCTCGCCATCAAGCGCTTCACTCCTATCTGCTCATCATTACACATACACACTCCCTGACATATCTAAAATGTCTCTCTAAAATGTCTCTGCGGGACTGGCTCCATGCTAACTTCCTCTTTTTCAGTGCCCTTTATTCTGTCTATCTCTCTTTTTTTCCCAATCCCGCTTCTGTCTCCTCTTTTATCTGTGTTCTCTATTATCATCCTCTCTGTGTCTCTCTCTGCTTTTTTCTATCTCCCCTCTCTTTCTTTTGTTCCCCCTTTTACATTTTACTCCACTTCTTTTTAGCTTTTCTCAAGTGAGGAAATAAAACAGGCATAATATAATTCTGGGCTAGGACACTGGACAAATACATCAAGGATCTGCAGCAGATTGAATTCATTGCTGCTGAAGATGTCTATGCTGTTTTTTTGGCCAATTTAAATATGTTTTATCTTTTGTAAATTGAAAATGTAGATGCAAAAGGGAAAGCAAACAAAGAGACAAAAATGTGTTCAAATTGATTTTAAATTGTGTTTGAAGGAAACAGAAAAGACAGCGTACACAAACCTAAGATTTCACAGACTTCCTTTGTGCCCTTTTGTCCCTAAATGAGCTTCACTATTTGAACACTTTTTTTTAATTTTTGTTAATACAACTCTGTTTTTTATGATTCTTTGCATTGAATCGTCAGACATCACATCTTCCCCCACAAATATCATTCAGAGGGTGTACAACTTAACTCAACTGTGAAAGAATATATGTACATACCTAACCATTAATATAAAAATACTTTAATATAATGCCAGTAAAAAAAATAAATAAAAAATTAATGACATTAAGTTGTTTGGAGGCTAAAACAGGACACCATATTATTAATGTACACTTGTTAGCTATAGCCCTTACATTATGCCAAATCTTTTCCAAGAAAACTAAATACCAACATACATTCCTAATCCTAATCCACAGTGTTGGAAGATTGCAGACTTTACATGCAATAACAATTTGTTGTCCACTCACCAGTGTGGCAAAATATAGACTTTGAAAAAAGACTTTTCTGTTAATCAAATATGAGTTTGTGTAGCCTCACTTCTTGAGTGAATTTGTTTTTTAAACGTTATTGTTTCCTGCAAAGAGTACGACAGGCTATAATATTTCACAGATCATATTTTTAAACGGATCTAAATATCTTCTCCCATCTATTACAAATGCTACAACTGAATCTGAATAAAATGTATGTAGTGCACAATCACAAAACCACCTAACTTCATGTGGAGTAACTCAAATAAGATCACATTAAACCTGCTACAACATTCAACTGTTTATAATTATATATGATATGATAACATTTTGACATGGTCTGTTCAGCATCATACGTACTTTGACATCCGATGCTTGAGTATATTTGTTATAATACTTTAGTCCTTTACTCAAAGAAAATTATAAATGCAAGACATGGCTTGTAACCTCATAACGACTTATGTGGCCAATAAAATGTCAAAAAATAGTGAAATAAAAAAAGTCAAAATGTCCATTAGTCCATGAAACAATCTTCAAATGTCATGTTTTTGCTGAATTAAGAGTTCACAACCAACAGATATTTATGAACTTACTGTTACTCAAATAAAGGATCTAGATACTAACAAGAACAATGAGCCTAGAAGCCCCTAAGCATAGATAAACACTTTGGGAATTCACAGTACTGTACAGTATATGTGATTGAGACTGACAAGAGAATGCACATTATTTAGACATCTAATGAAAAACAAAGACAATAAAAATTAACTACATAAACAAAACGTGATAAGAGTTATGTTGCAATGCAAAACATATTCAAGACTAGATGCAGAGGAGGAAGAACAGGGTGAGAAAACAGAACAACAGAAAGACAAAGAGGACCCAGCAACAGTGTAGCTTCATTCAACATATTCCCATTTCAATCCACAACTCAACCTTGCTTCTCCTCATCAAGACAAAACAGAGAAAAAGAGACAAGAGAATGGAGAGAGAGAGTGAGCAGACAGAGTGGAGAGGCATTTTTTGAATTGAGTAGGACAGAGTGATCAAGAGGGAGCAATTGAATGTGTGAGAGTACGAGAGAGAAAGAAAGAGGGAAATAGAGACAGAGGTGGAGAGGGAGGAGGAGGAGAAGAGGAGGAGGAGGGTGGGGGCTGGCTTTGCACAATAGGCCTAGACATGAATGCTCCTCGACACTCGTTTCCACACATCCCCTTCAATTTCAACTCTCTAATAGAACTAGCGACTCTCAGCACCCACTCACACTACGCACAAAGAAAGCATGCACGCATGCACACACACGGACGCATGCATGCACACGCACACACACACAGTAACAGCAGCACACATGAACAGAGACACACAACTGCAATGAACACGTGCCACTAACACACACACACACACACACACACACACACACACACACACGCGCAAATATATGAGCATATGCTCTAACAGAGGGGGACACATAAACACACACAAATGCTTGTGCAGGCAATCTGAACCCACACACACACACATACGCACACACACATTTAAAAAAAATTTTAGACAGCCAACTGGAAAGTACATGAGACATTGTACAATATCACACACAGACAGAGTTCTGGACTCACACACACACTATATGAAAAAACACTTCGCAAACACACAACCACACTCGTGACTGTGAAATTCATCCCCATCAGCCAAACGAAAAGGGTGTGATGAGCTGCATGTGCACGGCTCACTGTTTGTGTGTGTGCTAACTTGCCTGTAAGTCTGCATGTGTGTGTGCGTGTCTGATTTCCACACATGCATCACAATGTCCTGTGCTTCCTACTGCAGAGTCTGTGTGGGCGCATATATGTGTAGGTCTTTAAATCACGGAAGTTGCTACTTCTATGTATATGTGTGTGTGTGTGTGTTTCCATTTGTCAAAGTCTACTCGGTTGTTCCAATATGGCTGTCAGCGTGCACCGTCAATCATAAGACAGTGTGTGCGCGCGTTTGTGTGGACGGGCAGCGCCAGACGAGGTCACCGATAAGGGCCGGCCCTTTGGAGCCCATCGCTCTCTCCCTCCTACAGCCTGAGCATAAATTACTCCCCCAGCTCAGCCACACAAACTGATGTATAGATATCAGCCTCTCAGCCCTCCCCTGCCTGAAACTGGGCTTCCTTTTCTTTTCTTTTTCAAAATGGCCATCTGCACTGTCCTCACTGGATTTGTGGATTTTGGTGAGTTATCACTATCACAACCTAGGATTTATTGCCATATCAATATCCACATCATTTGAAATTAAAACTAATTTTACCAAAATGTGGAAATGATGAATTTCACTTCCTCGTACACATTTTCAGCCTTGATATTACCATGGAATACAGTGTGTAGAGTGAACGGCACAGATTTTGAGACAGCAGAGAAGCGAACCCTTCGGTGCCTGCATTTTACACACAGCCCCAGGTGACATCATTCAAATGTCTCTGAACACTCCCAAAGTGATGGGAGATTATCTCTGCAATTCACACCTGCCAATCAGTGAGCTGCAGGTGCACAGTGGAGGAATGGGGTTGGGAATGCGCATCTGTGTCTGCATCAACAGCATAACAAAGCATGAGAAGTTATTTATTATTTTGGACATTCAAGGCTCTGAATGTCTCTCTCCTTTTTTTTGTACACAATGTTAGCTGATTGGCAGCTGGAACACCTCCAAGGTTTTGATGGCCATGAAACTCTGCCCAGTTGAATCATCAGTACAAACAACAAGTAACTGACAATGATGGACTGCAATGAAGGACAGGAAGACCTTCAGACTTTGTCCAATCACCAGGAGGCTGTCCACACCTGGTATTAACATCCATCATGGGTGATTGAACCACAAGTGGACAGGTTTAAGCACAGAGTTGTACAAAGCCAATGCATCCTCTGTGCATCGTGAAATCTGACAGCTCAGACAGCGTTTGGAGGTGGCCTGGGATGCATGTGGATACGTTTATTTTATCAGTGTGCATGTGAATGTGTCCTGGGTCACATGGAAGAATCACTTATATTAGCAATGTCTCCTTTAAGAACATACAGAGCAGAGGCAAATGTCTACTGCAAATTCTTGATCATTCATGTCTCCTTGTAAAGTTGGCACAGAAATGACGTGAATCAAGTTGTTTTTTTATTGTTAAAAACATCTGTTTGCTGCTGTACTGGCCATATGGCTATATTACAGAGCGCTGAGGTCTCTGGCTCTATGAAACTACCCAGTGTCTGAAAGTAGGTCTTACCTGCCAATATTCCCCCTTGCAGAAGTTTAATGGGCACAGTAGTATTTACTGGAATTTACTACAGCAAAAACAGATTTTTCAGTTGAAATATAACATGACCCCAGAGAGTTGTTAAATGATCCAGGACACTCCTGTTTATGTTGAAAACATTCAACATGAATTTGCTATCACCTGTTCTGTTTGTTTTGCTGCTCTAAATGGAAATATGTAAAGTGTAAACTGGTGTTTTACAGCTTCATTATGTGAACCAGTCATTTGTTTACTAGGGGCTTTCAGCTTGAATACTTAACATGCTGCATATAAAATGCATACAGAAACCCGTCTCAGGAATACTTTTGCGGATAAATACAGAAAATTTACCAATTACAGTTTTATTTTATGGAAAGCCTGGCAGTCTATATTGGCACACAAGAACATTACCATCAGCAGCGACAGCAACATACGCACTTCTAAACACATAACTGCTAGAAAAATGTAATGTAATTTTCTCTGGACTAGATGCATAAACATGCATGCTCCCTTAGTTTTATGCTACCCTCTCCCACAAGCAAAAATGCACCCTTTGGTGTTCCAATATTCATTGTTGAAGCAATTTGCTATTCATGGCAAAACAACAGTCTTACATGTTAGGAAGTTGAGGATAAATGATACATTTTTTTTCTCTAAAACGATTAAATGTGGACTCACCTGTTTGTGCATCTCAATATTGAGCCCATAGGACATCTCATAGTACTGGGAAAGAAAAGACAGGAAGACAAGAAAAACAAGTTAAAACACTGGCATTAAGTTACTTTAAGTAACTAAAATTATCCTCTGATCAGGAGTTCCATGCTACCACTTAATTGTGCTAACACAAGCATTTGGATAACACCGTTATGGGAAACTTTCTTTTTCACCTGGCTTAGGTTAAATTGTTAGGGTTAGGGTGGAAAACAAAATAGTGGGTCTTACTCTAAATATAAAACACCTAAAAACAAAATATCATGAAAATCATGAATATCAAAAATGATGACATTTCTCTGGTTTCCTATCTGGACTCATAGAGCAGTTCCCATTGTGAGCTACAAATATACATACCTCACACAATTTTGAAGGTTTTCAAAACATGAAGTTCAAATCTAGATTCTAAACAAATTTATGGCTGAACACGAAAAAGATGCTCAACCCAGCATATATTAGCAATTCATTTTAGACATCTTAATAACTGTCAAGATCCCAGATTTTAATTTTCCAACCTATTCCCACTACAAACACACCTGAATGCACACACACAAAGAGAAGACACACGGCTATAAATAGTAAAACAGAACCGAACGAAAAAGCGACAGAGAAAGAGCTTCTGTTGTGTGTGTATATGTGTGTGTGTGTGTGTGTGTGTGTGTGCGCGGGTGTGCGTGTTTGTGTGTGTATGTGTGTGTGTTCAGTGTTAATGAGAGGGCCACCCTCTAGGCGTCAACCCTGTTAATCACCCACTCTGTCTGCAGGGGGACTGGCTCTGTCACTGAAAAACAAACAACACACAGATCTCTTGCACATAAAAGTGCACACAAACAGGCACACACATTCACATTCACATTCACAAACACATGCACACACACACGCACACACACATTTCTGTCTCTCGCCTGGTCACGCGCACACATTATTATTGTTTTCGGTTCAATCTCACATCGACACTATCTTGTATGTGAATGCATGTGCACGCACAGACACACTGAGCAAACACACACACATTCCACACACTCCTTTTTTCTGTAGCTGCTTTGGCCCACGCAGAAGCTCCCTAAAGTAATTACAGCGCCAGGGAAATGGAGGTGCTGCCACCGGCTGGGGGAGTGGGGCAACCTGATATGCTATTAGAGGAGTGTGTGTGTAAGGGGTGGGGGGGTTGGAGGGGTGGGGCGCTGTGGGGATACAAGGCAAGGCTTGCACTGATGGAGTGGAAGTGCAATTGAAAGTGTGCGCATGTATGTGCACAGTAGGTCTGTGGGTACGTGTGTGTTTGTGTGTGCAAGTGCATTATGACTTTGTGTGTATGAATGTAAGAACCCATTCAGACCAATCAGTTCTCCCATTCATTTTAACGAGGGTAGTCTGATTAGGCTGTGTAAAAACAACAACAACAACAAAAAACACAGTTAAAAAAAAAAGGCAAAACAAAAACAGAAAACAAAAAACCCAAAAAACAAACAAAAATACAGCAATGAAGGTGAAAGGAATCCATGCAACTGTATAAAAACAGAACTAGGGAAAGCAGATTTTTTTATACAAGCGATACGTTGCTTGCTCGCACATGAGCGCATGTGTTATATCAGAGCAAACTGGAGGCTTAATGATACGTTACGGCAAGCAGTTAAAGGAAAAAAAAACTTTTTGGGTATTAAAACAAAACAGCAGAAAGCAGTAAATTTTCATTTCCATATATTATGATGATAATATCAGCCTGCAGGCTACCACACATTGTGTCAGACATTTACCTGACCTTAAAGAAATCAATTTAACTTGGCTAGTTTGGGAATTATTTCAGCTAATAATTACTAACCTCAATAATTTACAGTAATTAACATAATTATGCATTAGAAATAAAATAGCCGTGAATGTTGAGGGTTATATTCTACAATACAGCTTAATCTTAACATTTCTGAATTTGAAAATTTGACATCACTATTTCTTTCCTCTCTGTCTTTGTATGATTGTGTGTTTTTGTCAGAAAATGTGTGTTTATGTGTGTGTACTGCTGCTATCAGGATGACAATACTGTAGTGTGCGTACATGTTAGTGTATGAGATTGTATGTGCTCATGCCTGCCTGTAACAAACACAAAGTAGGTGTGTGACTGTGTGTGTGTGTATATTTGTGTGCCGGTTATGCACACACACACAGTCACATTCAGTGTGTGTGACTGTGTGTGTGCATATTTGTGTGCCCGTTAGCTGTGTCATGGTGGAGAGAGCAGTGCGGCGGCACAGATTAGATGAGATTAAAGCCAGTCAGAGGATCAATTAGAGGCAAAACATCAGACGGCTACACAGCCACGGCCAGCAACAATGAGATTAGCCCCGAGGTGGAGCAGTAAGCGGGCAAGCACATGTGTGTGTGTGTGTGTTTGTGTGTAAACGTTCATGTGTGGCGAGACAGAAGGAGATGGGAGAAAGAGAGGAAATAAAGGGGGTTGGGAAGACAGAAATCACACATGATCAGGTAGGTCCTTTGAAAATATGATAGATCATCAAGGTGAATTCATTTCAATTGTGATCCTGTTATAGTTTTGGTTCTGTGTGTTTAAAGGGGTGTTGGCGAGGGTGTTGTTGCACATAAGATGCAGGATTGTGATTCTTATCTCCAACAATTCTGAATTCATTTACAGAATAGAAAAATTAATCATACATTTGACATTTGGTAAACTGTAGTTTTTTCTTTTTTTGATGGATCTGAAAAAAAGATTAAATAAACAAATCCTCCAAATGAAATGACACAATATGCCTCCTGTAACTACCCCAGAGATATTCTCTTTGTCCTTTTTAACAGGAGGAGAGCATTTTTGAGCACCTTCAAAAAATGTTTAAAATCACTGTTTAAAAAAATTATGCTATTTTATGATCTAATCAAGCTATTAATATTTTTTTTCTTTTTTCCGGGCACAAAAATATCCTCTTTAAAAGAAGGCAATAATCGTCAGCATGACTGTCAACAGAAGCAGGAAATGGCTGGTCTCCTGTGGCCCAGTCTTTCCTCTGTGGACTTTATGTCCTATAATGCAATCATATGTTTTTCTTCTTTGCTCCCCATGGGCAACAATCATCATTCCTATGGGTGCTGGAGTGCCTCTTCGCTTGAGCGTAAACAAAAGTCATTTTGAAGTGTATGTGATAAATTGACTTCTGCTGTTTTTCTTGGGTAGACAGTCTCAGTGCAACTGTGTCACAAGACCACAGTGCTGCTCAGAGACACTACAGTTAACTAGAGTTCATCTTCAATTTAAACAGCTGTTTAGTGGCATAACACTAGTGACAGCATTGTGGCCACACACATCAATTTCTATTTCTACTAAGGAAGTGAGATTTTAGATATATTTGTACCATTTTGTATTTTCTGAATCAAGTTTGTTTGTGAATTGAGAGCTGATTAGGAATCACATCCCTACATCGAGAATCACAGTTGAATTGGGAGATTTCCATTCCCATTGGCCGGCGCCTTGTTTAAACATGTATGATTGTCTGACAGCTCATTTTTTCTGCCCAGTTCTTCTTGTCTTTCCAAAATCTCAGAAATATTCTTGTTGGGTACTGTTTTTGTGAGTACACAGGACAGAATAACATTAAAATAAAATCCAAATTGTCATAATTTGAGTTACCCTTAGGGAGAAAAATCTCTAAATTTGATAAGCAAGAAAAGAGACATGACAGAACAACTGCACTGCAATGGGAAGGTGGTAGAGGAAGGGGGTGTGTGTCAGGAAAGACAGATTTTTAATTAACGGAGAGGATGAAACCCTAAGAACAACAGTCTGTCATTTATTTGTATATAAACATGAACATCTAAAGTGCTGTATTCGCAGCAACAACAGAGAGCTTACTTAAGAGTCATATAATACACTGGTCAAACATATTGTGGCCAAATGACATTTAAAGACAAAAAAGGTCATCATCTCTGGTACACACACACATACATACACACAGCTTTACTCACCATGATATAATGGCGCTGCATCTCTGACTTCTCACTGGCCAACTTGTCACACTCAAGCTTCAGACTGAGGGAGAGAGAGAGAGGAGAGGAGCACTGAGTCAGACCTTGTTAGTCAGCTCGACAGTCTTCCTTCTAAAGTGCTGACACTTCTGCCCCCTTCATCATCATTACCTCCACTTTCACCATCAGCACTGTTATTGCTTTCATCATCACTTCAACGCTCATCACTGCCTCCACCTTCATCATCATCTGCACCACCCTTATTGTCATCATCTTGGCCACCATCTTTATCATCACCACCGCCTCCATCATCATCACCATTAACGCTGTCATCATCATCACCTTTACTAGTCACTGGCTGCGTTTTTCGCCAAGCTCGATAAGGTGCCGATTGACAGGAGGAGGTCAAATCATTCTGAACTCGGGGAGATGTCTAGCCAAAATGTCTGCTTTCTAAATCAGAGAAAAGGCAGTGAGGTACAAAGTCTAAATATAGTGTTGGAGCATTTCCTGCGACCCAGGCCCTGCGACAGCCATTAGCTGTAATCATGTCAGTGCTGATGTCACACGAGGTGACAGGACAAAGGAGGACGCGTCAACAAGTCACCCTGATCATCAAATGGAAAAGACAGAGGGGAAAAAATGGAAAAGAATCCCTCTCGATGCCTTTGATTGAGGCAGCGAGTTACAACGTGCCAGACGCAGAAGGCATCATGCGATATGAGGACTAGATAAGACTCAGATCAAATAAAGATATGCGCAGGCACACGGTGGATAGTTTCAGATTCAGGATAAGTCTGAAACCTGTTTGATGGTGTGTGTATATTTATACTGGGATGTTCCTGTCAGCTGTCTGCAGGAATGAAAGCTCGATTACAGTGAGCGCTGGCTGAACTTTATCACTGTTAGTCTTAACTGGCAGACTGAAGACAGTGCTGCACATGGCCAATAATGAGCTAACTTATACATACAGTATTGTGCTACTTCTGTAATTATTGAAGCAGCTGTAGTGTTATCTGTATTTGTCTTCAGTTTTGGTTAAGTGTTCATCCATGTTTGAATTCAAATTTTGTCACTGACTGGCACTGTAACACAAAGTATGTAGAATAAAACATGAATGGTCTTATTTGACCTTAGAGAGACAATTCCAACTTAATAGTCACCATGCCATCCAGTTTTAAAACTACTGCTCAATATACACTTTTTTATCACTATGAAATCTTCATTTAAAACATTAAAGTCTCATTAAGGTCACTAAATCTCTTTTTTCCAATGGAGCCCTGGACAAGATGACAGCATAATAGCACTATGCAAATATTAAAAACACACAAAATATAAAAATCAGTATCAGCTAGCATCGCAGTTATTAAAACATCAACAAAAACATTAAAATTTTCAAATCAGTCTCGGATACATATACATTGAGCAAAAGAGTAAACCAAACAGGTCTTTCTGCACTCATATTGGTCCCCAAAACCACCTTAACCCTGTACACACAAAACCTCTATTCAAATGTAAAAGTTAATAGCCTAATATCAGCTTCTTGGTGTCACTGTGATCAACTACCTTCACCTATGTCTCAGGAGTTTTTTATATACTTTCTGAAATGGAGTAAGGACAAGCAATGGCCTCATGTGCAATTACCCTGACTTTAAATCATCTTTAATTAAGGTACAATATAGTTATAGTAAGTTTTTAATAACCTCAAATTGCACTTTAATTATCCTGCCCCGGAGAAACACATAACATACTTTTTGTGGTTACATCATTGATTTAAAGATGTTATTGCTGTAATGTTTCTGCATTGCACTGGCCAGATATGACTTGGCAATAAGGGAATGTGGCCCTACTGAGACATTTATAAATCATACTCCATTTCAGACGCCAACTGTCTGCTTCTCTCTGTTATTTTCAGCCAAACTGTTCTTTCTGCGGCTGAAAACAAAGACATTGCTTCGAAAGAATGAGAATGTTCCCTGAGAAACACCGAACACCTCATGCATAAAGAATCTAAGGAAACAGTAAACCCCTGCAAGGATTTCACTAAAAAGCAAAAACAGGAATTATTGACTCAGTTTCCGTGGCTTGCATCTAAGGGTTAACTCATTTTTCAATAGACACTGCATCTCAATCTACATTTGTAGCCAGAGCTCAAGCAGTTTAATGAAGATGTGCAGGTGACAGGTGCTTTGATGATGTGAGGATGTGTTCTGCTTTATGTAAACAAAGACCGTCCTCTGAACAGAATGATCATGGTTGCTTACACCATGGCACGCAACAGATATCCAACCTGACTGACAGTCATGGGGGGATGTTTCTTTGTTGTGGGTGATGGGCAGGTTTATTCTGCCACCTATTCCTGTGTGTATACCAGCAGCCTCCACTTATCCAAAACCCTCCCTTTCCCTCCTACATAAAACACTTCCTGCTATCACTGTGTACATGCGTAGGCTGTGTGGTGGGTTGTCATGACGACAGGCCTCCCTGCTGCCAACCTACCTGGGATTGGCTTTGTGCCTCCTCTGATTGGTGCTCCGCAGCCCCCAGGCCTGCACCGCTGCTCTCAAACGACACTTTGATGGAGTTTTATTGCCGATTCTTCCGTCTCTAAATCGCTCCTGCTGTCATCTTTATTTTGATTTATGTATTCCCTGATCTATTTATGCATGTGAACGAGGGGTTGGGTGGAGAAGTGGGAGAGGAGGAGGGGAGGGGTGGAAATCGGAAGACGGCGACAGCTACAATGCTCGCTACTATACCCGGGGGAACGCCTGCGGTACATTTGCCTTTTAAAGGCTTCAGCAACAGACAAGCACAGCACAGCAGCAGAGAGCTACAAAGCCTCGTCTGTGGCTCTCACCCCCCACACCCCGCACCCCATCCCAGCCCCCCTTCTGAGTCAATAGACACTGTATGCATGTTCTGTACGCTCAGACAAAAAAGGTATTCTTTCAACTGCGCTCTGGCTCTCTGAAGAGGGTTAAACGGTACTGCTCGCAGTTGTGGGAATTACAAAAAACCAAAGGCGAGGAAAAAGACACGCAGGGTGTTATTGCTGTTTCTGAATCCTACGCAAACAAGAGCGATCAGGATTTTGCACACAATTTGCCAGGCTTTCATCTGCCTTTGCCTGTCTCAGAAACCGACAGAGGCAAGCCTCTGGAAGGTTCTGGGAGACCAGGTACAGAGGAACAAACCAACCTCCTCAGGAAGGAAGGCGGGCTTCAAAGACTCCAGTCTCATAAAGAGAGGATCTCTTGCTGAGATGCAGACCCCTTGGCGTCCCCCCCTCTTTATAACTGCTATCAAACAGATCAGCTGAGGTCGAATCAGGCACTTTGGAGATGCCTAAAGACTTCTGGCACTGTAGCAGTATTTAAGCAGTAAAAGAAGATCAATAGCCTAGGGTAAACGAGATTGATTTAGGTATGAGTCAATAAAGGATGTTTCCTCCGTTTGGTGGTAGAGCTGAGGAATAGTGAAACAAAGGCAGACATCTTCATTCTATCATAGCTGACTATTAAGGTTTCCCCAAAAGTCAAGCTATGTTATTTTGCAAAGCTTTATATTATGAGTCTGTTGTCTCCTGATAATTTTTTAAAATAATCTCTTTAACATTTTGCAGATGATAATGATATTACTAATTAGAGAAAAAGAAGACTCAGTTCTGACACTGTAATTTTAGTAATTTAATTTTGATGACTTACACAGCAACTACTGACGCAAAGAGGGACTTCTTTAAAGGAACTGCAAAAGTTTCTAAATTGTTTATTTATTTATGAGCAACCCCAACTTTTTTGGGAACTCTGCAGACAATTACTTGAAATATAAAGACCAGCAAAATTAAAAGTGTCCTGGTTTCCAAGGATAACAGCATGTATGAAATTAAGTGCTGTACATTCATATCAAAACCTGTTTCTGAATAGGATATTGAAGGCTCTTATAGCCACATTTCAGCTTAATTCAACAGCTTAACATTGCAAATACTGTTGTAAACATGTTCAATAAAGAAGAACACTTTGTGATACATGTATAGCCTGGAGATATGCTGCTTTATTACAAAGAACTGCATTTCAGGCTGCGGCATGGAACTGTTTTCCCTTTGTTTTTGTGTGTGTATCATCGTGAATGTAAGTGTTTCTGTTTGCACCTGTGGTATTGTGCTTGGAGGAACTGGAACTCATCCTTGATCCTGTCACAGGAGTCAGAGGTTGTGAATTTCAGCTGCTGCGATGAAGCCTGCCAAGGAGAAAAGCACAAGAAAAGACAAGGTAAGAAACCAGCGGAAAGAGTAAGAAAGATGAGGAGGGGTGAATGACAGGGAATGAGCGCACAGGGAGAGAAATAATTAAAAACAGAAACATGAACTCAAGCAGTTTTCAATTTGTTGCAGTCCAATGGGTACAACATTACTAAGAAACAGGGTGCCAAGTATGTTTCCATATAAAGGGCCAAATATGAAAAACCATGTTTAGATTCAAGTGCATTCACAAAAGCAGAAACATGCCTTCCCATTATTTCTGCCAGATTTTTAACTGTTCTGTTATATATCTCAATCACTGTGAAAATATGCACCGCTCGCATGCAAGCAAGTCTAACAGACACAAAGCCACAATTAGCCATAAATGGATACCAACACAACCCCATTTAACCTTCTATAGACAAATCCCAGGCTCTCCCTGTCCTTACTCTGGCATCAGCAGTGTCAGGAGCAATCTTAAGAGTTATTACCGATGACCATCATGAACAATAGCTTACACTGTGAGCCATAACAGCCTATTGATTGATGACACATGACTGAGTTCAATATATAATCTTATGTGTGTTTTCATTTCAGCTCTTATTGTTATTCCAACATTCAATTTGGGTGACAATATGTAAACACACTTACTCATGCTAGAATAAATTCTGTTAGTTTAAACAATGATGGTAATACACTTTTATAAATATTATTTTTGGAAACTTGGTTGAGACCTTGTTGAGTCCTTTGAGGTGCTGAAAAGATTCAGACACAAAATTAAGTCACTGATATTCCTTCACTGTCAATGTTATCCTTCTCTTTGCCACCTGGCAACATCACACACAATTATTCACTCATAAAAGTGCTTGTACTTACGTTTCAAAGCATGAGCGTAAGTATACTCTCATATATTAAGTTCAGTTAAGTATAGGGACCTTTATACATTAAATTAAAAAAGAAAAACTATATTTCAATAGGAAGTGCAAACTAGCAGATATTTAGTCTCAGTACAAATAGTAGGTGAAAATCTCTCTCTGGTTGACAAATCCCTATCATCTCACAGTCAGTGCTGCCAAAGTGTCCGGCCCTAAAGTGGGATTATGTATAATCCCAGGGCACGACTTTCCAAACAAATGTTCTTTTTGTGAGTAAAAAACATAAATACAAGCGGCCTCCTAAACTGGCCTAGGTGACTTGATGAACATGCTGCAAGCACAACAAAAGACACAGAAAAAACATGCATGTATTACAATAAACAATGCACACAAAGTCAACAATCCCTTTTGACTAGAGAGCATTTGCATAATGTAACATATAATGATGGTCACAGGTTTTGCCTGTGTTCTTTCAGATTGTGAAAAGATTTGGGGAAGAGTTTCTGCTATTAAATTCAACATCACTCAGTCAGTGGAACTAAATTCAAGCTGCAGGTATTTCAAGGGTGTTTCTTGGTGCTGTTGATCAAAATTGGATGAGCAGATGTGTCATACATCACAACAAGGACAGCTGCAACAAATAGAACAACCGGTGTTTTGCAGAAATTAGAATATAACACAGTCAAAGTGTGCATAAAAAAATTAGAACAAAAATTCAGACAAAAAAAATGACTACAATGTGCAAAATGGAGTAGGTTGATGAAACAATTAGTTCATCTATCAGGTAAGGACTGCTTTTTTTGTTTTTCTATTGATCTTAATATCTTTGGCTTTTGGACAGCTGGTTGGACAAAACACTACATCTGAAGACATTTGGGCTTCAGGAAACTGTGGTGAGCACTTTTCATGACTTTCTGAAATTTCAATATCATTAATTACTCAATTAATTAGTAAAATTGTTTGAAGATAAATCAATAATTAAAATATCCATTACCAAAATATATTCATTTTTTAATTTGTGGGATGGATTTATCTCAGCTGTAAAAAGAACAGATGTGATAATATCAACACCACTTCCTCCCACAGCTGCTTAGGGGATCTGTCCCACTTAAATCAGGTTATAAGAGGACCCAGGTTACCGTTTTTTTTAAGCTAAGACGAGTAAAAAAAAATCCTGTAAGCCTACCATTTAGCACTGGCATTACATGGTCTAACCCCAGAACACTGTACCAGGTAAACTAGCACTAGCCTCGTCAAAGTAAGTGGCTCAATTCACAAAAATACTATAAATGTTTCCTAAAAGCCTTTTGGATAAAACTCTGGACAAACGCCACCCATTTTGATCCAAAAAGACTTTGTTTGAGCCTCATACAACAAGCTACATCATCGTTCTTTCGCCTAACCTGGATGTTGCTATTAGTCCTTCTTGTAATTCTGTCCACACTTCATTCCCCAGGCAGAGGTGGATGGGCTGGTTGTGTGTTGGAGCACACCAAGCATCAAACCCAAATAGGAACAAAATCTCATTATTTCTCAGCAGGCTGCATAATGGGTCAGGTGGGGAGGAGAGAAATCGACATTTTCCCACTATGATTGAGCAGGCATAAAAACCATCAGAAAATCTGATTGCAGCATTTATGGGAAGCTAGCTCACCGCTGTTGGGAATGACCTGACGCTTTGTAGCCTGCTCCCAACGGCATGTTGCTCAGCTTCATTTTTAACTACAAAAAGGCTGTTTCCCATTCACAGAACCATGGCCAGAAAATATGCTAAACACCAGGATTGTTTCAGGTTGCAATAACAGCAGATTCTGCTTTAAAGGCTGAATTATTTTTGCAATTGGTGCACTGGGCAGTGTGTGGCCAAATCCTCCCTGGGTAAAAACCAAGGGGCAAACTCCCCGCTTCCGCATTGAAGCCAACCAGGAAGTACAAAAACTTGCAGTTCATCGACTGACCGC
>JAPZDY010000021.1:17364192-17382217 GCA_029783645.1 Ctenochaetus hawaiiensis | reverse complement strand
TTTTAGGCTTCACTTTTACTCAGGCAGAAACTAATGGGTGACGTCACGGAGGGTTTGTCCAGTGTTTTATACAGTCAGTGGTAAAAACAAATACACATATGGTATTATATCACTTGTCCTTATACTTATACTTAGTTAAAAATAGTAATACTTATAAGATTTAAAGTTGGAAGGGAAAGATGGACATTTAGGAGGTCATTTGAAAAAACAAGTCAAAAAGTAACCCACATTCCTGCAAAACAGTGAGGAGCACAATGACCCCGGCCATTACACTTTCAAATGTCATGAGAAGTGCTGACATTATCATGCTGCCGCTCACACAGAAACCCCCAATCTACACAAACCATGCCGCTGCTGGGAGACGGAGGCTCCCACTGTAAAGCAGAATAACCTTTTCCATTATCTCTGCAGCCAGTATGGCATGGGCCAAACTCAGCAAACAACAGCTTGGCTATATGGGTCTCTGCCTCACAAAGCCTGTGTCAACACAAGGCACTTAGCTACAGGCAGCCATGCAACCCACACTGCAATAACTGTTCCCTCCACTGGCATAGTTCCTCAACACTGTGTCTGTGTGTGTGTGTGTGTTTGTGTGCATGTCTGCCTACAGGTTAGCCCCTGTGCCTGAGGGTAAAGTTGTTGCCCTAGATCTGATTTCCTCTCTGTGTAGTGCAGTATGCAAACGTTTAAAACACCAAAGTTTCGCTCAGTCAACAGCCTCGGGTAGGGCATCCAGTTCCACAGGGATCTGTTACACAGAGGGAGACAGAGAACACAGAAAGAGAAGACAAAGGCAAAGGAGAAGAAAGCAAGAGACTAGGAACTTCTTAACACCAGAACATGATAAAACTAAACCAACAAAACCATTTTGGAAATGTTTTATGGCTGTGTAGTATTACTTTATTTGAGTAACTTCCCCAACACTGTATTGGTCAAGTCTGATATGTTAGCAACTTTGGATGTGGTGACAGCTGAGAGCTTAGGTAAACAACTTGGGTCTCTCAGCTGAATGTTAACATGCACGCTAGGATGTTGATGTTTAGTTAGTATAATGTTTACCATCTTAGTTAGTTAGTTAGTTAAAGCAGTTTAAACAATGAATCGACTGAGGCTGAGTGTACAAATGGGGTGGCCAGTAGCTTCTTTAAATTTTGTTTTGATATTATTTTTTCGGCTCTGAATAACGCATTACTTATGAGAGATTTACACTCATTAGTACTGAAAAAAGAAAGCATAGAGTTGGAATTAAAAGTAGCAGTTTTTTGAGACAATCATTGCCTACAGCACTTTCTGACCATCAAGTAGCATCAGTCGTACAGCCCCAAGAGGAAAGAGAGACAGGATAAAAGCCATTAGTCCAGCTTGGACTAAAGGCTTCTCCTTACAAATGTTTTGTCACAGGAAAATAAAAAGAACAAAATTGGGCTTGAGCTAGCCAAGCAATGTAATATCAGAGACTGTTGAGCCTTTATAGGGAACTGTCTCCACCATGACATTCTGCATTAAGTTGTTGAACTCGACAGGCAGACAGTGTTTCCAGACAACAAAGTGCATGACTCTGACAGGAAGAGGGAAGGCGGCCTCAGTGTTTAACATGCATTGGGTTTTGTGCTCAAATGTAGACAAAGTTGATGGACACGTGGCATTTTTGATGTGAGGATGGCGACTGGCAGTAGACTGGCAACTTTTATGTTCTAGGAGGTAAAATTAATGTTGTCATCAAAGGACACTGGTGGCTATGAAAAAAGAGGTATAACGGCTTTTCTGCTGGAAAGAGCAAAACTCTCATTTAGGCAGATGAATCTACACTCAGGGCAAAGGATCAGGCGATTTTTTAAATGTAGGAGTTGGTACCAACAGGAGCAACCAGATTATAGCAAGGGGTTGGCAGTGGTCAACATCTGGTTGCCTGGGGCAACAAGATAACTGTCACACTTTAACATCAACTTGAAATGTTTCACAGATCTCTAACATATATCAGAAGCCTACAGCAAAAAGGATTTTTTTACTGACCCTAGATCAAATGTTGCCATTTTTGGCTGATGGCTAGCAATAATTTCAAATTTCAAAGTTTGGCTTGTGGTGATTATAATGCATACACTAGCTTATGACCCTACTTACATGATGAGAGAAAAGCAGGATGATTTAAGTCATGGTTTTGTTATTAAGAACAAAACCACATCAAATACAGAAACCCTGCACAGAGGAGACAAGTCCACCCCATTAATCATGTCTAATGTAACTGTTTGAAAAAGTAAAAGAAAAGTCTAATAATGAGGTAAAATATATATGACTACAGTCCAAGAGTATTTCTCAATCAAGGTTAAGAAACAGTCTAAATCCTGGATAATACATTTAGCAAAGTGCAGGAGTTTCACTGTCGATTCTCACAGAGCTTTTGCCACTACACGAGCAGACTATGTGGGCCTCTCCCGGGTCCTCGCAATATACACAGCTAACAATGTTTATTATCTCTCTCTCTTCCAGTGACCAAAACAAGGTGCTCTACGGGGGCCTGAGAGCCCACAACAGATGGATGCCCATAATGTTAATGAAATACTGCAGTAATATTGTGACACATGCCATCTGCTGTGACAAAAAAGGCACCTACACGCTGTGAGTGAAAATTTGTTTGTGTAAGAGAGAGGCTAGGCTAACACGTGTGTGTGTGAGCGCTTGTCTGTATACAGAGGAACTGCCTATACAGTGGGAATGTGACAGAAAAAGATATATGTGTGTTAAACCAAAACAGAGAGCTTTAACACTGAATAGATGCGTGTGAGGGACAGATTTTGTGTGTGTGCATCTGTGTGTGGGGTGTGATAAGCCTCTATGTATAATGCTTGGCTGCCAGAGGAACAAATATTCATTGCCATGAATCATACACAAAGATACAACAGCCCACACACACACTTCCTCACACGCAAAATTTGCATAGTACACTCACACGCACAGCACCTAAATGTAGGACAATCTCTAATTTGATTCTGCCCTGCTCCTTTGAGACGTAATTAAAGCATTAAAAAGCTTTGTGCGCTGCTGAGGCAATTGAGACAGTCTTCAGCGAATAAATGGGATTCATCGTTTCAGGAAATTGCTGCCCCACCCCCATCCCCCACCCACCAACCCAAAGCCCACTCATCATCACCCCCCCCAAACACACACCCACCCTTTCTGGCCTCATCATCTGGTCCAATCCATGTGAAATCTACTGTGAACCATAATGTCTACTTTAAATAAGAATCTGGCTAAGGCTGTTTCTGCTCCATAGATCAGTCGACAAAGGCGACGGGAAGGGTTGGAGATTACAGAGGAGGCTTGACTTCACCGACACAGACCTTACTGCAGTGATTAGACATGGCAACAATACATGAACACAGTCTATATATCCAGTATTTAGACAAACAGGGAGAACACATATACATACATACATACAATACACACAGACAAACACGTTCAATAACAGCAGGATACATTGGAAAACATCCTGCTCGGTATAAATCCTGCCTGAGGGTAGCGGCAGTGTGGGGATTGTATTTCCTGGAGCACTGCCTGACTGTTTACATCTCAGTTGGAGTGTGTGTGGTAAATGTGCGTGTGCGTGTGTGTGTGTCTGCACTGGGGGCAGGGATTGAGCCTTGGCATTGTAATCACTCACTAATGACTGGATGTTATCTCACTCCCACTTTTAAATGAATGCAGAAGATCTACACAGACGAGCAGTTGGCCTATTTCTCAATGCCAGGCTGTCTGTTTGCACCATAGCAACAGTCCCAAGGATGCCATTTGAGCCATCCACCTCCGCTGTCCATCAGACTCCCATTGCCCAGTTTGAGTGCGGAGGATAGGCGCAGACACATTACTATTCAAAAGATAACACACAATGACTGGAAAGAAGGAGAAGTATTTCTGCTGAAAGCAAAATAATAATTTGCCTTTTTCAGTTGAGTTTGGAGGCAAGATTAGAAATTGTAAGGGTAAATTAAAGCCTAGATGTGAGCGCAGTATGTGTGTGGTTTAGAAAAATGCCTTTGTGAAAAGTGCTGAGAGCAGGTATTGAAAGTGATGTTTAGATGAGATGCATTTTGTGATACATAGGGAATAATTCAACACAACTCTGCGATGGGAGATGTCAGCCTTCCAAAGATATTCCCATTTTCTGCGCCCATTTCCACTAAAATACAAGTTTCTACACAAGGCATTCATCCTACTGAAGGGAATAATTATGGCTCGCGGCGTGTACAGGCGAATACAGCGTATGGGGTATGTGTTTAACATGTAGATGAACCTCTCAGCAAAAATCCATCATGACATGATGCACCGAGCCAGACTTTGGGCTTAAGCCTTTTGCTAATACACCAACACCAAACAAGATCACATCCTCCATCTAAGAATAGCTCCAACCAAACAATTCCATCTAAATATCCCAGATTAGTGTTTGGACTAAAGCGTATGTGCTCAGTGATCTGAGAGAGGGACAGGGCTAACTGGCCCGTGTCCAAGCTCACCCCGGCCAACTCTGTCTGGGCCAAGCGAGCCTCTCTATGTTAGCTGCTCAGTGTGTGTGTGTGTGTGTGTGTGTATGTATTAGAAGAGGCTGAGGAATAGGATTGTGTCTTCAGCCGCTCTGGACAGGGGCTTTAGAGCTCCAGGAGAGCCTAATCCTGTTTGGGCCAGGAATTTGATTTTGATTATTATCTCTCACGAACGAAGCCAAGGCTTACCCCCATTTCTACAGCGTTATCCCCACAACACACACCCATAAACACACACACACACCTCCCCCTTGCAGCCCAACAGATTTGACCTCGTTAAGACGCTTTAAAGGGGATTATTCTACTTTTATCACTTCGAGTGAAGTGCCCTTGCTAACATAGGCTTGGCATGGCTCGGCCTCCCTCCCCACTCTCCAGAACTATCTTGACCCCCTATGCAAGGCCAGCCAAGCACGAAGTACAAACACACACAAACACGACACTTACGGCACACTGCCCTGCAATGTGCACAGATGCACAAAAATTTAGTTGATTTTAATCTGCAAACACACACACAAGTATGATCACAAACATAGCAGACACTAGGTAGAGGGAAACATACCAAAACACAACATGCACGCATGCATGTGAACACACACACACACACACACACACACACTGGAAATAGTGCAGAGATTGCAAAGCCAAGGGAAATGGGCAATTTGTCAAGAGTGGGGAAAGTGGTGAGGCCGACAGGGCTGTGGGTTTGGAGACCATGGCTGAGATTAAAGCCAGCCTCGCAGAAGGGGGGCTTTAAGATTACACCCAGTACGGCTGTACTGATGATTGATGCCTGCTTGTAAAAACCAAGGTTATTACTTATAACAGCCAGTGAAGGAGGGAAGACAGGGAGGGAGAAAAGTGAGATTAGTCCCAAAGTTCACAACAAATAAGTGGACGATAAAAGAAGAAAGCTGAAGTGCTGGCCTGTGCCTGACACCAGGGAACTTCTGTTTCTTCAGCTCTAATGAGGAGCAGGCACTTAAGTTCTGATAAGTGCACATGTTTAAGTTTTCAAATGAAGAGCTATTTTTTCCCTTGACTCAGATCCTAATCATTTAATTTTGATGGTCTGCTAATGAGTCCCAATCTAATCTTTATATTATGTTGTCTTATAATGAAATTTTAGCACGTCTTCAGCAAGCATCCTCCTCACTTAAGTGACACCGGTGCATTGACAATGAGCTCAACTTGTAGAGGCTTTAGGATTCATCCAGATCAAATCAGGCCTTGTTTCAAAAAAATAACTTCACCCATTCATTTTTCTTTGGGTAATCTGATAAGGCTGCAGCAGCGCAAAGCATAGGGGTTTTCAAAAAAAAATAAAAATTTAAAAAGAAAGAGAAAGAAAGAGAAAAGCCATGGCACTGTGGCCACAAATTGAAGCAGAGTCAACTTTTAAAGGAACACAACCAGACATCAGGCTGCAATGGCTAATACACAAAGTGACAGATCAGACAGAACAGAGCTGGAAAACTTTGTTGTGATGGAGTACAAATTAATCAACATTTGCAAATGGGAAAACACGCCCACACTGCCGCACAAACCTGCAGTGATCACCACAACGCCTGATTTAGTCTGAAACATAGAATGCTTTCACTAAACTGCTTGTCAGATGGTTAAACAGCATCTGAAGCCCAGTCTTTCTACACTTTTCCTGCTTTGGAAGTTCAGCAAATGCCTCTGACAATTTTTGAAACATCCTTAAATGACCATTCAACCATTTAGTCTACTTCTCACAGCAATCAAACAGGGTGCAGAGGTGAGAAAATACAAATAATATGAACATCAGTCTGGTATTCTTGCGTTAAATTCTTTGCATTACTTCAGTCACTTTTGTATATATGAATGAAAATAGTACACGTTGGCAGGAGTACCTGAACACAGAGCAAAACGCTCACATCAGTGCAGCCTCTAATGGTTTTTTAAACACAGTTCTATTTTCAGTCTGAATACCTGCTGACACTAAGAAAATTTCATTAGCCTGTGTGACACGTTGACAGGGTGTCCTGTTGTAAATATAAAGCATGTTTAATAAGGATGGGACTGGTTGCACTTGGGACCAGCGGGGCGCCGACTGCACGGTAGGGTGGTGACAATACCTGCCAACATCTATTCTGAGTACAATGCAACAGAAACCCGTCCCGTCTCGTAGGCGACGTCTGTCCTCACAAACTCCCTCCTTCAAGAAAAACAGACTGAATGAGGGAGGTGTTCATTGCCTTCCTGTGAATCTTCATGGTGTCTGAATGAGAACTTAGCGAAGATGAAGCAGCATATTGTTCCAGTCTGGGCCTTACTGCTCTTGGGCACACAGAGCAGCTAATTCTCTTGTCTGAACTGGTGCAGTGCCTTGCGTTTTGGCAGGTCTAGGGGCCCTGGGTGGGCCAATCAAGTAGCCCCCCGTCAAGCCGCTTTGTTCCAACCCATCGCACTGTTCTTCCTTGCCCACCACCACCACTACCAGCCTCCCTCCTTTCCACCTCCCACACACTCCTCATAGGGAGCCACTGCTGAATACTGATGCAGCCCCCCTCCACCTCCACTCCCACACAAAAACACACACATACCACCCGATGAGCTCTCCACTGTTTGTGTTTAAACGTGCATGTAAACACACACAAGCACAAACTCATTACCATTCTACTTTCCTTTCTACTCACACTACATCCTTCAGTGCACGCATGGACAGACACATACACACACAAGCACAAACTCCACACAAACGTCCATAAATGTTGCAGAAACACACACATTTACATCTGTGAATTTGCGTAGCTCCTGCAGAGTTGAGCAAAACCAAAAACATGGCACGACTCAGCTGACATCTGTTTTTATTTATATTCACGTTCTTTCTGGTGAATGTGCTGTGGTATTTTATGTGAGGCAAGGTGGCCCAAGCAGACAAAGAGGCACAGATACAATTTATCTAGTAAATCTTGTTTTCATCAAGGTTAAGGAAAACCATAGTTGGTAATTTTGACAATTCATAGTATGTTCAAATGCATGACATTTTGTTTACACATTCTGGGATAATTGTTTTATTTTCAGTCCAAAAATATCAATCAAAAAAATACTGTATTTTTTTAAAAAAGGTAGAGAGCCACTTTATTGAAATATTATAGTAATGCTGCTGGCTTATTCAGCCAAAGTATGACCAGGAGAAAAAAACATAAAAGGGTATCGATCAGATTTTTAAAATGTGTTTTCCCATGTATCTTCTCTTTCTACTTTAGTTAAATTAGTGTGTGTGTGTGAGTGTGTGTGTGTTCAAAAGGAGGAGGGGTACGTCAGTCTACACTCCTCCCTTTCAACCAACCCCAAAGCATTTTGACAATCATCCACTGTGGCCCTTCACAAAAATCAACATCACCTGTGACCCATGGCCTCAACTCGGCCACTCAAAAGCAGGGCCTCCAGCAGGGTGGGGGGGTCTGGGGGATCTGGGGGGAGGGGGAGGGGGTTGCAGGGCTTTGTTTGTCATGCTAATCAACTGGCCTAACCTTAACGACCCAGACATCTGCTGCACTGCATGTGTCAAGCCCCACATTCAATTTGTTCCCCCGGATACAAAAAGCAGGTAAGACCCTTGAGGCTGGTAAGAATCTGTGTGTATGTGTGTGTGTGTGTGTGTGTGTGTGTCCTTGTTGTAGGCGTTGTATAGGTGAAAGAAATTCTTTTATTTCGTACTGTATGTACCAGAGAAATAATTACCAGCAGAGAAGAGAGCTCAAGTGTATGTTCATATGTTCTATACTAGTGCTTGTGTGTGCATGTTTTAATGTCTGCTAACCCCTACTTACACACACGCACGCATGCACACACACATACACACTCATACAGAGCAAGCAACAAGCCTTGCTCATACACACACACATGCACGCAGTGTGTGTGCAGCAGAGCGACAGAACAGGGGTGGGGGGAGTTTGTTTAATGGGCGAGACAGGGGACCATGGGGATTAAGCTCCCCCCAACTGGAGGCTTAAGAGGAAAGGCTGGGGGCTGTCCTGTTAATTCAAGTGGGCTTAATAATGCCCGTGCACCCTCTGCCCCTGACCCTCCCACCACTACATCAGATCTGGGAGGAAACACATGATAAAGGGAGACAAGCAGGAGGAGGAGGGAGTGTGTCTGTGCGTACAACCTGTGGCCATCGCTACAGTCGAGCATGGGCTCAGGGGACTTGAGAGATTTTGCCTCCATATTACTTGCGCTACTCTCCAGCTTTGGCACCAGGTCTTTTCTGATGCTCCACTTTCATGCGACAGCCAGCTTTGTTGAAGCTGCATTAGGATTAATCAACACCCAAACAATATGGCAAATGCTATCAACTGGATCAGGCCTTGTGCCACTATCAAATGAGGCATTTTCCTCTTAAACCAATGAACTGTGCCCATAATGTGTGACAGTGGATTAAAATGAGCCTAGTGACATAAAAAAAGACACATGAATCCCTTTTAAACCTTGGTCTTCTTTGTATTTAAATGGGACAACTGCCTGCGCATATATTTAAAGTTAAAAAAAATCATTATCATATTTGTGTTCCATATATAGTTACAATACTGCTAGTTAATTTAATATACTTTTTACAAAAAATCTGGTTAATATACAGAAAAGAACAAACCACAAGGCACGACTTCTAACTGAATAAGATATGCACCCATACAACTTGAACAAAATGTTAACTGTGGAAAATCCAAATGAACATGATTGTGCATTGAGGACCTCTAAAAGGATAACAGTAACCTTTAAAAAGTGGAATAAATGGCCTTGCCTAAATTTAGACAGTGAAGGCTGTTATCCTCTGTCATACGGCCCAATCACACACCTTTATTAATATTTAAGTGTCCATGCAAAAGGCAACATTTTTTATGATTTACGCAAGAAGTGTCTAATAATTGTTTGGATGCAAACATGTCCCCGTCACCGCCAATAAAACTTTGTATGTCCCTTTCCTGTACCCTGAGAGGGAGAGGGTCCGGGTGAAATGATATATTTTCAAAAGACATATAGGATGAAAAACTACAGTTTAGGTCTATATGGCTTTGTGATGCATGATGTAACCCGTTTTGTTCACAGAGCCAGTTTGCATCTCTCCTCTCTCACACTAACTTTGCAACTGGGTCCCCCTTCTCCCCCTGCACACTAAAGCTCAATTCAGAACAAATCAAAGGCGTTGCCGCAAAAGCGCAAGTTCTCCCATTCACTTTGATGTGAGTAGTCTGATTAGGCTGCGGCGGTGTGAACCACAGAAGCTTTTTTTGGGGAAAAAAAAATGCAGTGGCCCTGCAGCAGAAAGTTGAAGCAGAGTCAACTTTTGGACAAACGCAACATCATCACACTGCAGAAGCCAGTCAAATGACTGGACGATCAGACTGACAAGAGCTGGTCAACCCCCGCCAAAAGTGAGTTCAGAGAGACTTTAATTAACACATGCAAATGGGCTAACAGTCCTACACTATCACACAAACCTTCAGTAATCACCACAATGCCCAATTTGGTCTATAGGCAAGTACAGTCACACAGCAGCCATCTTGGCAATGCCCCCACAGAGTTGTTTTGGGCTAACAAGACCAGGTTCCTATCTAATTATCTTCATTTTCAATGGTCGCTGGGACATAAAAACTATGTGTATAGATTCAGAAGTATGCATGTAAAGTGGAAGTGTAAGACTTTGGTTCAAATCATATACTAGTATGTAACTTAAATGCTCACATTTCTACAGAGTGAACAAAGAAAAATAAAAGGAAAGATTCAGTGGTAAGCGCATCAGTTTAAGAGACCCATCATCTGTCATTATGAGGCAGTGCTGTTGCTCTCTCATCCTCCAACTCCTTATCTTTGACATTCATATCTATATGGATGTCACATATTCTCCCCATCCTCGGGCCACTGTGACAGCAGCAGCAGCAGCAGCTGAGGAGAAAGAGCATTTGATGAGGAGAAGGAGGATGTATGTGTGTGTACAGTATATTTATGTTTAAAGCGACAGTAGAGGGTAGAGGTTTGGTATGCAGCTGTGTTTTCTGGGGACTTGGAAATGGCTTGTTGTAGCAGGTTAAGATAGAACCAGATAAAGTACATGCAAAAGACACAAGCTAAATTCCCAAGCCCCATTTTTAATCCTGTGTGTTGGGTTTTAATACAGCAATCGAGCAGCATAAGGGCACTCAATTGGATTAGAAAAATGACCTCCTATCAGATCGGCAGACAGACAGCGGCCAAGTGGCCCAGCAGCTCTTACCTAGGAAACAGTGACTGAGTTGTCAACCCATTAGGAGGTGACTGCTTCACCACTTGAACCGAAATAAGGCGGGTGGTTTCAAAGCAAGGCTCCACAGTAGCTTCTTTTTATACAGCCTGTTCAAGACATAAATATGGTACTCTTATTGCGCTTTGCCATTATTTATAAAAGTTGCGAAGGCTGAGTGATGGGTTGATGCATTTCCGCTGCTGAAAAGGGAGGTAACAGTGTTAAATTGACATCTGTCTGAAAGCTGAGCTAGCACACCAGAACAGGGGTGTGACGTTTTGACACCATGCTATGAGTGTGAAAAGATTTGAAAACAGCTAGAAGCCGTTTGCAGAAAATCCACCACCATAAATGTCTAAAAATTGCAGAGACAATAATGTTCAGGAGCTATTTAGCCACTGGGCAAAGAACAGGATTAACTGCCATAAATCAGAGACAGTGAATGATTGTTACTGCCACGATATGCAATCATATGTGTTTAGAAAACACTGACAATGTGTATGTTAAATGTAACACTTGACGTCCACGCTGTGTGCTATCTGTGACGCCCACAAGGCCTCTTGGGCTCTGAAATGCCAGCATGCTATCTGAGATCAAACAGTGGGGAGGAATTATGTTGATATTGCTTGATTCAAAACTGAATAACAGTCTGCATGAAAAACACAAAAGACAGCTTGGCTTCCTACAGTGAAGACCTACGTGAAGCACAAAAAAAAAAAAAAACTTCGCGTCCACTACTTCTTGCTCATTGATGTGAGTGTGTGTCAGTGCTGACAAGCTAGTCAGGAGCTTGCTCGTTAGAAAGCATTGTATAAATAAGCGACCTATGACTGTTTACAGTAATCAACACTGTGCCAACTAGCACTTTGTTTAAATAATTTGTAATCCAAAAAGAAATTCCATTAACTACAATAATGACTGTCTCAGCAGTCATTTATCCAAGTTAAACTTCCTCTTCTACGGCTGCATTTTTAATTTTTTTTTTTTTTTTTTTGCAAAGCACCACAAAGCCTCTAGGTAAATTCCACACAGATTTTTTTTTTGCCTGCTATCCCACAAAGTCTTGCATCAAATACAAAACAAAAATGTGTGAACCGGACATTCTATTGTGGTGCATTCAGTGGGTAAATACTCCAATTTTTACAATTGAAGCATTGCGACTTACACAAGAATGACACTTTGGACAGAATCTATGCTTACTATTCATGTCAGAAGAACTTAAAAGCCCAGCTGACAACCATGCAAATGCTACTGTGAAATGGTTACTGATGAGTTGCGACAAAGAAGGATGAAAGAACAAAATGGAGTGCCCTGAAGTCTTTTGTATCCTGTGACTTTCCTCTTTTCATTCAAAAAAGATACATGATAAGATCTTATTTAACAGAGTAAGGATTTTGATTGGGAGGGTTTGTTGACAAGAAAATGCACTATAACCATGGTCAGGTTTTTGATTTGCGGTAAGATATTGTTCTAAAAAAATATTCATCCTTTCAGATCATTACTTTCAGAACACCAAGGCTGAACTCAGTGGGACAGAGGAATTACACAGGTTTTCACTCAACTGACAAGCCAGGCTACAAACCAAGGTTTCCAAATCCTCACATCCAGCTCCCTGGTCAGAGAGCACACATCGGCTGGCTCGCATCAGCAGCACCACCACAGTGCAGCACAATCAGGCTGCCACACAGACTGACTGCCAAAGGGCAAACCATTCATGTCACAAAAGACATTCAGGTTGTAGCTTCAGCAAACAACTCTTCGCCTTTCAGCAGTAAATGAACCACTGGTGGCAACAAGACGTTGCCAGGGAGAAGCAGAGGGCACAGTTCCTGGCAACATAACAATCTTCTTGCTGTCGTATTTACCTGCTCCACACTTACACAAGTGCCTTTTAGTTTTATTTGCCCGTGCAAAGGCAAAGCGGAACAGAAATGGACACGAGGTGATAATACAGGCAGGCCACCAAATCTGGGTTACAGGCAGGCAACTTATGGCACTCAAGCAGACAATTATGCTTCTTCTTTTATTTCAATCTGAGTCTAGGTCCCATCCAGAAATACAATTCCTTAATTTAAGCCATTGGTTGAGAGAATCACTGATCCAAAGCAATGCTGACACAACTGGATATGTCTACAGTGACAAGTAACACAATTCAGCAAGTCACTTAACATAAATGTTTGACCAATGGGCTGAGAGCCCTCATAACTGATGAATGCATGCCCTGGACTCAGTCTCTGTTACCATGGAAACTTGAGATTTAGGGGAACAGAGGAGATGCGTGTTTTTTTTTTCTCCAGTCATAAAAACACCCACCTGCACATAATAGTGTTCAGTGAATTTTAAATGGTTCAGTAGCCAAATGATGACAGAAACAACACCACCTATATTTTATTGCCTATTGCCTGGGAAAATTTATAACAAGACTGCAGATGATAAATATCCGGTTTGGGCATTTTGAAGGATGTAACCAGCTGAAACTAAACTGACGCAAGGGTGAAATTTAAAAAAAAATCATACTGGTTTGAAACATGACAGTATTCATTAGAGTTGTTTAATTTTGGAGATGACTTCCATTGCTATCATAAGGGAAAAGTTTAACCGTTTCAAGTCTAACACAAAAGGTTTTCCTCTCTGCTCTCGACTTTTCTAAGCCCCCAAAAAACACATCTTCTGTGGGACTTACCAGAACTAAACCCTGCAGTTTTAATTCGACGTTACCACCGCTTGAAAATCTCTTATTTTACCTTTATTTGAATCACGTCATGTTGACAAAAAACAAGTTGTACACACAATTTCCCTAACTAACTAAAATAAAACTAAATCACTTGGTGTTTCCTGTAGAGCAGCTGCCTAATTTCTGAACAAATGTCAAATTATAAAATACACTTACTGAGTGTCTTGATTGTGGAAACATCATGTCAGTTCCTTGTTTGTTGCTGTCCTTCCCAAACACGATCAACTGAGTGCCCTGTGTTTATATTTTTTCCTTGCGTTAGTCCTTTGTCCAAAGCTAGCCCTGCCTTTAACAGGAGCTGTCCAGCGTTAGCAGGATGACTAGCTAACGGTAGCTAGCGACCCCCCCTCCCCTACAAAAAAATTTAAGCTAAATATGAGTAAAACACTTAAAGCGAGGTAAAAAAAACAGTGGGCGTCTTGTCTGGGTGATGCAAGACCATTCAACTGTACCTGTCCCGAACCCGTATTTACTCTATCTGTGAACAGGAAACCACCATCGGCGCTGCTTCCTCACTGGCTATGCTAGCTAATTCTTCAAAAGCTGTCAGTCAAAATGATCCATCGCTGTTGCGAGCTTTTCCGCCTTAACGCACACACGGCAGCGGCAGCGATGCGAGCTCAACGCATGTAAATTAATAACGTTATGCACACAGCGGTGTTCGGACGTAGCTAGCGAGCGGCGCGGTAATGGTTGCCTCCTTTCGCGTTGAGGTGGTCCTTCAAAGCTCACAGTTCGCTCTTTTTTAAGCCAGCTGCGACTACACTGGTGGTGGGGGGAAAAAAGTAAAAGAAAAAAAACGGTCTATTTCTCAGAAATAACAAAATGTCTGCGGGTTCGTTTAAGTTGAATCCCGTTTCGTCCAACTGCCACAAGTAAGTCTCGCGAGTAGGGAAAAAAATTTAAACAAATCTGCACTGTCGAGCGGACGGCAAATCAACTTTAAATTAAAGCTCGAGTTAAACTCTAATCGTTTGTCCCTTGAACCGTTTAGCGGTGGAGAAACAGTGCATTTGTCAATGGTGGTGAAGCTACAAAGTCAGTCCATTCTGGAGCTGGAAGGTAGACGCGACGCTGCCGAGCTGTACGCCCCACACAGAAACACGGCGGCTAGAAGAGCGGTGAGCGTCGCGCAGATCTACACACCGCAGATCTACCTCATCAGCTGATGTCTGAGCAGCGAGCGCCTCGTGTGGACAGGTCCCCTCACGGTAATTTGTGCACTTAATATTAGTGTGCTTATTACAGGGCAGGGATGGCCCATCAATTTACCCCAACCTCTGATCCCACTAAGAACAGGAGGGACTGAAGGTGGATCCCAATACCAACACCATCATACAACCTGCAGCTCTTTGTAGTTCATGGCTGTAAAAAAAAACTACTATAGTGCATCAGGTCAACTCTCAGTAAAGTGATTTTGATGACCTGTTGACATGAACATGTAACTTAACTGGGGTTCATATTAATTTGCAACCATTTAGACTTTTATGTCTTGTTCAAAGACACATTGGAGACCTGAACAAGTTATCTGTCGTCATCTCTGCACCTTTAACTGTGCACGATTAAGTCCATTCAATACAAACTTTTTTGAAAGTTGTTTACTTTTTCCAGATTTATTTCCTTTGTATTCAGTAAACGATCATTTTCAAGCAGCCTTTGACTTTATTAAGGCATAAAAACAAACTTCTGGAGTTCTGGCACTGTGAACATCACATCTGTGTGCAGTTACTGTTGTGTAATAATTGTACTAAAATGAATATTGTGCTGACATGAAGGAAACCAAAAGCCTGTTGGAAAGCAGGTGGTCTGAAAGAATGTGTTGGTTATGTAAAAGATACACAGCCTGAAGTAGCAAACATAAAAAGTGATATGGTCCTTCAATCACAATATAAAAGTAAACAATTTCTCACTCCAAAGGAAACATACAAGGCTGCAATAAGAGAGTATAGGAACATATTTTATTCCAATTTAAAACATTTAAAGGAGAAGGCTATGAAAATCATTTTCATGTTTGAATGAGGTTCAGGCAACAGTGGTTGAAATGAAACATACAAAAGAGAAATATGGCTAAAATACTGTAAATCAATAACCATTAGGACCCTTTTCATGAGGGCTTTGCATGAATACAGTATCACACCCACCCACTCCCTCCCCAACCTGACAAACACATGCAATTAAAATGACATTTATCTTAAAAACAGCAGTTCATCATTAATCTTAAATATAGAATAAAACTGTCCTTTTTTTAGTTAATTAATCACATACTTAAGTGTTTATTTGTTTTAAAAACGGGACCATGAAATTCACAGCCCCTCTGATTTTTCACAACATTGGCACTTGTTAAGAATCTGGCTTTACAAAGAAAGGGGATTGGCACACTCATTGTACATAATTTACATTTGGTATATTTTAAAAAAAAGAAGAAGAAGAAGAAGAAGAAGAAAAAAATCAAACAAAAATACATTACTTTCAATTTGTACACCACTACACAAAGTTTATTTTAACTCTTAAAAAAGTCTGTCATCTTTAGTGGTCCTAAATACACGTGTTAAGGTGTGTCAACCTTACAAAAGAAACAAAAAAAAGATGCAAAGATAGCTTTTAATATCACTGTATGTCCATCCCTCTAATCAGAATGGATCTCAAGCATAAGCAATAGCCATCAAAAGTGTACACGTACATACACACACACCTCAGAGTACCAACGAGCGTGCTTGAACGGACATCTAAGTTGCATGAATGCAGGCCCATTACAGTGGTGCAGTTTCAGTGCCTTCGACCCAGGGAAAGAATACACAGTCCAATCAAGTAAAGGGGGATAAAAAAAAACTGAGAGTGGAGAATGGCAAACACGTAAACACACAGCATATTCATCCCCTCCCTTGCTATCTTAACCACCAGCATATTATAACGGGCATTTAAGTACCTTCACCAGGCAAGTCTGTCGATAAATACACTAATATGGAGGCTTACCACACAATCAAAGTGTCAATTAAGTTTTTTACCAAAGAGATCTGTTTTAGGTTATTACAAATGATTTTCTGGGTGTATTTTGAGGTTGATTAACTCTGTTTGGCACAATGTTTTGTACTGGATTGTCGTACAAACCCTCTCCAAATGCATTCTCTGCAGAAAAAAAGCAAATACAATAGAAATCAATGAGAAGGATCTCAAATAACTGAAACCATCCCTTTTGATGGCTCTAATCACTGCTAGTGCTGCCATGTGACTTTTTCTGTGTTGGTTCTGCAGCTGTGAAGTGCTAACCAGGCATGTCATTGAGCATAAATACTGTCAACATATGAAAGCTGATAAGTTTGTCAAGAGTGCCATCATGCCAACAATGGTCCTTGGAGTGGTCACTTTCCTTTTAAATTTCAAGCCCAATCAAGCCCATTTACTGTGCAACATGTCATCGAAAGTGTGTGAGACTACTCATGTGCCCTTAAGGTGTTAAGCCACAGTTCAGGGAAATGGAGTATACATCCTAAAAGCTAAGCTGAGAATTTAACAGATCCATGTTATTCCAGGAGTGAAGCAAAATACTCCTTCCTAAGCTTGGTTACATTCTTAGTTGTTTTTTTTTTGTCCTCATACCAAAATATATAAACTCTTAATCTAAAAATGAAAAGGGTGCTGATTGTGCCACCCTTAAAATATAATCTTGCCATATGAATGGGACATAAAAGTCAAGATAAGCCCTTTAAATGTTGGATGAAGCACCAAAGATTAACCCATAACCAAGAAATGCTGGAAAAAAAAGATCCACAGCCAAAAAATCTTGACTCGTCAAAGTCAGAACTTTAAAATTTCTCCAATATGGGTTCAATTCATAAAATTGTAACGCTTAGCAAAAATACACGTCCCTTCTCCATTAAGTGTCTTATCATACAAGGTAATTTATTATCATTTTAAAGTAAAAATTTGCACCAGTGGTGGAAAGATTACTCTCACTTGGTGCATGTGACAAAATCAAGGCTAAGTAATACAAACACAGGGCGAGTAAAACAGATCAAACTCCTTTTCCGTAAAAAATCTAAAGGAGAGTTGACTTGTAAACCTTTTAACAGTTTAAGATACAGAAAAGGAGTAAGACTGAATAAGTTATACTCTCTTGATGTGTAATCCGACTCTTACTACTCTTTCAATGTGCACAAAAAGGGCAAATTGTCCCAATCACTCCCTTTTTTTCCTCCCTGTCTCCAACACAGCCAATGCCAAAGTCAAACATGGAAACACTACCAATGAGAAGATCAGCTAAATATGCATAACCACAAAGTGGAAAATATTATAAAGCCAAGAGGATCAGCACATAATTTATAAGAGTAAGAGGAAGGTTAGGTGCAACAGCCAGGACACTGAAAATGTGCTTTTGTGCACCTTGGGAAACTCAATTTTTTTGTGACGCGAGCCATTCTCCTCCCCTGAAGGCAAAAAGATCAGAACAAAGAGCCAAAAAGCCACCAGACTTCCCTCGGGAATGTCATGTAGGCATTTGTGGAC
>JAPZDY010000021.1:17349233-17362984 GCA_029783645.1 Ctenochaetus hawaiiensis | reverse complement strand
TGTTAGTATCTAAACTACTTAAGGGATGAGCATGATACTGGCAACGTATGTAATTAAATTTTAAAAAATAAGTAGGTGGTTTAAATCTGGCTTTTAAAATAATGAAGGAGTTGATGTTAATAATGGTAGTCTTGTGTCTTATGGTTTTTATGACGTTTGTTAACAGTAAAATGAGAAGCAGTGTCAAGTGAACATACTGTCGTTCTTTACAGGGTGTTTCATTACTTTGAGCAGTCATCTTAAATTCAATTTTAATTGGAAAACATTAGTTATAGTAATACCAAGAAGTTAACATAGCTGAAAGTATTTTAAGTCTACAGAGAACGTGTCATCTCTGTCCTGCCCTCACTATCAGTGAGTAGCTTGAAAACTTTATTACATTCAACAGAACACCTGTACTATGATTTTGGGCAGGGTTTAAAATAAAAAAATAAAAAATAAAATAAAGAAAAAAATAAGAACAAAATTCAAGACCCAGGGGTAACTGAGTACCTAACTACACCCCAGCACTGCCTGGATATATATTCCTATTCTTGTAATTAGTTAACCTTTGTAGATGAACAGAGTCCAGGATCCGCAGCCTGGCCTCAGGCTGTAGTGTATCGCATGCATCTCTCATGCTCTCTTTCTCTTTCTAAAGTAAGAAGAAAGAGCCTTTTGTCCATAAAAGCTTATCCAGAGAAGGCCCTCTTACCCACCTCAAACACACAAGCAATAGTGATAATAATGTAGTGTAAAGACAGAAAAAATATGAGCCACGGCCACGTGGACCAATAGGAACCCCGCAACAGACCAAAACCCCACGAGAGGGGGAAAAATAGAGGGAGAGTTGCGATTTTAGTGTTTTATCTGTGTTTGTACAAGAGGAGGAATTATTGGAACCGCAAAACAGGTAATCACTCTTGAAAAAAAAAGGGTCAAATCAACAACCAAGGTGCTAAGTGGACAGTTCGGAAAGAACGGTGAGAGTGTTGGTCTGTTAAAGTATGAGGCGATGCTTAACTCTGAGCAGCAGTATGTTTCATGCAGACGTGTGTGTTTCTCAAAGTGGAATCTGCACTGTGTGTATGGGTGGAAGGGATGCAGGTCTCTTTCTTTCTTGCTTGCTCGATCTCTCTATCTCTCTCTTTCCGTTTCGCTCTTCACACCAGGTTGTATTCTTTGAGGTTGAGCTGCAGGATGGTGTCTTTGACAGCTGCGAAGACGAAGCGGATGTTCTCCGTGTCGGTGGCGCATGTGAAATGGGAGTAGATGATCTTGTCACTGTCTGGGTTCAAGTCCACAAACATCTTCAAGATGAACTCTCGACCTGCTTGGGCATCCCGTTGGGGACCTGGGAAAAGAGAAGGTAATATTTTTAGTTTCCATACTGTATCTAGTTAGCATCATTAAACCTTTACTGTGCCTTTTTGCCATTTTTTCATCATTTCCTTTTAGTGTTTCTCAGTATAAGTTAAAACATGAGCAAATTTTTCCTAACAAATATGCTAAAAAATAACATGTCCGGTTGACTATAATAAGAGGGACCAATAAGCATTGCCTTATTTCATAGGGCTAAAACCAACAAAAGATCGAGTATTGTCATGTTGAATTAAGTACTAGTCCTGACAGCCAGCTCTGTCTCCACAGTGCTACACCTATTATCATTCTGCTGTTGGGGAAAAAACAAGAAAACAAACAAAAAAAAAAATGAGTTGATTGTATTTCTCTAAACCAATCTTATCATCTTTGGGTACATGAAGTTCAGAATGAAGCAACATGGGCTCTGAAAAAGGTCGCATACTGATATCGTAAGGAGGAGAATGCTAACTGAAATAATCGCCCAATAGCAAGCTAATACCCACAGTCTACATCTGGTGAGTCAGACTTTTCAAGTACTAGTGTGCAATGTAGTAAAGCAATATAACCACAGGGTGTCACTGTACAATAAAAATATAACTGAGAAGATTCTGCCAAGATTAAGTTAGGGATAAAGAGTCAAAAAAAAAACAAAAACATCCTGTGTCAGCAAATAAGGTCAAGATACAGCAGCTCTTGAGCAGGTAGATTGATATTCATGGTGGTACAAGGCCTTAAAAAAAGGTGAGTGACTGGCTAAAAGTAGGCTGGGAAAAGAAGCCATGGCATTACCGAAAGAGCTTGACAGATGGCTCAACTTCTCACCTGTATGGATGGCTAATTAAATAAATCCTGGAAGTGAATTCACTGCTGAGGCTCAGCTAACAACAAGGTCCTGCACTACACAAACATTTAGGGACAGGCAGACGCAGTCAAATTCATATTGTATTGGTGCCTAAAATAGGAGGGCGGAAGAGAAAAAAATCACCGTCAAACTCTGGGAAGTAATCAACCAGGTGAGAATACATGATCTTCTCCTCCAGCAGGTCCTTCTTGTTGAGGAAGAGGATGACGGAGGAGTTTTGGAACCAGGGATATGTGATGATGGTCTTGAAAAGAGCTTTACTCTCTTCCATACGATTCTAAAAAGAGAGACAGAGAAAGAGAGAGAGGAATTATATATCAATAATTATTGGTATATATATTATTATATCAATATTAAAAGATACACATTTGATTTTCAGACTCATCTCAAGTTTTTGAGCCAACATTCAGTAAGCAGCCTAAGACCCAACCAGGCTTTTGCGTGTGTGCGTGTGTATGTGTGTGTCTAAAATGCTGCCAAAGCAGTGCTTGAAAGTGCCTGCCAGTTATATTACTGGTGGTGTGTCTATGAATATGAAAATAACAGCATTTACTTCCTTATTTTAGTGGTTTGATTTTTTTTTTATTTCTATTAGATAACACTTTTAAGATGAGCACAATAGAGCTAATTGCAATGACTGACCACACAGTGATTTCCAGAGCAGTAATTTTCTTTTTGGATGTTTTTTTGTCCTTTGTTTTGGGGGGAAGGGCAAAAAGGTCTCTGTACTTGTACAACAAGAGGATCTGATTACATACTACTACGAATAATAAATATACAGCTAAATGAAACAAACAAAAGAGTAGTTATGAAATTTTTATTTACCCTAACCTGCACTTATGCTCCTTTTTCTTATCATACGGTTACTTAAACTGCTAGCATTGCTTAGCTGAAATCAAGAGGCGGTTAGTAAAGCCAGTGTGCTCATTGTTTTGTCTCACCTTTCATAAATGCACAAAGAAGTAGTCATTGTTTGGCTCTATTTAGACACTGTGTATTTACATTGACTAATGCAAATATACAGTGGGGTTTTTTTGGCACGAAACATTAGTTTGCTAACAGTGATGACTGAGGCTGGATGGCATCATGGTACAGCAGTTTGATTTTAGCTGCAACAGTGAGTACAAGGTATTGTAATAACAGATAAGAGCCAGCTAGGGAACATTGAATATTATCAAAACAACTCTAAAATGACACAAGCCCTTCCCTGAGTATTTTAATTGATTCAGACAAGTTCACCATATTAGATTATTTCCTCCAAAGAAAACTGTCTGGCAAACATCAAAAGTTGAGTATTTAGAAACCTGCTCTTTTAAACTACTAAGAGCTAAGCACTGCTGTCAATTTGACTTTCTCTTTCTCTTTCTGATCTTAACTGCTTGCCAGCATCACTCCCACAGTTTAGTCTTGGCAAGTCATAACATGATCCTGGCCAGACTTGACCCGGTAAAATCAAAAGTGTTTGAAAACAATCTTGTCAGGCTCTGACTGGTCTAAAGGGTCAAAGTCTCGGTCTCGAGCCTGTCAACACGACAGGATTATCTCCGGAGACTGGTGCCTAAATGCTGCTCGGCCTTGTCGCCGCCATCAACCATTTACAAACAGAGCTCAGTAACAGCATCAAAGTTGTGTAGTGTGGCCTGCCACCTGTGGCCATGTACACATTACAAGCAGGAAAAGCAAATAAACAGCAACCTGCAAATATGAAAACATATGCCTGTCCTTTTGTGTCCAGCAAGGCTCCACACATGAGCGGGCCCAGTGAAGAAAAGGTGCAGTGTATGTGTGCAGTTGACAAACTTGCCAGAGTGGACAAACATCGACCCCAGTAAACTGTTGACCATGAAGCTGCTGCGATGTACAGCAGATATAGTCAAGCTGGGTCTGCTTTATGAAACCCAGTTGTCATATGATCAGGTCAGAGAAAGGGTTTGTTGTCAGGAGAGGAGCAGAGGGCATGCAGTGGCTGATCACATTAACTTTATTAGTGAGAATTTTCTCTGAACAGAGGAGAGTCAGAGGAGGCAGAGCCCACGACGTGGACAAACAAAATATCTGGGGAGTAAAATGATAGAAGAACACTTTTCTGTATGTCGCGGGGAATTCATTAATCATCATGACTATGTGCTTTTGTGTGTAAAAGTGGAAGTATCCTAAATGACATCTAATTTTCTCTGTTCTTCTTTTTGAAAATCTACATAGATGACATTATAGTTTAAAAGGAAAACATAAATCATTCAATTGCATTTAACTATGTAAAGGTTGCCTTTAATTATTTATTGTAAAAGTGTTTTAGATTGTGTTTGTGTCCACCTGAACAATATCTATTTTTGCTTTTAGCTCCATTTTGACAGATTCTTGAGAAATATACTTGACCTCTTGGTAGCTAAATGCTACATTATTCCAAACAGTCAGTCAGCTGTTCCATGCCGAGCAGGTGGCGTTAGTGTACAGTAGGTTTAATGTAATTTGTGTCATTGAAAACAGCTGCCTGTTGCTGCTGGAAATAAGGTCGTTGAGAGCAGTTAGAATGAACCAAAATATGAAAACGAGTCATTGCAAAACCAAAACAATGAGCTGAAACTAGCTAAAACATCTTGTAGAGCTGACAGGAGCTGCAGAGGCAGGGCTGTCACTGCAGAGCGACACCTCTTACATTACACGTTCATTTAACAAAATGAAAGCATTGATTAGTGTAGTTTTCACTATCATTCAATTGCATGATAGTGCAATAGAACTACATTTTATAATTTCATAAATTGCTCACAAAGCAGAGAGAAAACCTACAAACTAGTTAGTAACAGCAAGGTAATAATACGTTAAAAAACAAGACTTTAAACAATAACATGAGTTGCTATGAATCCAGCGTGAAAAAAAAAAAATTTATTCATCAAACAATTCAGAAAATCTGAACTATCTGTCTCACCTCATTGTCTGATTCCACCAGGACCTGGTCGTACTCGCTGAGCGCCACCAGAAACATGATGGAGGTGACGTTTTCAAAGCAGTGGATCCACTTCCTCCTCTCTGACCTCTGACCCCCCACATCCACCATCCTGAGTAGACCATGATGGGAGATGAAGGGCCATCAAACAGAGGGCAGAAAGAATCACATTAAAAAAGGAAAACTAAAAGCAGCTCTGAAACAATCAAGTTTTCATCTTTATTGTGAAGTTGTTTAACCTTAGAATTAGAGGCACAAAGGGAAGCATGCATTTAAATTAATCATCTTTTAATGTAAAACTTAATATCAAATAAGTCCTGTGCAGTTCAAGCAAGAAAACCCTTTTACACTGAGAATATAAACAGATGAAATGTGACCAAGGAATTTGCAGCATGTATCATGAAGTGGACAGAACAAACCTTCCTTATGGGAAATCACAATAACTGCAAGGATGTGCATGTGTAGATGCAGGTGAGTCCATGCAGGAGGGGAAGTAGGGCAAAAGATTGTTTGTTCAGAAGTGCTGATAAATGTGAGGGACATGGGAGAGAAAACAGGTAGAGGTTTGGAAGAGGACAAAAGGAGTGTTTGAAGGAAAACAGATGAGAAAAGATGGATTTGGGAAAATCAAGGAAAAACAAGAAAAAGCCATCGAAGAAGGCGAGAAAAATGAAACACTGGCTTTTAAAGTTAGGGCACGAGATGGATCAACACTCATAAACTGGTTTTTCATTTTGTCCCCATTCTAGATTTCTCCTAAAATCAGTATTTAAAAAGGCAACGGGAAATCAATTAAATCAAGTGACGCTGCAATTATAAGAATGGAAGAGGGGCAGAAAGGACAAAAGTCAGTTTCTTGCCCACAATACAAATTCAGACAATTAGTAAAACTTCTGGCTATACTCATGAGATAACTCATTTTATATGCACTATCATTTAAAAGCTGAACTGTGAAACTTCGATCACACATCACAAAGGTGAGCTCAGTCAGTATCTACCAGAAGGAGGGACGGCATTGATGAATGGAGTCCCCCAGAAGAGCTGGCCTAAAATAAAACTCCTTCACATCAGACGACCTCCTTTCTTTCCTTTAGGAAGGATGAGTGACCTACTTAGTACGATAAGCTCTCTTATGTTAGATAAGCCCGGCAAAATGACATTTTCTGTGACTTCAAAAGCCAATTAAAAGAGAAGGAAGCAAGCCTAATGGAGATGTTTGTCTATGAAAGGCTTCCTTGTTGCCGCTACTGCCCTGTCAACTGCAAGAAAAGGCAGTATAGTCGCGCGTGTGTTTGAGCTTCAGTCTGTGGAACTCATCCTGCATCAAGTATCCTCCATGTTAATTACAGGAATATGACCTCACATTCTCATAAACCACTTAATTAAGAAACCTAAATAATTTTGCTTTTCTTTCAGTAAAACTGTACACCTCATGCTTAGTCCCACTTCATCTTTGTATTTTCAGTCTGTTAACACAAAACTGATGTCATTGAGAGCATGCAGTGATTCACCATCAGCAGCACAGCCAAGCACAGTAGAGCCTATCTGCTAGCTGCAGCAGGGCTGCTGGGAACCTCTTCAGCACAACCTCATTGCAAGCAGAGTTATTTCTAGCCTTGCCAAGCGTAGGAGGGGGCTGACATGATGGCTTCCTATCGATTTGCACTCTTCTGTAATCGCTCTTGTTCCCTGGGTCCATCTCTATCTCCTCATCTTCTCTCTTTTTTGCAAAGAAAAGGAGGAAGGGAAGCTGTTCTGCGTATTGATGGTAGGTCCTAAGACCGTGTCTGTGCCAAGTCCTCAAAGCTGTGTCTTTGGGCCAAGCAGAAGGACTAGGATGGAGTATTATGTAAAACTACCGTCTTTATGAGCCTTTTAGTTCCTAAACATGCAAGTTTGGGCATTTTGCATGAAGCATCCATGATTATTTACACAACTTTATTTTTTTGATTTTTAGACTTTGTTTAAATTCTTATCTTATCTATTCTTATTCTTATCTTAATCCTGTGAAACCAGGGTTAAATGTGCGCCTTTTTTTTCTTTTATGGGGAAGAAGACCTCAGGAAATGCATGTTTTTGTCACCAAGGTTATTGCTAACGAGGACTGTTCATAAAAAATGATTCAAGAACACTGGCCACTGATTTCTGGCTCTCTTTTTTTTTTTCAACACATGAATTTTAGTTTGTGAGGGATTTATTGAACAACACAGCAGCCACCATGAGCTGTTAGCTAGAGAGTTACAGGCAACGCTTTAAACTCCTTAGCAAGCTAGCAGATTCCTTTCACTGTGTCCCGCTCTTGCCTGCAAAGCAACTCACAGGATATGCTGAATAAAATCAAATCACAGTTGCTCAGAGGACGATGGAAAAATCCCAATTTTTAACTAACTTTGTTGGGAAAACAACATTTGTTTGTTTGCATTATAAACAGGAACTCTATTCAGTCTCCTGTCATAATTCTGATAGAGTAGCTGCTGAGGGAGCGTTTGTCGCAGTATTAAATCGCAGTTGCTGTAACCATGGTAACCACAGGTGGGCCCCAAACCAATCAGGACTGAAATCTAAAGGATCACAATTTTCCAACGATTTATTAGTAAATGGCTGAGGTTAATTTTCTGTTCATCAAGTGAGTTATTGATCAATTATTCATATCAGCGCTTGTGGAATCTATTGTAATGTTGTATATTGAAAATAACAGATTATGTTCCGACATAAAGAGGGACATAAAACATAATGTAGTTTACTTAGGATGGTCTTTATATTTTTAAAAATACAGACATAACAAACCCACTGGTAGCGTACAAACTTGGGGTTAGTAAAAGTAGCATAGTTCTCCTTCTACCTGAAAATGATGCTTTGCAAGTCGAAAGGGTATTCTATGATCCCAGTGGTTGGGATTCGAACCCTAAGCACATCCTGTTGGGTTGGCAGATAGGACGAATCAGCAATACGATCCAGATCACTTAGATAGCTAGAGACAGGAAGGACAACAACAGACAGAAAGGGAGGAAAGAGAAGGTGAAGCATAATAGCAGATACAGCACACCCCCACCAAAAGCGAGTGGATCAGTCCAGATGTAACCGCAGAAAACCATTCCCAAGAGTTATGAGGGGATTAGGTGACATTTTGTTCCTCTACCCCCAAATTTTCTCTCAGAAATTCAGCGTCATCCTTGATGGCAGCTCCCAAAGAAAAAATATTCTTCAATTTCATTCTCTGCCCTCCCTCACTCTGCTCACTCTGAAGGGTTAGGGAAGAAGGAACTTTTAACTTGACTCCAAAAAGATGATTTAGCACTCAAGAGGCCGACTTTGACTGCATGGGTGAAAATAGAAATTATAGCCTTTATAGACTGTCTTTGAAAGCAGAGATGGGTTGTCTTCTTAAGGCCAGTCCTTGAGAGCATACCATCAGGGATGTGTTAAAGTGCTGAGCCCTGCTGTGCAGCACAGGGTAGATGGAGATAGCGGCATCGACGGTTTCCACCTGGCTGACCAACTGTCGAGCAGCTAGCCAACCAGTGACATCAGCAGCAGCACTTGACACCAGTACCTGAAGATAATATTCTCCAGGTCAAATGGGTACTCAATGATGCCAGTGGTGGGCACTCGGACCCGCAGCACATCCTGCTGAGTGGGCACGTACCCCGATGATCCTATTCGTTCTAAATCATTAAGGTAACTGTGGATGGGGAGGGAACATATGACAGAAATGCAGTAGGAGGCCGCGTGCATATGTATTCACAAAGAACAGGGAAAAAAACGTTTGCTTTCTGTCAAAATGCATACCATTACAAAAAACTTTATACAAATGTGCTTATAGCCAGCTGTAGTACACCAAATATACACAAATACATCTGTGCATAAGCTTTGTTTCATCCCCACTAATTCTTGTCTTTTCAAAAGAAAGTCTTACAATAATATTCTAAAATGGATTAATGCAGGTTGGAATTAGCTGTGATATTATTAGCAGTCGTTTATAAACCTGCCAACATTTCTTCATTTTCTCTGACTCTCACCATCTGCCTCAACCCTCTTCCTTCCTCTAGAGGAGTGCATGTTAACACAGGTAGAAAACTGCTGAAAAAAGTCTATAACATTATAAATGCATCTGTAATTTCATTACTCATGTCTTTGCTATGCAAACTATTACATGCTAATTTTATCACATTGCATTGGAAATCTTTGGGGTCACCGTAATACAGTGACACTTCTTCTCAACTTCTAGACATGAAGTAAATGATCAGTTATTCTAGTAAATTTAAAAATTGTTGTCATACTATTTGGTTGAGTCGGAGAGCTGGTACTCTCTCCTGCGATCATAGGCCTCCTGGATGCCAGGGTCAGCCCACAGCATCTTTATCGCACTGATGTACGGCTGATCGAATGATGAAATCTTCTCCACGTCCACCTCACGCACCAGCTGGGCATTATTCTGCGAGAACAAAAAAAAAAAAACAGATTTACAAGTAAAATTCACAAAAGTTTCCTTTAGAGGAGCAGTTAATTTTACTTTACAACTCATCTAACTGCAACATTTATGAACTATATGCATGGGGTTACATGAGATAACTTGACATGAGATAACTGGACTGAGCAAACAAACACGCTGATTACTGGCCATGCAGACAGAGGTCAGACATTTCACCAAGAGGTCAAATAAAAACTTTAGTGAGAGATTCAATGGAATAGCTATAACATTTTACATCACGATTACATTATAACAGTTGTTTTTCAATGGAGCAGAACTAGATGTGTCATATTTTTGATCCATTTAATCTATCGTCCTTTCTAATCAAATTTGGTGCCTACATTACTCATAATACAACTAGACAAACATCAGTTCCTTTGATATTTCAGGAGCATTATGGCCGCAGGTAGAGAGGAGGAGCAAGCCATGCAGGTCTGGTAGGTGTTCTTTTTATGACTTCACTCCTCCCGATTGTTCTATTTTTAAACTTATAGTCTTCAGCATTAATCAAGTGACACTCCTGGACAATTCATCAGACTTCACACAGATCCTTACAGATCCATAAAAGGATTTGTAGGATATGTATATCAAATAACTTCTTCATAATTGCAAGTCCTTAAGAATTTGTCTTTAAAATTTGAGCATTTTGATTATAACATCACATGTCCCGAGGCTAAGTAAACAACTGTTCAATTTATTTAGGGTAACACATGTAATTTAAGAGAGTTACCAGCCAAAAGCTTGGCTCCTCTGTCTTATTAAGACTGTGTGGGTGTAGTTTGATGAAACAGCTCACCAACTGACATCCGATTTAAGATTTAAATCCAACACTGCTAAATCCTGATCGCTCTACTGATGTAACACTACCTTGCTCTAAATGAGCCCCACCCATTAAAGCACAAATATCAGAGCACGAATATCAGAGCAAATAAAATCCAGTTTACAAATTTGTGTGTAGTCATATGTCATAATCTCGGTTGCCGCTCAGCAATTTACGTGCCTCAGAAACTATAAAGTATATGAATGCGGAAACAGATTTCAACAACACGACAATTTCTTAATCCTTGTACGCACCGTGTTCTGTTCATACTTGAACGGGATTTTGAGGGTCTCAGTTGCACGGATCATGGCCTGCATTGAGGTGAAGATGTTCTGGTAGACCAGTTTGGTGAAGCCCTTCTTGTCCTCATCTGTGTAGCCGGACCCATGGATTATTCTCATTTGCTTGATGAAGGTGCTCTTGCCACTCTCTCCAGTACCTTGAAAGAAAGACAAGAAGATGAAGGTTATCTGACAACTGCAACTTTATTGGTACAATTGTTGACAATATGAGAATCCTTTGACATGATCCATGAACACAATAGAAAGTCAAATAGTTCAGCGACAACAACTGTAAAGAAATGACATCTACAAAAAGAAATGGTGATAATTATTGTGTCTCATTACTGCCAAATGAGGCAAACATTGTTGGAAGTGAAAAGCAGCACAGTAGCACCATAATAAAATCCAACATGTCTGAAAAATGGGTCAATAGCACAATAAAAAAAGAGGTGCTACAATCCTGCCATCCTTTTTAACACACTTTAGAAGTACATTTAATGGTAGAGTTTAAATCTCTTTCACATCTATGTTGTCAAAAAATGTGTATCTGCTGCTCTTGAATCAAACTAAATTACCATTAAATTAAAAAAAAAGACCTGTGGGTGTGAAGTTGTTTTACACAACTCTAACTTGGTCAAATCAAACCATTTTTAATACAATTCATATTTCTGTGGTAATAAACTGGCCAACCTTCACAACAATCTGACCTTGTCTGTCCACCTACACCCTGGTGCTGATACACAGGGCTGTGAATGAATAAGCACTACCAAGCCCTCCAGGTGTCGTCAAGACCTTAATGCAAACTCTGTCCCTGTGTTTTACCAACAGGCTGCTTACCTGAACTGATCTTTCACATGGTTCACTTATTTTTAAGTTACTTTTATATGCCATTAAAACAGTAAAGTCTTCCCATCTTCTGTGTTCATGTATTCAAACACAGGCAGTTACATAATTCTTTATAAGTGACTCTAGATAAGAATTTAAACAAAGTCTAAAATATATGTGGACAAATGTTTCTGGTCTTAATTGTGGTCTAGCCATTGTTTCTTGTCATCCTGGTTCTAGTGTCTTGATATGTGCAACAAAACACTGCAATGTAATCATTGTTTTGGCCATGGTTACCACAGAGGCTCCACTGACAGTCTGGGTAAGTGGAGCAGCCCAGAGTAACCACATGAGGGCTGCACGGCTCACCTCAACTCAACAAAGAGCCGGGTAGACTGAGTTCACTCCTCCAATTTTGTATCATTTTGGCCGTGCATATGCACACGTGCATAAACATACAGAAAGGCCAAGTCATAGACAAGGAAACTTGCTTGCACATGCAGAAAAAGAAACACATCCCTCTCGGTTAGAGCTTCTACAGCAGGTTCTGTATTGTTATATGGACATATTTAGTGATAATACTACTGCTCCATGTCGAGGAGATGCCAGAGTCAGAATGAAAGAATCAGAGGTTTGTATACTGTGGTCATCATCCAAAGAGGAGGATTTAAAAAGACAAGGCAGGTAACGGTCAAACCCAAACTCAGCCTCCAGTTTCACTATGCAGCTCTCTCCCTGGAGCGGTCCTCCTCTCCTCCACCCCCATTCCACCACCTATTTTCTTCCTTTACAACCCTGCGCGAGCTCTCCACCACTCATCTCCCCATCTCACTTCTCTCAACATTTAAGTCTGAGTCACCGCAGTTTCAACAACACATGTAATTTCTGCCTGGTCTGTATCTTTCTACTACTAAACTGGTTCTACAACTGACAATTATTTTCATTGTAAATTTATCTAATTAATTAACCTTAAAATTGCTGACAGTGTGTGCCTTTAACAGTCGGAAAAATCAAAGACTTAATTTACATGACAAACTGCTGCTGTTACTGTGTTTTTTTAAACTTAAAAGTCGCACCAGACACAGCATTCAATGCAGATATAACAATGTTTGGAATTCCATAATTATGCAATAATGTCTTAATTTTTTCTAAGGTAAATAAATTTAAAAAAAGATAATGGAAAAGATATGTCAAGCGTTTATGGACAAAAATAGTTACAATGCTTGCATTAGTGATGTTGCATTGACTGGGTCTGTCTTTCTTTTTTCCTCCTAGAAACAAGGAGCAGAGTATCAATATTTTGCTCCCAGAGGCCAAAAGACTGCAGCCTAAAGATAGAATATGGTGTTTCTGAATATATTTCATGCCAGTGATGAATTTATTTTTACAGATATACTACATATTCCTTGCTGCCCCTGTATTATGTCCTTACACTGATAACTTTCTCATACACCATGTCTGCATAGGAGTTGTAACAAAACAGCAGAGCAGCAGCGCTAATCTGCATCTACACAGGATGCATTCAGGCACAGTACTAAGTTGCATGTTGCCATTGTTTTTGCCACAATTCTGTAGTTATGTGTGTAAAACCAAAGAACCATGTAAAAATAAGCACTGGAATGTGTTTATGAATGTATTGCACAAGTAAAACACCAGCTATTATGTAGCCTGTGCAGAGAGTTGGATTGGTAAAAATGCAACATCATTTGTTCGTCGTGAGCTGGATGCCTAAAAACCTATGGTCAAAAAATTTCCTGTGAACACACATCATTAAACATGTCTGTGAGGTTTCACACTGCTTTTATACAGCCAGTGACTGTGCAAGCTGACAAAACGTGTCAACACATCAGTTTTCTGCAGCCTCTGTGGACCAGTGGAGGGAATGACCAATGACAGAAAAGCTGCATATCAGAAATGAGAAAAATCAAATTGGAAAAGAATAAAAAATGAACAAAACAAAACCAAAAAAAGCACTGAGACACCAGTAATGCTTACAAATTACCTTAGCAGGACGGTCATGACTGGTTAGACAATGGATTGTGCTTTGTGTTACAAAGTACATCTGGTATTTCCATGGTAAATGTCTTCCAAGGATGATGAGAGTCAAGTTTGACTGTCGCTGACTGAAAAGCTGAGTTAAGTGTACAGTGAAGGAGTGCCCTGAGCGCCGCCTGTCCTCTAACCAGACAGGATCTTTTGCTGCGGAA
>JAPZDY010000021.1:17325079-17342628 GCA_029783645.1 Ctenochaetus hawaiiensis | reverse complement strand
AAAATAAATTTAAATACTTAAAAAACATCAAAATGCTATGAAACAGAGGGCTGCAGGGATGATGATTTTTTGTATGCTGCTCCACAAGTATGTTTGGTCTAGTTCCCCTTGACAAAAAGCCAAAGGTTTAAAGTCAAAGGTTAGATTTAGCATTTTTGCAGAAAATAAGATCTAGGGAAAACAGCTGAGGATAGTTCCAGGCTTAGCGTTGCAAGATAATATTCACAAAAGAAAACAATCGTCACTTATTTTGAAGCATAAATGCAATCAGCAGACGTAAAAAGCTAACACTGGGCTATAAATTAACAACACCACTGTTGCATGACTTCACTGTCACCACCACTACTGAGCTTTCTGCTGCTCTATGTTATATACATTTTACTATAACTTAATGTATCTACAAGTTGGAAAGTTTGAGAAAGAATAGTTTTTAAGAGTCCAAGGATTTACATAATGAGGCTGTAAAGGCATACCAGCGAGTAGACTGGATATGGTACTCAGCATGATGCCTAATGTCCCTGACAACCTCTGTCGTCTTATTTAGCCACTTTTTAGCAACTGACTTTTAAAAGACACCTAAAAGCTTCAAAATCACAGGTGAAGTATTTATTTTATGTTGTAAAAAAACTGACAAAAAAACATAAGATTTCCTTAAGCTTGTGTTAACCACAAACCTAATTTTAAGCATTTGACCAAAAATAAAAACATTTTAAAACCCTGTACTACATTACAACATTCTTAAGATGAATATACAGACAAATTTATCAGCCAAGGGTAATGTTTTAACATTAGCTTGCCTTTTTTAGTCAGATGCCAATCTTGTAAAAACACAAATTTCTGGAGTCAAAGTTTATGGATGGATCAGTGACGCTGTTTGGATCATTATTCTCCGTGAGGATGCTGAAAGTGATGCAGCAATGTGGCCTCTGTGCATTTTATAGTGAGTCAGCCGGGACATTTAGCATGCAATTAACACAACAGTGAAAAAGTTTTTGTACTAATGAAAACTGAACTTCTTGCATTTGCTCCTGGTGTGAAAAAACAGTAAAGCCTTTGATTTGAACTTGACTAAATCTACATAAAGTTATTACAACCATCACTGAGCTCTACTTTGAATCAAATGATCGATTAACCCACTCACTATTTCATTGTAACTGAACAACATGACTAGCTGTCTACCACAGTAAATACAACATATGACACCAATTCAAGTCATACTGAGACTACAAAGTAATATAAGATGACTAAACGTAGTTTATTCAGTACTCCGAAGCTAGGTGTGATATAGAGCCGTGATTATTAATTGACTGAGTTTGATCTGTTGAGAAAATTTAGTGATAAATGAAAGTACATGTGACTCATGGATAAAGAGCTGTCTCAACAAACACTAAAATGCATTTCGCAAAAAACTAACTGATAGTTGGCACAGCCACACCAGAGTAACAGGTCAGGCCGTAGCAGCCAAGCAATTTGAGATTCCTGGGAAATTTGCTCACGTGGATGATGATTAGCCTCACTAGTTCAAAGTCAGTCAGTGCTGTTGAATTACAATTGTAGGAGTGAGTATACAGGATATATCTGCCAACTCTGCCTTCAACAGTGTTATTGTGCCTATAAAGATAGCTGGGAGATCACAGGGCAACCCATACTATGGCCTACTATACCTCTGTACATTAACACACTCTTACAAGTCTCTTTGGGGTCATTTTATCCTTTTTGTGTGTGGGCTGTTCATCTGTACTGTCTGCAATTTAGCTATTTCTACAAAATCCTTCCATGCTTGTTGTTACCTTGGCAGCAGCTAACAGGGATCCAAATAAATATGGCCAACACAGGGCTTATCTGCTTGGCTTACTGTAAGACTTTTTAAGAGAAACCATAATAGGCGTAGGTAGGCTTCATGCATGAGACATCCTTGGGTGTTGCCAAAAAACAAACACTCATTAACCCAGATACTGTCAACCTGTTTGAACGGTGTGCACACTGACAGATGAAATGTGTAAATGTGTGCACAGTGTGTGCGTCTGTGTGTGCAAAAGTGCGTCTATGTACAGATATATGTTTATTAAAAACCAAACGCGCAAAGTACCATGACTTCTTTTTCATTTTTGAGTTCAGGTAAATAGCCTGTGCCGCCTTAGGGGCCCTCATTCATTCAGATGGACATTATGTCCTTCTGATGTGGTAGATCTGCCTCTGCTTCATAACCGCTGTGGGCCTATGTATTTCAATAAAGGGAAATAATGCATCGTAAAACTGTCTCTGGATGAGTTGAACTCAAACAAAATCAGACACCAGCAGACAAAAGCAGTGCAACCTGAAACCAAAACGTAGTAGAAACTCTAAGCTTTTTTTTGTCGAAGTCCATGACTATTTTGATACAAACATATCAACCAGACAACCTGCTAACATGTGACTACTGTTGCCATTGCAGAGGCATTAAAAAAAAAAAATCAGTCCACAGTGTATTTCACTGAGTAAATGGTAAAATTTTACCTTCTGTTTATATTCCTGTTATGTTTCGTGTAACATTAGCATGAGCTGTCTTCTCCTATAACACCCTCATCAGGTCAGCAGAGATTTTACATATCTACCACCACACTCTGACACCTCATCTTTTCAGACTGCACTTTGGCCCGTAAAAATTTAAATAAAAACAAACAGTCAAAAAATAGAAACACTTCATTATCTCTTATTTGTTTTCTAAATGTAGTATGTGGAGCGTTATGAAGCAGTTCAACTTCTTAGAATTTTTGGATTGTATTGACACGGTTGAATGAACTTATTGTAAATCGCTTAGGATAAAAGCATCGGCATCAATGTAAATGGAATGTAATCTGCCGGAAAACACTTCATTTATCAACGGCTTAGAGTACAGGTGGCCTAAAAGCTCAGGATGACTGTGATCAAAGGAGAGTATTTGGTTGTTAAGGTTATAAAATGATGAGACATTACAGTTTGTCAGAGACTGGACCTCAAGCATACACAATGCTGAGTTGGTCATTTTAAACTTAGTAAGGAGAGGGAAGCCACTGCACAACATCTAATTTAGCTTGAAAAATGCATTGCTTGTGATTATTTTAAAATACGAAGGTTTGATTTCGTATCATATAAGATACAAGAACAACTAGAGGAACAAGACGAGGGTCAAATGTTGCTGATTTGCCTGGTTCCTAACAGGTTTGTACAGTATAAATACACTGTATTTGTGCTGAACTGCATTAGTGTACCCTTCACAGGTTTTTCATCCATATGACTGACTTCACCTTCAGTCAACATTGGATCCACATCGGAAACTTTTAAGTCCCTGTCTTGGCTCTGTGTACAAACTGCAACACTGGGTATATTCATTTTTCTTTCTCTAACACCACCTTTTTTCTTCTTACAACATTATGAGAAGATATTTTCCTGTTATATTTTATTTTTCTGTCATTACAATATTGTCCAGTCATTTCCAGTCATATGTAGTTAGATTTTTGCTATAATAAAATACCTCTGTATGACATAAGCCCAAGGAAATGTATGACAACAGTATTAAAATATCTTACCATAAAACTGAAAGGAAAACTTTGGTCACACCTTATTTTAAAGGGTGTCAATCAGACTAACATGACAACTGTCATGAGCGTGAGGGAGTCTCTATGGATGGTTATGACTGTTGTCATTTCCAGTCATTTGGTTTAGTCAGCTATGTCTTTTTAATGAGAGTTAGAGTTAATCAAGCACATGACTCTTAACAGTCAAACATTTAAGATTCCTTCATGTTTACAATTGATGTAATGTCATGGTTTATACAGAATAATATACACTCTTTGAAATACAATGTTAATAAGAATTTTTATAGAAACTGATCAAATTCAAGATCAAGGGGGAAACAAACAGGCCTGCAAACAATAACTGTCAAACCCTTGCTGCTGAGGCTGAACCTCACTTGTCATCAGACACTTTGTATACTTAAGTATGCATCTGCAAATTTCAGTCCAAGAAGATACCAGTGTGAACATTAACACCAGCAGCTTTACACAGTTTTATTCACAGCCACATTTTGAAGAGAAAAGTCCCAACTATCGAAGAAAACTCACACAATAGTGTTGTTGGGACATCAGACAAAACCACTTATTCTCTTTTTATGTCACAGGTAAGTACTTCAGTTCTATCATAGTGTTAATTATACATTGTGATAATGGCATATATCAAAATACAATACTATAAATGGTTTACAATAACCATACAGTTTATCGTATGAGTTTATCATTTTCTTCTTTTATTAGCAACTTCTGTACAAACAAAAACAAATGCCTAACAAGACAATGCAATTATCAAAAGGGTCACAAGCATTTTCACAAAGTTTTCCCATCATTCTCTTCTTCAGCAACGGTTGTCAAACCACCTTAAGCCAAATCTATACATATGCATTTAATGCCATGCACCCTACGCCAAAGCCTGATGTGTACCTCCCATGAAATGTAAATAAACTGGAATTAATCAGGCCAAAAACTCATTCATTTATCCATATCTCTCAGTTGATATATGAGCATGGAAAGTTAATCCTTCTTCTGTCTCAGTCAGTTCAGCAGTTGGACATACCATGCCCTCTGGCATCTCCTGTTGCAGTAACATCAGTGAAAGTAACTGCTGTTTATCATTTAACTCAAACTCCAACATGATCTGCTCAATTTTGGTCAGCATTGCTTAATAATATGCAAAGATACTCAACACAGCAGCACAAACACACATCCAGCGTTCTGGCAGTGCAATTGCAGAGCAAAGTGACACACCAGCGCACAGCAGTGTTGGACACTTGCATTGGTTACAGTATGAATCTGCATTGTTTCAATGCAGGAGTATAAAAAGGCTTTAGAGGTAGCCTACGTTGTCATGCACAACTGTTGCTCATCATGAGAGAGCTGGGTATACAGCCCTGCTGCCAAAATAACATACTTTGCATGGAAGCTGGACTCCAATGGTCAAACAAGCAGAATTCGGCCCTAAAATGCAACATAAAAGTAATAATTTCATTTCAACATATTTACCACTATGTGTGACAGAAATATGAAATCCAGCAGCACATTAAAGAAGTCAAGAGCCACTTTGGATGAAAAAAAATCTCATGACATACATGCAGGCAAAAACATAATAAAAAGCTGCAAAATGCTTGAAAGTCTATAAAAGAATCAAAGAAGTCCATAATAGGTTCCAAATGAAGTGAGACAACCAGAGTGCACTTTAAATCACACTGTGGCTAGTCAGTTTTGAAAGCTTTTTCATACAAATTAAAGCAATGTGATTGCAGGCTCCCTCCAAACACTGAAAAAAGGCTCCTGTAAGATGTACCTTTACATTTTCATCAAAATTTGAGTTGTTATGACAAGGGATCTCTTGTAAATGATTCTCCCTCAATGAGACACCATTCCAGCATCTCATCTGTTAAAAGCAGGGGGATGCATATGTCTGCTACAGCACTTTCAAATATCTAATCAATGTTCGATAATTTCTTACTAAAGAAAACAACAGAACATCTGCCATGATTCCTTTTTGTGGCAAGTTCTCAATTTGATGTTATTGTTTTGACAAGTAAATGTCAGTAAAACATTCAAAAGGAGTTGATCAGCTCGTAGGTATGCAAATTCATTGGAATGGACTGGACAGTTTAGAACCGGTTCTCAACTAGAACAGGTTCTCATTTGTTGTTGTCGTGTTGTCAAGTTGCTGCTACAGTAAGAGAAATCAAAAGAAAGCAATTACAGATGCAGACCTATATATTTCAACAAAAGACAATGAGAAAAATAGAAACTTTCAAGTTTGAAACAACCTTTATGGTCACTGGAGTATAGATTCGAGTTTACAATGTGCACTTGAATGCACCATCAGGCTGGTCCTGTGTGTTCGTGTGTGTGTGTATAAAACTCAGACACAGACAGACAGCAGAGAACAGACACAGCTAGCATGTAAATGACACCAAAACGACGAGTAGGGCCTTCAGCATAGTTTTTTAATCCATTATGATTTAGGAAGAAATCCAGTGTGTCAAACTGTATAGTCTTCTGAGATTTAACGCCACTTGTTAATTAGAAACAGGACCCTGCTACTTCCCAGCAACGTCCAATACACCTGCATGCAACTCCAATCAGATTTTTCTACTGCATGAGTAGCCAATAGCCATAAACGGAAAGTGACTAATCGTTGTTCCACTAGTATCCATTTAAGGTTAAGGTTTTTGTGGATAGAGCGTTTCTTAATGCATCTTTCAGAAGCTGTAACAACTGTTATTTTTTTCAATATTTAACAGCTCCCTTGATATACTGACAGCAACTTGACATAACATGGATTTAAAATGTTTCAGAACAGAGACAAGAAATCAGTCATAACTTATAAGCTACTAGTTCTTTCAGGTTTGAAAGTTACTGATGCTATGAGTGAGCACATCTTTAAAAACAGAAAATGTATGTTTTCATGTGAGAACAAACCACAACAATGTTTAAGAGTCCTTAGAACATTATACTAAAACCCTGCGAGCTCCAGTAATGCTGTTCTGTAGTCAATCCTAACTGTTTGTGGAATAAACAACAGCTTTCTCCATCAATATAACTATACATCAAACACACAATGGCTCCACTACTCTTCTTTACACATGAAAATTAGTCACCGCAAACTCTCTGGAGAAGAGTTAATTCCAAGGCAGGGCCACCTCAGTGAAGGCCTTTTCTGGCCCAGACACCAAGAGAATGCTCTCCCTTGTAACAGACTTAATTAAAACCAACTCTTTTTAATTATTTAGCCGTGTTTGCTGGCAGATAAAACTGCGGTACTGTGAAAGCTGACTACGGGTATTAAGAGTGAACTGTTGACATCTAGTTGGGAAAAGCTTTACCTTGCCAAACTTATGCTTGATAATCTGCGAAATTCAATCCTATAATTCTGACTGATTTTTAACGATCACTTTTAAGTTCAGAAGACAACAATGTAGATTTTATGAGATTAAACAGAAGAGTTGATTTTATAGCCAGAGGCTCTTAATCTCAGAAACCATTTTCATTGCTGTGTATCTTGTCGACATAAAAGCAATTTCTATTTGTGTTTTCTGAGTTGCAGCAAGGGCAAATCCTATCAAAATTTTAGCCTGAAAGTAACACAGCTATTAGCTAGTAAAGGAGAGTTATAAGGTAGCAAAAATAATATCCTGCTTCTGATATCAATTGATTGGTAACTTGACGTGTTTATAAGATTGTCATTGAAATTGTACATTAGCCTTAGGAGCTGGGGAAAAAACACTGTTTGAATTACAATGGGTGCTTTAACAAAAAATAATTAACAATGAGATTTCTGATAGATAATCATGAGTATTGTATATATCATGACAAATTTGGTCAAGACAACTATTTGAACAGATTAAAAAGTTTGGCAAATTCAGAAAATTATATCACTTTACAGTAATGCAGCCTCTTATACCAGGAAAATACAACACAATAGCAAGATCACCAAAATCCAAGGCAAATGTATTATTTTTTATATCAGAATATTGGTATATTCCCCAATTTATATGACTTCATAAAATAATGTGTGTGTGTCTGCTTAAATTCATTGGCCAATAGCAGCTCTTTGCTCTCCCATTACCACCTCCCAATAGAAATACCATGCAAACCACATCTGAATTTGAGTTTGCATATTATCACATCACAGACAAATCTTGTGGTGACCAGATTACTATGGCATGTGCAATTGTGGGTGCACTGTTTTTGCATACCAAACCTTTACACTACAGTTGAATCAACCAGCTCAAGCACTATCTGGTCTTTGTGCCTTGCGGAGGGTTGAGATGAAATGCAAGTGTGCAGCTTTGCCATGTGAGACAGTCTGTAAAACCTTTTCATGTACTCACCCAGCAGAAGAAGCTTCAGCTCCCTTCTTGAATCCCTCTTATCTCGCCGGAGTTGCTTCTCGATCTCAGCGTTGATTCGTTTGGACTCCTTCGCCTCCTCACTCAGGCAACAAGCCATCATGGAGTCTAAAGTCATCACCGCATGAGCTGAAAAGCCCGTCTAACAAGGGGCGCCGGGCTACACCTCACACAAAGTATCAAATAAATGAAACCGCCCTCTGAGCAACAATCCGTTTTCAACAAGTTAAGTCCACACTAGAAATGGAGCTTGATAAGCTTGCTGCTTGGTGCAGAATCTGGCCTTCCTTGTTGATGGAAAAACTGCTGTCAAGTGTCAAATATTTGACAGCCTGGTTTAAGTCTTGTGTAAACCTGAAGCTACAGGGACTGACAGCCGATCACAGCAAATTTACAATGCAACATGTCTGCAAACATCTTAGATGACCACCGACGGTACAAACAACCATTTTATTTAATGCACTTTCCAAAAGAGCTGCAATTAGTTGTTGACTAGCTGGTATGCTAAATGCTGCTAACGTTATATCCAAGCTAACGTGACAAGTTGATGGATTTTTTTTAGTGTGCCAACACTTTCTAATCCTTCTCCGCGTAGCTAGAGCCAGTAAGCCAAAAACATTAAAAATCCGGATTTTTTTTTTCCAAACTACCAACTCCAGTCCCAGACACAGTGGGGCACCACTGGCTGCCACTGCCACATTTGTACAATCCCTCTGCTGGGTACCCGGCCGAGCACAAGCCTAGCCGCACCGAAACCTACACAGTACGCCCGCGCAGTGACAATGAGCGCCCGTCAAACCGTCCATCTACTGGACTAACAGATAGACCGGGATACCGTCTCAAGCGCTCGACGAACGACAATCCTTGTAACGATTTGATTTAAACTACCCCTTTAGAAATGCGCTTAGAGCGGTTACGCTCTTGCAGACTGAGGCACCCAGTGACCAGTGGAGCTAAATGGGCAGGCTAATTGTTAGCTAGCTAGGATAGCTCAGCTAGCCATCCCTGGAATTGCGGCTAACTGGCTAAAAACCAGAAAGCTCTGCCTGACAGAAGACCCTCATTGTGTTCGGCTAGTGTTCTCCAAAAGACTTCACTAAAACCAAACCCTAAAAAATGCTGAAACGTCTAACTGACGGTCAAATGGACCCTTGTAGTCCGTGCATTTTATCGCTCCTGGTATTTTTTTTTCCTGGTGATGGTGATTGCTCTTCGTCACCCACTCCTCAGCCCCGGTGTGGCGCTGCTGCTGACGTCGCTTGGGATATGATTAATTGACAGGGGGCAGAGCAAATGAAAACAGCGCATGTGGGCGTTTAAGGCGGGTCTTAACTAGACGGTTAACTTCCCAAGTTTGCTTGAGAGGAATCTTCCTCTTGGAGGCGTGTCAGCGAAAACAACTGACATTTGGCTGGATGGGCAACGCCCATCTCCTGTCAAAGATCACATCCACACACACCGCGTTTATCCTGAATCTTAAAGCAGTGTGTTCTGGTTGATCCCTGCCCACAAGAGTTTCACAAGTTTATCTTTAAAAAATCTTTAAAAATCCCTCTACAAGATGTGTTGGAAAGAAACTAAGTAAGCTACATTTTTTCAACTATTTCTAGTTGCCTGCAATAGTTTTCTTGTGCTCTATTTGGTCAGTTCCACGTTATGCTTCTTTACATTTGTTTTCTTCACCTAAATTGAAAAAAATCCTGTATTGGAAAAGCTAAAAATTCAACAAAAGCTTAAAGTTAATAATATAATTGACTATAGGTCTATTTTAATCATTTCACAACCTCTTAGATTTATGTTGTGATGCCTTGGAGTGGACCAGACGTCTAGGTCGGACACCACTGAGCATAATTCTGCATATATATTTAACCTGAAGAAGTTCAAACCAGCACCCTCCATCTGCTATGACATATTACAATATGTCAATGTAATATCTATTATTTATACACTTGTACAACAAGTAGGCTGGATTTACTTTTAATAGTTTAAAATGCAAACAAGGCACAATTATCAAAAAGTAGAAACTTTAACCATAAATTATAGCTTCATCCCCCCAAAAAAAACTGCCAAAAAACCCCAAATAAAACAGGTATTTTCACAAATGGTGTCAATATTTGCAGTTGCCTTGCTTCCTTTTATTATAAATGATTGGATAGGTAAAGAAAAGGTCTGATGATTTCCCATAAACCAGGTATTACAATACAGAAAGTCTCATGTTTACTTTGTAATATCACACATGGATTACAGGGCCAAGTCAAAGAATCACTGAATCAATAACAAATTATCTGAACACTTTCACAGTTAGTTTTGCTTTGTAATAATGACTCTGAGTCACTGAACACCTGGGTAGCTGGGTTTGATGGTACATTTAAGCCCGGATACTTTTATTTTTACATATAATTAAACCATCATTATCAGGGATTTATTTACATGTTTAATTAAATCTGTCTGTAGAAGCAGTGTGTCGTTCAGTCGAGGTATAGCGGACTGCTAGTTAAGGGAAACACAACAGATTTTACAGCAAGGTGAGATAATGTGACACTTCATTAATCCTTTTAAAAAACAGATATCTTAAAGTTTTACTGTCCCTATTACCATTATCCAAGAAAGCATCTTCAAGCCACATGGGGTTTGAACCTGCAGCTGTGTTATCAAAACACCACAGGAGTTCAAAAATATTGTAGCGTCAATTCTCTCATCCTCAATCCTCTGTATGCATACCACCCCTCAGTGTAGTTAGAGTTACACAACTTAAAAACTAATATGTCACAGCAATAATCATAACATCCAGAGCACAGCCATAGTTACAACCACAATCACAGCAACACAAGTGGCCACAGCTGTGTCATCCCATGGCTGTAGTCATCATCACAGCTACAGTCTGTCTCAAACAGCCCCTGCAGCAGTCGCTGAGAGAGCTCGGTTGTTCATCTGTAGCTGTGATGATACAGACCTGAGGCAGCCACAGCTGAGGGCGCACCCACTCGTGCTGCGGTCACAACCAGCAGATGCCTGTGACATAATACATATGAGTACTGTATGATAGTACAGCTCGATCTATCTGGATGGATCAGAAGGACAGCATAACATTTTACGTGGTTAACGCATAAAACCTTCAAAAAGAATTCCCACTTTATCCTTTAAATGGCTCCAAACAGTCCTACTGTTTCCAACATACTTAAAAATCCAGGAGCAGCCACTGTTTATTGGAGAGTCTTTATTGAAGCACTACCATAAAACATATTTTAATGTTAGTTACTGGTGAAAATAGAAATAGTTGGCCAAAAAGTAAAATTCTTGAGTGAGAGGGATCTAACAGGCAATATTGTTGGTCCAAGTGACATCTTGTGGACATGAGATGTAATCACAAGAGTGAAGCTAAATAAGAGGCATATTTAGACCTTGGTAAAAAATGCTGAAATGCTTCAGAGTCCTGCATAAAAAAACAAGTGTTTTCTGTGTTTCCTTTCATGTTTTCAAGCAAGGCATTTTATACCTCAATATCTGGAACTTACTTCAAGAGGTACAAATGAAAGCCAAGAGGTTAAAATTACATTCAAAGCTTAATTCGCACTTCACAGACACATATTTAAATTGGTACACAACTCTATGGATGAATTCAATCACCCATATTGATATCAAGTCAAGTTGACTCAAGTGGCTGGTTGTTTCTTGAATATTCTAAGTTTAAACTCCTGAGGCTCAAATGTCAACAACTCACAACAAAACCTCAAAGAAAAAGAAGTGAATCAGAGGACAACAAACTTGTACTCGGTATGCTTGGTATGATCAGGAAAATCTTCAGGCATGACTCATGAGATTACAGGCTGACCTGCTCACATCTCAGCGGGATTCAAGTCGGGCTGCAACTCATGCCACAAGCCCACAGACATGATTTGCAACTTTATTTGTCTGCTGTGAACTTTCTGCCACATCATTGAGCAAACCAACACTAACTTTTTTATGTATTTTAGGTACAGAAGTTTGTCTTCATGTGTGTTAATGTTTTAAAAGTCTAACTTTATAGATTGTCTTTAGAATATCTTTCAATTATGTTTAACTCTTTACAGTATAATTTTAAAAAAGACCATCTTTATTGATATATATAAAAATAATCAGTACATATATTTAAAAGAACAGTCATGCAGCTGTTATCCTCACCACTGCATGGGAGCCCCCAGTGGGGTCGCATGATTGTAAACTGGACAGAAAGGAAGGAAAAGTATTGCTGCAACTCTGTTATTTTGTTTTTTGTTTTTTTTTTTCAGAAGAGTGAATGTACTCTTTGCATGTCTGTTGTGATTTTTTTCCTTACAAACAATGCCAACATGCAACCTGAGAGGTTGCAAGACGTTGCTTAACTCACTGAGGTCAGAAGCCAGAAAGGTTGTTCATTTTCTTCTAGTGGAACTGAAAAGAATAAAAAGTTCTGATTTCAGCATTAGGATTTTTTTAAAATGTCCCTTTAAAAAAAACATATGTACAATTTTTTGTAGTTGACATGTTAAAGTGATTTCATAAGCAGGTTAAACCTCTAAACATAAGTTAGACTTTCTTGCGCTCAAAGTTTATTCCACCAAACAGTAATGCTTTAACAACTGTGTTTCAGTAGTGTTTCTTGTTAAACAGTTTACATGAGTATATTTATTGCTGGAAGTTATGCTCATCCAAACTCCCCCCCATCACCCTTCTCTTCCTTGCTGGTCTCTCTGCTAATGTGGCTTCTTGTAAAGATTCATCCACAAAATTAAAGGAGAGAGAGCTGTGGTATCACCTTCTTTGCTATTCAGACCCACTTTTTTTGACACAAGAATTCTGACTTCCTGTTACTGGAAGGATGAGGAAGGTGCCTTCTTGGTACCATCAGTCCACACCCACTTACTTTACAGGACTCTCCTCCTTCCTTCCTTCCTTCCTTCATCCTATCTTCCTTGCCTCATTTCTACTTTCCTTTTTTCTGTCTCTGTCTGTCTTCTTTCTTATCCCTCTCTGCCTCCCACACACTGATTTTTTAACACTAATTTTCCTGACATAATGTCATTAAACACATGATTGATTTATTAGCATGAGAGGGATAAAATAAAAAATAATGAAAACACAAAAAGGAACTGAAAAACCTAGACTACTAACTATACCAGAATAATATATGTTCATTCACAAATAGTGATTTTTTTCTCTGTATTTTATTCATTCATTTTTTAAACCTTAAACACACACTTTGATTGATATGAATATTATCAATATCATTAATTTAAACAGACTTTCTAAGAACCAAACACAACATGTCCTCATGAACACAGAAATATCTTGTGTCATATCTATATTACACTACATGTAGCTTATCTTAAATATCAAATACACACACACACACACACACACACACACACACACACAGCAGACAAAAAAACACATTGCAAGTATCCCAAAAGGATTTTTGCAGGAATAACACCTATTAAGTACAGGTGATCATGTTTAGTGCAATATTCATATAGTATGCTTGTTTAAACCTTTACACACTCAAAATATAATGCAAACAAGACCCCTTCATACACACCTTACGCCGCACCTTGTTTCCATGGCAATGTGGAGCTCAGGTGATCTCAATATTTGAGAGCATGAAAGCCTGGACCAACCGGTTCTGCTTGCCGGAACAAAAGATTGACATCCAAATAGCAGAAGAGGAGGAGTGACAAAATACCTGTTACAGGCAACACTTCATGTCTGCTGGGAAAAAAATGTCAATCTGATTCAGAACCTGCTACACCTGCTACAATTACTCTGATAATTCTGTGTGAGGCCAGCAGGCACTTATGATTTATTTGTATTCCTCAGGGATTGGTTTGCACAGACTTTATTGTATGTACATGTTTACAGTTGTGTGTGTTATATCACATGCAGTGGGTGTGGGTTATAATTAAGCTACCGGTTACAATTGTTATATTACATGATGAATTGAAAGCTGAAAACTTTGAGGTCAGTTGACCTGTTAAAGTACACTAGGCAAAAATTAATGGATAGTACAACTAAAACTCTCAACATTTAATTCATAATAATTCAGTATAAAACTCCTGTGTGTACGTGATTTTACTCCCGCTCAGCTGAAACATGAGGCAGTGGAGCCTCTGCAGCAACCGAAACAAGTAGCTGAAACTTTATCCGCCGCGCATCGCTCTCATTCATACTGCCGTCAAACCAGAGTGACTTAAAGAATGTCGACTTCCTGTTTGAACTTTTCAAAACAATAGCGTTTCCAGACCACTCAATGCAAACGCTTGAGTAAAATAATCAAGTTACATAATTATTCAGAAACAATCTTTCTTTTTAAACAAGCAATTAAAAAAAAACATTTTAAGACACATGAGTAAATCTAAAGTTTTTCCTGTAATTTTGAACATGATTGCTCATGTACAGCTTCTATTTTCATTGCTGTTCTCATTTTTATTTTATTAACTTTTCTATATTCATCAATACTTGTTTTTACCTTTATGCTGCTGCTAACTATGTGGTGCATCAGCTGTGGGGATTTTTAATGCCAGAAAAAAAAGATTAGTGAATAAAAAAATAAAGTAAGATTCAAAAAACTCAGTGACTCATTGCTAATAAAGTATGCGTTTTCCAAAGATTGAAGACAGCTTGAATTGGACCTTAGTTTCTCCAACACCTAGTCAAAGACATAAATTATTTTTTCTAACTTTCTATCAACAGTTTTGTGTATTTTGTCATATATTTTCATGTCATGCATGTACTATAAGACACATGACTAGTTAATTTACTTTGGAATAAGGTACCACAGAAGTGGTCAGTATCAACAATGAATCACATGGTAAAGGGCAGAAACTGCTGCACAACCCTCAGCTTCATAAGTATGTGCACCATTGGTAACAATGCATGAGTGATGTAACAACAGATGCTCGGTCTTTGTGCATCTAATGGAAAATTTTATTTTCACATCACCTCATGAAATCCAGAGGGCTAAAAACTGCTGTAAGGTATGTATTTTAGCTGAAATCATGAAAATAAATAATGCAGGACTGAAAAAATGTAAATGATAGTTTAGATAGTGTTGAGTTCATGTTAAAAATTGTCATTTTTAATAAAAATGAAAAAAGCTTTTGATCATCTCCTTGTTGATTCTTGTTTACTTCATTTGTAGCCATTTATTCTTCAATGATATTAAGTTTCTAGTGATAAATAACAACAACAACAACAACAATAATCTACAACCAAAACAACAATAACCTTTTAAAACAGTTCACTTCTTACAGTGGTTTTCATGCAGTGAGGGGAAAAAATGTTCTGCTTCCTCAGTAAAAGTAGCATATACATTATGTTAAAAAAACAAGAACAGGTTTAAGAAAGATAAATGAAATTGTTTTATACACATACAAGTAGTTGTCAAAAAGCAAAAACAAGAGTGCAAGCATATTCAATATTATAATTTGACCATACTCTACCACCACATTAATCTAAATCTTTAAATCGTATTCCATTTCTTACAATTATTTATTCCACAGAGATTATAAAAGATTATCATCATCGTAATATGTAATTAATATACACAATTACTCTCTCCAAAACAGATTGGCATGCTCTTGTTTTGCAGTGACAATAATCACACTTCCGGGGCAGTTGCGGTAGTTTGCCGCTCCCTTGCCGCGATGCGCCGCCCTGAGCGCATTCCTGTTTCAGAGTGCTTTCAGCGGACCACAGAGGCTTTACATTCCTGTGTAGGCGCGGTGGACTTTCCCGAGCTGCGGGTTTATTCGTGTGAGCGGAGAAAAAAAAAGGTGTTTTAATCAGAGCGCTAATGACGCCGTCTGTGCGCTTCAGCGTCGGTAGCTGCTAGCCGCTAGCCGCAGGTGGAGTGGACGGGACTCGGTAGGAAATGGACTACAAACCGCAATCAGAGTCTCTACCTGCTCGTTTTCAGGGAGTGTGACGGACTGATTTTAGGTAAGGAGCTGTGTTATTTTTTGGTTAAAACTTACAAATTCTTTTTATCAAACACTTATTGTCACAGCAGCAGGAACTGATTGAAAACTTACTCAACCAGGTGAATATCGCAAAGTGCTTTAGATAACACAGCACCTGCAGAATTGTATAAGCGTGAAAGACCATTTAAAGATAACCTCTGATCTATTACAATTACAACGCAAGTTTCCCGGAGGACCAGATTAAATCTAAATCTTGACAGGTCTAATGAGTGTATAAAAACTAATACAAACTAATGGTCGTTAAATGAACAGTAGGCAGTCTGACAGGGAGTTTATTGTCAGTTCTTATGGTCTTATTACAGCTGATTATTCATTAACAGTCTCTCCTTTCAGTGGGTCTTTTTTTTCCGGCCATGGCGGGCTGCTGGCAGCGGTGCCGCCGCACCTGCATCTGCTGTCTGTCCGAGGACGAGAAGAGGTCCATCGCTGTTGACAAAGAGATCAAGAGGATCCTCAAGCAGCAGAAAAAGAAGGAGAGAAGGGAAATTAAAATCCTGCTGCTGGGTCAGTGACCACACACACAGCTGCTGATTTTTTTTTCTTTTACCTTTATGATGGTAGTATGATAGCGCAATCAGGCCCTATGTGATTATTCAGTAATTAAAGCCAACTAAACTAACATGAGATGATACTCAAATCCGAGGAGGCACCATGAGGAACACCCTGTATACAAATTAAAAAACTGCCTGGCCTGTTTGGCAGCCCGCAGCCAAGAGAGAAAACTATGTAAAGCATTTGTAACCATTAGCATGTAAAGACTGGTCAAATCGGAATTGGCTTTAGACCTGAAAACCACAGCAGCCCTGAGAGGCACATTCACAAAAAGTACAGGCTGAATTTACAGCTGGTCTGAGGACTTTAGACTCCACTGGCAGCTGCGGTACTTTCACTTCACCTTGATGCTTTCATGGAGGCAGGGACAACACAGCTGCCAGGAAGAGGGCATTATCGGGTGGGTGGTAAAAGTTTATTACAGGAAAATAATTCTCAAATTAGAAAAAGCATGAAAGCACGAGTTCATTAAATCGAGTAAAATTTAGTCTGGTAACAGATTAACTATTTAAGGTAACACACAGAGAAACATTAAGTTCATCTTCTTAGTTTTGGAGATTTTGATTTCCTTTGTCTTAATACTGAATTCTTTGGTCTTTCATTAAACTAAACATGAAAACATGACCTTTGTGAACCCCTAATGGCCTCTCTCCCCCCTCACTTTATGACACCTTGTAGACATAATTAACCATTAAATGAACTAAAGAAAGATGAATTTGCTTGCTGACATTATAAAAGAATAGATTTAATGAAGTCTTACTCTAGGTAAATTTATACAAGTATATATCTTTGTACTAATCAGTTTCTTCAAAGTTGAACAGGAACAAAAGTTTTTAAAACCACAAATGTTTCTTAGTGCTATAATGGAGCAAGGACCAGGAAGCAGGGCTGCAACTTGTGGTCAGTTTATTATTGATTTATGTGTTAATTATCTTTATGGGTAGTTTATGATGAGCAAAAATAATTAAGTTACCACAAAATATAACAGTATCTAATTCCTAATTCTTATAATTTAAAGGCCAGTTTAATTTTAAACCAGTAGTGTTCTGACTTTTGAACTGATTATTGATTTATTTTCTATTGATTAACTGACTTTTTTTCCATCA
>JAPZDY010000021.1:17313259-17324979 GCA_029783645.1 Ctenochaetus hawaiiensis | reverse complement strand
GTTTATGATGAGCAAAAATAATTAAGTTACCACAAAATATAACAGTATCTAATTCCTAATTCTTATAATTTAAAGGCTTTAAACCAGTAGTGTTCTGACTTTTGAACTGATTATTGATTTATTTTCTATTGATTAACTGACTTTTTTTCCATCAGTTTTATCAACCAAAATATACTGATTTGACAATCGTATATTTTTCATTTTCATCCCTAAAGTGTTTTATGTGAAGGTGGGCAACATCTTCTTAAACAAAGACCACATCCACTTTTATCAGTGGTACTAAAACCTTCTCTGAAGCTAAAATATCCCCCCCAAAAATCATTAAAAATGATAGCGTAAGCAACTAATATAAGGAGGCTGAATTATGATTTAGAAAATTAAAACTGAAAGTAACTGGATTAAAGGTCAGCTGATAGTATCAGCAAACGCTTGTTTGCTTTTCCCAACATTCATCTAATCATTCGACCTAAATTCACTCCATATTTTTCCTCGACATCCACATCCCACTTGCAGTGAGTCCATGCTCTGCCCGAGTGGGGCCCGACCCTCAGTTTAAAAAAAAAACCTACATTGAACTGCATATGGACTGATAAGGAAATCCAGTGAACATTAACACTGGATTATTGCCCTATATTATTTCCTCTATCACTGTGTGGAATGACAAAAAAGGGAAGACACCTGTGTACGGGAACTGAACCGTCAGTAACCGTTTGTGGAATATTTGCTCTTCCTTGAAATCAGCATAGAGAAATTAAAGGAAAGAGTCTGACAGAATGAAAAGCAAAGAGTTTCAGTTCTTTTCTATGAACTTGATGACACACATCCAGACAACACTAAAAAAACTATGTCACAACTTGGTCTGAAATTAAAGACTTTATTTCTTTTAAAAATGGAGATTTAAAATACAAAGTTCAGCAGTATACATAAAAAGTGGGCTGTTAAAGAGAATAAAAGTTTCATCTCTAACTCAAGCATCTCCTTTGAATTTGACTGTAATCTCTGAGGCTGAAGATGAACACGCAGAGAAAATGAGAGAAACGTTTGGTTCAGCAGCTTCTGTTAGTCACCTTGTTTCCATGTTGTTGTTTTCTTGTTGTCCCTTGAGGGCTTTTGGTGTTTCATCCTTTTTTTTCTCCTCTGCCTCTTTTCTTCTTCTATAACCAAAAGCCCGAGGGGTGACAACGCCTTTCGTCTCTTCAGATATGTTCTCAACTAGAAGTAGTGATATTACAAAACATCTGAATGGTGGATGAGAGAGGTGTGAAAATGTGAAGTCAGAGCTGCTTGATTACAAGAGCAGTTTGTATATCTGTGGCCACAGGTCTTCCATTTTCCTTTTTCAGTAATGAACCCTGACGACCATCACCTGCTGGTTTGGACAGGTCACTTCCTATGCACGCATGCTAGTTATTTGTCATCTGTAGTCTTTTTTGTTTTGGTGCATGCGAGTGCCACTTTTTGGCAGAGAAACAGAAAACTAGAGGCGATGTCACCAATAGTCTTGATAGTAAAACCTCTGAAAAGATCCAGTTACCATTATTATATCACTCTTATTCATTTCCTAAACAGCTTATTCAGTTCATGTTCCTAGTTCAAACAGATTCACACCTACAGGTGTCTCAGAGTTTTCAGTTCACCTGACCTGCTTCTGTTTGAACTGTGAGGGGAAACTGCAGTAAACCCATAAAGACGCAAGGAGAACATGAATAAACAAAGCCCTCACCTCTGAGCTGCTCTAATGATAGAATCTATCAAACATGTTGCTTCAGGTACTGGAGAAAGTGGGAAAACCACCTTCATCCGCCAGATGAGGATAATTCATGGGCGGGGCTTCTCAGAGGAGGAGAGGAGAGCATTCGCCAAATGCATCTTCCAAAACATCTTCACAGCCATGAAGGCCATGACGGGAGCCATGAACACACTCAGGATCCCCTACTCCAACCCAGAGAACGAAGTAAACTCACACTCACACACACACAGTCTTCTGCAGAAACACATCTTGTTACGCTGAATACACACACTCAACACACAAACAAACAGACGTCGCCACAGGTGTGAATGCATCAGGACAAGTGCACAAACTGCACTCAGGGGATTAAGTCCACATTAAACAAGAAGGATCAAACACCTGGACAGGAACACAAACACACACACACACACACACACACACACACTCACACACACTCTGTTGTAGTCTATCAACAAAAGCTGACAGTATCATTATGAACACACAAGTCTTGAGTTAGGCAGATATTGAGGTCTGAACATACAGAAAAACCTGTAACAGAAACACTAAGTCTCCTAACATGCTGACTGTCTCGTTGTCTTTCAGATCTACGCCAAGTGGCTGCAGGATGTAAACACAGTGCAGGTCACGCAGCTGGAACGGGGCTACGCTGACGCAATTCGCTGCCTGTGGTCAGACTTTGGCATCCAAATCTGTTACAGCCGCCGCTGCGAGTACCAGCTCCTGGACTCCACAGAGTAGTGAGTAGCTCTACACTGTGCCGCACCCTGACCAGGGCTGATAATTGGAGGCTATCACATGATCAAACACTGTCACAGCAGGATGCCGACAAAGATATCACAGCAGAAATCTATGACAGACAGTGTTTTGCAAGACAAGACAGGGCATCACAACATCAGTAAAAAAGGAGTAAAGTCATCCCCATTAATGCTACACTTTGAACAACATATGCGTGTTGAAATCATAGAAAGCAAAAGAAACCTCGCTGCTAGAAAATGTGTTGTTCATTGTCAAAGTGTTCATAGTCTCAATCATTTTTACATGCTACTTTCACTGCAACAAGATCAGTCCTCACTGCATAGATTTCATTTCAATAATCAAACTTTGTATTGGTTCATAATCTCTTGTGGCCTCTGTCAAAAATTATTAACCCTGAATGATGTTGAGGAGATTCCTTCACTTATATTGATGATGACTACATGATTCCTTACCATCGACTTGTCGCGTTAAAAACATAGTAATAAACCACTATTTTACCAATTTAAATGTGAGTCTAGTATAACTTGGTGATGTGATGTTGCCGTACTTGACTCAGAACTTTCTTGGTCAAACTGAATATGGCTGTTCAATAAGAATATTTGACTTTTCGTTCATTTTTTTCAGTTCACACTAAACTCCTGTATGAGTCTACATGAGTCTCAAGTTTACATGTATAACTCATGTTTTAATGCCTTTCTCACCATCTGGGATCTGAAAATATGAGAAAGTTAAGTGCACCTTGCTCACGGTTCAGTTACAAAAAACTGGCTGCTCACAGTGCTTGTCAGCCATTCTGGTGCTGGGTGAGATTTGGATTTGGTGCTCATAAATTGTAAAATTTACAGCCTGCCAAACGAAGAGTCAAAGTAGCATCAATATGATTTTAAAGCTGTCACTTAAGGGGAAAAATTTCACATAATTTGGCTTTAAAGTCAATATTTTTCACCTTTGAAATATTTGAGATTAACTTTTTTTTCACACAAAAATTCTTGGTGGTAAATCACTATAACTTCATCTTTATATTTATATTAGGACTAACATGTTCATTTTCAGTATAAATTAATCTGACAGTAAGTCTTTCATTACAGCGATTTATTGTTCAATATGACGTCATTGTTGATCAGACTGCACTTTTCATACAAACACAATGTATCCAAAGTCCTTTCCACAATAAAAACAATGCCACCCCACCCCACCCCCATCCATGCATGTAGCAATAAACGAATATATTATAAATGAAGGACTCAATAAAACAGGAACTGTAGAAACGCTATCATAAATCTAATAAATTTGCTATGAGGAAACACTAGAGTCAGGAAAAAACAGAATAGCAAAATAAAACAATAATAGAAAAGCACCATGTGATAAAAGTCAAAGAAAGAGAGGACGGTAAAACCAAGAAAAAAAGGCAGGGTATAAAATAAAAACAATCCAGAAAATAAAAACATTGAACAATAGAATAGACCAAGTTGTAAAACAGACTAAAATGTAAAAATAAATAGACAAATAAATAATGAATAGATAAGTCTCGGTATTATTAAAAAGCCATTACCAGAAGACCTGAGCGTCTGAGAGAGTTGAGAAGATAAAAGCAAATCAGATAAATAGGTAGGACCAAGACCATCAAAAGATTAATAAACCAATAAAAGGATCTAAGTGCTAATTAAAGGTTCAGAGATCTCAAAGTAGCATCTCAAGAAGTTCAAAACAAAAAGATGTTTTCTTTCCAACACGACACACAAAAGCAGCAAACTGTCACTGTTGAGAAACTGGAAGCTTTGGAAATTAATGTAATATTAAAAATAATTCTAAAATTATTCCCCAGTAATTTTTGTCAATGACTGATAAATATCTGCATGGCTTGTATAAGAGCTGAGAACACAAACAGCGGTGTGTGTATATGTGCCACCACTCTAATAACAAAGATGCATAAACCAAAAAAAAGCAACATAAGCAAAAGGCTGAAGTGCCATAAAGCACAGCAGTTCACATGTTAAATTCCTTCTGTTTTAGTACATTAAGTACATTTAATTATGAACAATGCCATTTCTGTTCCAGTTAATGTGTCACAGGTGAACATGTGGTGTCATATTGTTGTATTGTTTGTTTATGCCACATTAGACCTTTGTACCAAACTTGCAGGTGAACACACACCAAAACTGGCCGCCTTGATAAGTTGATTTAAGCTTCCGCTACAGTAGAATTTTTTAATTTAAAAATGGTCAAGTGCCAGAGAAAATATACTCATCAGTTTGTTCCCAATTTTTGTATTCCTAATGAATGTATTTAGGTTTTTGTCATTTCATAAAACAGGCTTTCAGGTATTATCTTAAAGCAAGGGATGCTTTTTTAATTGACATGATCAATTTCTTACCTGTTTGAATGCTTTTCAGACCTCTTTCAGATTTTTTTAAAGGGTTGCATTATTAATGTTTTCGATTTTTACCTTTGTTTCAGACTCACATCACTGTTTTTCATAAAATATAAAACATTTTAGACCTTAAATACTGTTTTTAGTACTGAGACCACTGGAGGGGGCTAGTTCTTCACACAATTTACTGTATATCCAGCCTCCTTTCAGCCATATTGAAACCACCAGTTGATCGAAGAGTCAGCCAGCTGCCTTTAAATTATCTTTAACTGCATTACATAATGACCCCTTTAGTCTGTTTTTTTTTAAATCACATTGAAAGGATTCAACAGACGGTAGGTGTGAACCTCACGCTCAAAGTATCTGATGTGTCACCTAACGAAATGCTCAACTCAGCCTGCCTCTGTTTTCACTCTTTTCTATTGCTGTTCTTTTCTGTGTTTACCCAGCAGCTCAATCATGGCGGTGTGTGCACGATAAGAGACAGGCAGTCAACATTAGATAATGACAGCTTGAATCAACACGAGCCATAAAGTCGTCACCTGTACACAGGCTGATATGGACTCCCTGCAGTCCCTTCTTGTATTTTAATCATATTTTTAATTATTTTTTTTCTATCGTCACTAGTTCGTTATTTATCTTATGTAACAGAAGTTTGTTTTACATGTATGAGGTAGGATGTGATGAAACAGACTTTTTTTGGACCCTTGGATAACTTTTTTCCCCTCTTTTCTCTTGCAGCTACATGAATAATTTGGACCGTATTGCTGCCCCAGACTACATTCCCACAGAACAGGACGTGCTGCGAGTTCGATTTCCCACCACAGGCATCCATGACTACTCCTTCACCATCAAGACCATCACACTAAGGTGACCAGTCTTCAAGTTCACAGCCTGTCAGAGGCCAAAATCTAATAAATCTAATACCGCCACTATTCACTGCACTGTGGGGAAAAAAAGTGACTCTTGAAGAGGCCTTGTCTGCTCATGCTTGAGAGTGTGTGTGTGTGTGTGTGTGTGTGTGTGTGTGTGTGTGTGTGTGTGTGTGTGTGTGTGTGCAGGATCACATTTCAGATTAGGTCTTTACAAAGTCCCCGCTGGGAACTTAGGTGTCGCTGTCTGTGTTGGTATTGTTTCTCTCTGAGACCAGAAGGGTCTCTGACTTCAGCTAAGCAGACGAAGATCAATGTTTGCTCAAAATGAACATTGTGTTTCCCAAATGAAATGACATCCTGGTGTGTAATCATGAAGCTTATGTCAAAATTAAAACACCTAAATCTGAAGAAAAGATTTATTCTTTCAACTTAAAATCAAACAATTTTTCTCCTCCAAATATATATCAAATAGGGAACCTTGTTTTTCACAGTCAGTCCTGTCATGAGCTTGCCTGCCAGTGTTTATAGGATTCATAATGAGATTTAGAAAATGAAGAAAAAGTAAAGGAAAAGAGTTCTCTTCTGGTGTGAAAGCACGCAACATAAGAAAGGTGATATGCTCTCAGTGCTATGATGTCAGTGTTGGAGTCACCAGTTGCAGTTGTGATTGTTTTGTTGTCTTATTGTCTGTACTCTAGCACATCAGATCTGGCAACTGAATGAATAGATACTGTTTTTATTATTGTTTAATGCTTTAAAACTATGCCCAGACTTCAGAGACCCACTAGGTGTAGCAAATTGAAAAGGGACAGATCTGAAAAACACTGCACACATTTTCAAACAATACGACAAAAAAAGTCATCTTTTTTTCAAGACTTTTTGAAACAAAAATAGCAAACTCAAACATCAGAATTTAACATATTTCTTTCCTGTTTTAACTCGTCCTTCCTCGCTCCTTCTGCTCTGATCTCTGACAGGATTGTGGACGTTGGCGGTCAGAAGTCTGAGCGACGGAAGTGGATTCACTGTTTCGAAAACGTCACCTCCCTCATCTTCCTGGCCTCCCTCAGCGAGTACGACCAGGTCCTGGAGGAGAGAGAAACAATTGTACGTCATAATTTCTTTCACATTTTATTGGATTAATATAATTGAAAGCTGCAAAAATTAAACATTTAGTTTAGTTATAGAAAATTCATTTTGGGTTTGTAATGTTGGTTAAACAAATTAGGTTGATTTGAAGATGACAGTGAATTCTAGCAAACTGTGATAAATATATTTTCTGATATTTTCTAGACTAAGCATAGATTAAGTTGCCAAGCTTAGTAATTAAAAAAATTCCAAATACTATTGACTTTTTATTTCTGCTGCATTAACATGTAAGGGTCCTTTTAGGTGTGCAGCTGGTCAAAGTGGAGCTAGTTCTAACTGCTTATATATAGCTGTGTTATTTCATCTCTTTTTTACTAGTAACTATAATAGCTTGTGAAGTAAAACAATGGAAATTGAGTGAAGTAGTACATGATTATCAAATGATAAAATCAAAACACTTCAGATAGAAGACGATAACAGTATGACCCCTTCTTTCGTATCTCTCACCCCAACCTTTTCTTGGTGTTGCTCTCACTGCAGTCATCACATCCACCAGCAGGTTTCACTCTTGCACAAGAAACCCACCCTGTCCTTCTCTTTTTCTGTGTTTTCATCCCTTTATCACCTTCTGTTCATTCCTCCCTCCCATCCTGTCACTAAGCTGTTTATCTCTCTCAGCCATTTTTTACTCTGCCAACACATTCATTAACCTCCCCTGTGGCCCATGTGCTCCAGACCCCCCATGTTCTCCCCCCTTCTGTCTTTAAAGACTGCTCCCTCTGTGCTTCATCCTCAGCAATACACATCCATCTTGCCATCCCTGAAAACTCATGTTTTTCTCTCCTCGAGTCAAAAACATCTCCGGCAAGCTCATGGGTGTAAACATTTATCTATAACAAACTCCCCCCTCTACCCAATATTGAGCTGAAGCGCTGCAGCCTCCAGTTTGATGTCTGACTTGTGTCTTTTCTCAGAACCGAATGCATGAGAGTCTGGCTCTGTTCTACACCACCATCCATTCTCCATGGTTCCTCAACACCTCCATCATCCTGTTCCTTAACAAGACTGACATCCTGGCTGACAAAGTCCAGACCTCTGACCTGCAGAAATATTTCCCCAGCTTCACAGGTGCGCTGTGTGTGTGTGAGTGTGAGTGTGTTTGTTTGTTTTAATTTATATGTATATATTGAACTTGGAGTGTTTTGTTGGAATTACATAAGTGATAAAATAATAATCCATTCAGCCATGCAGGACCAGAGTTCTGATAATTGATCCAGTTTCAATTTTTTGCCCGTCATCGAGCTAAAAATGTGGAAATTTGCTGTTTTTATTATAAATTGAAGATTTTAAAGTTAGGTTTTTATTAGTTGGTCCACAACTTTCCAGACTTAAGAATACTAATCAATCCTAGTAACTGACTTTTCCTCTGGTGCCATCATGAGCTTGACTTTTTCTGTTTGTTTATTTTATTTGTCAGAAAATGACTAAATTAGTTGCCATGTATTATAATAACTTTAATGACCCCTTGAAGGGCCAGTGTGTAGGATTTACTTGACAATTAATCTACAATAAAAACAAAAGTATCCGTAGATTAATTGATTAGGCAAACACTCATTAGTTTTCACATTGTACTAGATGAACTACATCTACTACATCTACTACTGTGTGTGAAAATGGGAGTGTTTATGTTTGTGTGTCTGTGAGGTCTGTAACTGGGGACAATGATAAAACAAGGTCTGAACCTTCCAAACTGGATCCAACATTCTGTCAAAATTAAAAAAAAAAGACAAATCTTATATAATCTGATGTAGATAAAACAAGTTAAGTGTTTTGGAAAACATTTTAAAGACACATTAAAACAGTATAGCAACCAAGGCACTCTGAATATGAGAAAAGTGACAAACAAGAAAAGAATATTTAAAAAAAAAAACTTAATTCCAGTGGCTAAATCATTTAAAAAGCCAACAAGTTAAGACCACTGTAGTTTTTCATCAGGGCTTCAATAAACAAACAAATCAAACTTTTCTTTCCTATGTTATTACTTTTGCTCTAAGTAGGGTCTGAATATAACGACTAGAAATAACCACAGCATTCAAAGGGAGGCTCGGGGCGGAGCCTAGTCACCGCCAACTACAATCACAATTGCATTTAGTTGCCTGCAGGTGTGTATTTTCATCACAAAGTGGACAGAATCATTTCCAAGAGCAGAAAAAAATGAGCTGTGCTGTATGCAGCTATCTTGTCATAACGCCACAGCACCAGGTGGAAATAAAGTTTCATTTTCACAAAAAAAAAAGGGAAAAAAAGTGATTTTAGCCCCAGTGCGTCTTTGGATCTGAATTGGACAGGTTTTCCCCTTTATTGCTGTTTTACTGTCAGCTAGCATCGTTATATTTATTTTAGCTAGCGTTATTTCTATTTTTCATTTCATCTCTCTCACCTTAAACACACACACACAGCTGTAAATGAGTCACTTCCAGGTACTTGGTGTGCCTAATGATGTAGCTGCAGCCTGTAGCTCTGCTGGTGTGAAAGGCTGTAGAGCGTTGCCCTAACAGTCCCCACCAACCTCCAACCCCCACCCTCTCTACCTCTGTTACCCATGGCAACCACAGACAGATACTGTGCGAGCCCTGCATCCCCCCCCGCGAACGTCCAGGTGTACATGTGTTAGGTGTGTGTATGCAGGGTGGGAATTAGTGACTGCAAGCAATTATTTGTGTGTGTCTGTGTGGGTGTGTTAGTGTTCGTGTGTGTATGTCTGTCGTGTGCCCACTGTTTTACAATCAGCATTAACAGGGTAAAATAATGACTCACACAGGGTCAAGCTCCTTGATGTCAATTTAACCTTAACAACAACTCTGAGCAGTTCCCACTTCCCACCACTGGCTGCTATTTGCTGCTATTTGCTGCTAATGCTGCTGTGCTCCTGCGTGGAGAGTGTGTGGCCCTTTTTACTGCTGCGGTAACTACATGTGAAGGCTACTGTTTGTTGTGGCCCTGCAGTCCTAATTCATGTTTAGAGTAAGAAACTGAATTTGATTAGTGCTTAAATATTTAGGTAATTAAATGATTAGTGAATCGACTAAAATGTATAACTTATCAAGCATATATTACGAATAAATCACTGCTTCCAGTAATTTATGTTTAAGATTTCTAGATTTTTTACTTTTATTTCAAGGCAGCGACTAACAATTATTTTCATTCCATCTATCTGCCTGTCTGTCTGTCTATTTCTATTGATTTGTTTATAAAATTTCAGAAAATGATGAAAGAAATGTCTGCTTAAATTCCCTAAAACCCAATGAAATCCATTTTGATAGCTTGACTTATTTGACCACCAATAAAAATTGTTAATTAACTGTCATTTATGAAAAAGAAAGCATCCAGTCCTGAAATTAGAGGAGCTGGAGTCAGAACATAATTGTTATTTTTGCTTGAAAAATGAGGGAGATGATTTATCAGTCATTAAAATAGATGCAGATTTATATTTTGTCCGTTGATTTTAATATTAATTACAGCTTTGGTTTAATTTAAATTTTAATTTGAAACCTTTTTGTTTTGAATTAATCATTTAACAAAACAGCTAATATGAAGACATCACTATTAACCTTTTAAACTTTTAACAGGCATTTTGCATCATCTGAGATTAAACAGTTAATGCAAGATTAAGGAGCCTGATCAATCATGTGTATGAATCTCGGTTAGACCCCTAAATAAATTGGACCCTCTGTTCTGATTCTGACTGTCTTTTTGTGTTGAGATGCTCCCAAGTTATCATGCAACCGATGACAGTTATTTAATATGCTTTAACAACATGACAACATCATGATGACATGACAGAGGTAGCTGACAAGTTATAACTAGGGTAGTATTTATGAAAAAAATAAACAAGAAATTTCACGAAAGTAAAAATCAGCCCCAACGATCAATTTTGTTTTCTGTGGTCTTCCAATAATTTTTTACAAGAACTGGCTGTAATAAAGTTGTTAAGTTCAAGTCTCAATCCAAATTTCCGAACTCATCTTTTTTAACTTTGTTGCCCTCTTCATCTCCTTCTCACCTCTCCGACAGGTAAGAAACGAGACCCCGAAGATGCCAAGAACTACATCTCCAAGTTGTACGAGCAGCAGGCCATCAATCGCGACAGACGGGAGGAGAGGAAGACTCTGTATCCGCACTTCACCTGCGCCACAGACACCAACAACATCCGCAGGGTCTTCAGCGACGTCAAGGACACAGTGTTGCTCAAGTCTCTCAGGGACTATGGAGTCATCTGAACTCTCACTCAGTGGTGGAAACTACTGAAGGAAAATGGTGGTTCTTGTCTCTGATTGAGCTGATCACTTGTATGAGCAAAGGACCTGAAAATGGCCAAAAATGATTATTTTTTACAGTTTAAAAAAAGGCTGGATTTTCTTTTTTAACCTAAAGCCTGGAGAGTGAACAGTGGACAAGTTTTTACACTCCTCTCACCTTCTGTCAAGAAAGAAAAGCTGAAGACATTAAGGGACAGTTGGGGATTATCTGACTTCTGATCACAGTGAGAGCCAACAATCATCCTTATTTCTCTCTGCCAGCAGCTTTGTCTCAATTTTTCTTTTTTAAAGATGAAGAAGAGTGGTCATACAGTGACTGAACTTATCCATATTTGAAGCAGGAACAGAGCTATGAAATGAACATGCTAAGAACATGACATGAACATGCTATGAAATGCTGCCATCAACGGAGAATTGACTTTCACAAGAAAAGATGGTCAAACTTGAGAAGACCACAATATCACACACATTTTAAATGCTTTGTTTGAATCCACCAGGTACATTAAGGTAATGTAGATTCACAAACACTGTAAACAAAGGTTCAATTATGTAAAAAATGG
>JAPZDY010000021.1:17277534-17302547 GCA_029783645.1 Ctenochaetus hawaiiensis | reverse complement strand
GTTATTTTGTGTTTAATTTGCAAATGCATCATTATTCCTAGATGATATCAAAACAAAGGCGTCTTGTTCAGATTTCTCAAAGGCAAATTCTGATTAGCTTTTGTAAATTTAAACACACTGTTGCTAAGTCTGTCAAGCTCACAATATAAAAAAACACATATACACAGTTTAAAAATAATAACAGATTACAAAAAAAATTTGTTATTTTTCAAACAATTAGTATTGTACTAAAAAATGAAGACAAAGGCAGCCCTTTGGTTAAGTAAAAAAAAATTATGATCATAAACATTCAAAAGCTTTGCATTACTACACCAAAATAATTTAAGTTATCCTGACTATCCCTGTTTTCTCCTTGTTAAGGAAAAAGAATAACATATGTTCATTAATTTGTTGCAGCCTACCAGAATTTTAACATTTGCCACGTACTGATTTTCCACCTTAGGAGCAGCATATTTTGGAGCACTTTCTCAAAAAAGTGAAATTTTGTTTTTGCTCTGCAGCCACCTGAGATTTCAGCTGCTGAAGGATACTTGAATTACCTATTTCAGGCAGTCTCCGTTAATTAACCATTATGCCATACTGCCACAAAGTGAAATCGGTGACTACCTGGCATCATTTGGAACATGATCAGCAGTGATAGTGAGTGTTCATCAGTATGACTAAAAGATAGAATATTGCCAGTTATGTGGGGAAAAAAGCTTTGGTAAGGATAGACGGCATCAGAAAAACATCAGAAAAAAAAATTTTAATGCAAAGGTTCTTTCACAGTTTGCTTGTACTTTTGCCCGTTTGACATGCATGTGTGACTGACAGGCAAAGTTGTTGAGGAGAAGTGAAACCTCTCTACATGAGTGCTTCTCAGGCTCCTGAATTGTGATGGAAGTAATTACGGCATGCAGCGGTGCATGTAGAAACGTAGATAACACCGGCTCTCTGAGAGAACTCTTGAACACTATCTTTGCCTGTCTGTCCTGCACAATTATAGGCTAAGGAGAATGTGACACTTCCACAGTAAATCGCTTTAATAAAAGTAACTACTTGAGGCTCTACACAAACGCGTATTGTAGCTTGGTACATACTCTACATTTGCATAAAAAGAAAGGATAATAAATTCTAAAAGGAAACATGCCAAACAGTCAGCACAACACCTTTCGAAGCCAGTAACTAGACAGTATTACATTTCACTTTTACTTTCAGCATTATCATAACCTAAATACTTTAAAAAACTTCCTACAGTCTGTTATTACTCATGATGTTGCACTCAGACACTCTGCATCCTCTTTGCAGATAAATGATGTCTCATTAATTTGTATTCATTAGTGTAATTAAGCCACTATCAATGGGCTTTTAGCTAATGTTCTTCTCTAACAGTTGACTATTATTTAGCTTTGAGGGTTTGCCCCTGTAGTCACACAATTCCTGATTAGAAGAGATCTTGCTTTTTGCATCTGCAGAAGATAGCTCTATAAAGTTAACATGATCCAATAATACTGTACTTTGCATGCAGTATAAAAAGCAAATGACACTGTATTACTTGCATCTTTAAAGTTAAGAAGACAAACCACATTTCATAATCTTTTTATTTTTTCTGTACGAAAGGCTGTCAAACCTAATAATGTTAATTAGCCAGTAACTCATCCAGTATGTTTAATTTCTTACATGCCAGCTGCAGTATGAGACTGTTTATTTAGCTTCAACGCTGCAGGGAGTTTGCAGGAGCTCTGTGTTTCTTTCCACAGGGAAGTGATGAGTATTACCATGACAGATGGTATGTATGCGGTGGCCACTGTTTCTACCAGTGTATTCTACCACCTTGGAGCCACAAAGAGCATGAGTGTCGCAAACTTTGGATCCCTGAGCAACAATTTTCTTCAGCATCACATTATTGCACTGAGCCCAGGCACAACAATTGGCTCCTCACAAACTGAAAGATGACTCAAGTTGCCAATGTAAACACCTCAAGGATGATAAATTACAAATTAAAACCTTTTGCGGATTTTTAATGAGTCAGTATCTCTCTATAACACGTTAGGAAATAAAGTTAATGGGTTGTGTTCCCTGTTTAAATGCTCTAATGTCATTTTGGCTCATGTAGAAGAAAGATCAGTTTGTCCTCAAGACTTACAAGGTAAATTATTGTTTCAAACCAAACAGCATCAATCATATAACCTATAAAGAGCTCTGTGCAAACACGTTAGTGCAGGAAAACATTACTGATATTATTAGCAATGTGTCACTTGGTCTTGCTGGTTCTGAGGGCGGACCTAATTTAAACTGCAAGTCGGCCTTCAGGATAATAAGTTTCACCCACACACAGCTTTTGTTCTTGTCCTTTGTCTGGGTCCACAGCCAAAGGAGGAGTAGGAAAGACATTATGGAATGGCGGAGCTCTGGACTGGTGCTACTTCGCCAGTCGGAACAGGATTATACATTAAATGATGCGTCATTACAGTGATTCCATAATGGCCTTCTAATTGGGCCCAGCCGGCACGGCAGCAGCATTTCATGTCCATTATTTCTTTTTCAAGCACCCACTTTCTCTGGCATTCCTTTCTGTCCTGCCTCCGTTAGCTTTCCTTTCAATCTATCTGCACCTGTCTTTTTTTTGAGTTTTCATATCTGTTTTCATCTGTCTTCCTTTGTTTCTGTCTTCTTGCTTCTCAGCCTCCTTCTCTTTCTCAGTTCTTCTGTTAACGTGAATGAGGGAGAGATACATGAGGGACAGTCAGAAGAAAGATCAAAGCACATGTTTCGTAGTTCAGGAGACTGAAGACAGAAATGAATGTCTTTGCTTGTCATTACTTAATCTGTGCTGGTTGCCCCCCGAGCAATACAAGAAAAGGGTCAGGAAAAAGCAGAAATATGCGAACAAAAGGATAACAAAGATTCATTGATACTGGCCACCTACACAGTGTGATGCACACACACTCACAGGAGGTGAGTCAAAGGCTAGAAAAGCAGTGCTGGGTTACACAAAAATTCCTCGTAACACTGAGCTTTTTTCTTTAGGTAAGTTTCCTTCAAACTGCGAAGCGAATCTAAAGCAAACTTTTGCAAGAACAAAAAAGTCTACTACGACTATTTTATTTATATGTTTTATTTTTTTAACAAAAGATAAACAGCATGTATAGCCAATTCACTTTTAATCTCTGAAACTCTAAGCTCACTGATGCTCGGCAGCTGTCTGTTGACAAACAGCAGCTCTGAACCCAGTCCCATCCTTTTAATTCACAGTTAACTCTGTGATAAAGGGTTTATTTTGTCCTTTTAAATCATCATTGACCTAACCTACGTAACAATGAAATTAACCTGAATGACTTTGAATGAGTAGATTTTTTTAAAAAAACATCCAATTTGTTGTCTGGTAGTAATTTTAACACTTCACTGTTTTTAACCCATTTAAGTACTTGATGTGCAACATGTCATTGGTACATTGTTTCAAGACAGTAATTTCCTCTTGTTATTGTTAATGCTTTACAGCAACTGTAATGATGTTTGATACTATAAACAAGTGTAAATTGTTTCTTTATGTTCAGCAGCAGACTCGGAATATTTTTTTACAACTTGAAAATTTTGGTTTTCATTGTTTGTTAGCTTGTTTTCAGTTTCCTTTATCACAAATAAAGTCCCTGAGGTCTCATAAGAAATTAAAAACTAAAATGAAACCATCACACTAAGAGAGTAAGACCTTTATCATTTCTGACAAACAGCCTTATCTTCATGTGTCTTTGTTTATTCCTTAAACTCTAAGAGCTTCTTGAAAACACAACACAGATGCTCACTGTAATTTTGACAGACATTGTTGCTACGTTCCAAAATGTGGCTGCCTTCCTCAAAGCCTGTCGCAATTAAACTGGATATTCTGTGAGTGCAGTTTTCTGTAGGTATACACACTTGCCTTCTGTTTCTTTGCTCAGTCATGGTGGTTTTCAATTTATGTTAATTATGCTGTTCTTTCTCTGTGTTGTTTCTAAACTGTCTTTGCTTTAAAACGGTAACAAACATTTACACTTTTAAGTCAGTAGATTCCTTCTGAGATACAGTTATATAAAACTAGAACAAAAAAAAAACAGGGTTTGGCAATTACAAGTTTGAACAGATATTTATTGGTACAGATATACATTTAAGTTCAGTGTGGTTATATATGTTAGCCTTTTACCCTTTTCAAACTGTTTATGAGGAAAAACAATACTGTTTAAAAAAATTACTTTGACTGACAGTCTCACTGCGGTCTTTTGACATTAATGGCTTCATTTCTAACGTACTGTGATGGCACATGCTGAGATATAATGTGACAGAGATGTCATGTTGGTTTGAGGAGATTAGACTGTCACAGATACAAATAAGAACAATTAAAGCTGCAAGCGACAATGCATCAGTGAAGCAATTCAGTCAGAAACAGAACAAACATCATTTAAAAGTTTTACGTCTTCAAAAAGCGTTAAAAAGTTTTTCCGATCTTGTATGCAAAAGATAATAACATGTGCATAAAAATGTATAACAATACTTTGTCATTTATTCAGAATTCAGAAAATCTGTATATTTCTTTGACTATGCAGCAAAATCTACAGTCTCCTCCTGCTGATTTTTAAATGCGTCTACTGATTATATAGAACTTTGCCTAAAAAAGACATTTTCTGATCCATGCTCCACTAGAGGAACAGAAAACATCTGATTCACTGATCCAGTCACTGCAGTACAGTGAAGAGTGTCTATTAAGGGTATAATTATAGAGATGGATTCATTTAAGGGTGTAATTACCTCTAGAGCAGGTTCACTGCAACTGAGCCCCACAAAAGTGTGTGTATATGTGGCTGAATTAAGGGGTTGTGACAGGGGAACTGTAACCTGCGTACATCACAGTAGGTGCAGAGCTGGGTGGCCTATTTACATATTGTAGACTAATAGATGTTTGATTAAAAGAGTTGGATGAGCTTGACCTTTGCTTTTTGTATGAGAGCTGTGATAATGACGTCTCAATACGGAAGAAAGACTGTGACACATAAATACCTGCAAGCATTTTCACAAAAAGCCACAGCACGACATGTTGAGAGACGCATTTTACTCTTTTTAAGATCAATACTTTGGTACTAAGTTGATGCCAAAATTTTGGAAATTACAATACTCGTTTTTCAACAGTATCATAGGTATTTGGATGCAACTCTACCAGACCTGATTAGGGGAGCATATAAATCTAAAAATGCTTCAGTCTGCCTTCAAATTGTGAAAGAACAATGCCTAACAGCACAGAAGAACAACTATAACATGTATAAGATGACAAATGTTTATTGCTGTAAGAGCTGTAAGAGTCATGTATGGAAGTAGGCTACTTTGCATCTGTGGCAGATTATCTCAGATATATTCTTAAAAACAAGTATGCAAACAATGCCATCAAACTTTTCAGACAAAATGAGGAAACACTTTCTACTTAGTGAAGCATCTCAAGACCGACAGTCAGATTTATTTGTGTAATTCCAAGTGATTATGTTTCAAATCATTCTTACTTTCATCACTAAAGTCTTCCAAGGATTATCCATATCCTGAAATACATGTTTAAAATATTTCTGATATCTAGAATTGCTAGGTAGCCAAGTATGACTTTTACGATGGCTTTAAGCTGCCATTTTTAGGCACATCTAATGTCACCAGGCTAATATTATTATCGTTCAGTTAGGGTTGAGTGGGGGTGATGATAAAATATTGTAACAGACATTTAAGGCTTCATTTCTAAAACTTAAAAAAAAGCTTTGTATTTTTAAATGTATTCAAAGACGCTGTCAAAGGAAAGTGCTGCACACAAACAGGGAACTGCTAAGTATTATACAAGAGAGATTCAAGGATCAATTTCACAAGTAGTCGAAGCTACATCGCTCAATCATCATGCAAATGTACCAGTGATCACAAAAACGCATTAGGGTTGGGTTGTTCTGGGGTCCATGCGCTTCTCCTTCTCTTTACCATCGCTATTGTACTGGGCATTAAAACTCCATTATCAGTCGATCTGTAACACCAAGAGCCTTTCTGGTAGATGCACATGCTAATTTCAGCCAAAACCTGCAAAATAAAAAAAGCTTTAAAAGATGAGCAGATAAAGAGACAGAGATGGAGAAGATAGATTGAAGTGTGGAGGAACATTGTAAGATTTTAGATGAGTAGGGAGACGAGGAGATTTGAAATGAGTATTCAAATGCACTCTCAACCTTTCACTACAAGACATTATGGAGCACTTACTCGTGTCAAACAACACTCTAATAACATTTTACAAGCAGCTCTTGGAACATTTGAACATTTGTATGCATACACAGTGTATGTGTTAATGAACGCAAGGTGCTTGTGAGCAATATTTTCAAATAAAACCAATTATAAAGGCATTTTTTTAAAATCACCCTTATCTTTAAAAAAGCATGTTTTATTTATAAATGCAATAAGAGAAACTTGCAATATGCATGTACCTCAAATGTACCTGCACATTAAGGCACACATGTTTTATTATCATGCTTTAAAAAACTCACAACTGTCTCTACTTCCTCATCACACATTTATATCTTCTCTGTGCTACAAAGTCCACACTAACAGTGGCACATTTTAATTAGGGACAAAGGGTACCCCATGTCCCTGGCTGATAAATTACATCACGGTGGATCCTCTTTATTTTTCAAATATTAAATAATGAGCTTCAGGTCATGGTTTTTGCTGCCACTGAATATCTGGTATTTTGTGGGGTTGCAGATGTCATCTCCGCTGCGGTGCTGAATCCCTGTTGGAAAGAGGAAAAATCTCAGCCCACAGCTCTGTGCAAATGAACCCAGGTATACAGAGGCAGACATGGAGAACAAAAACTAGACTGAAAGCTCAAGTGGGAGACACTTCAGGGTGAAATGTAATCCCTTAAAATCCATGAGCGAGCACAAAGATAACTCCCTGACCTCTCATTCAATCCGGATATCATTCATCCTAAAACTTTGCCAGAGGCGGAGGACTTACTGTGTTTATCTGACAAAAGAGCATCAGATGGGCTCCTCTGCTTTCTGCTCCCTACCAACACTAGACGATAACAAAACCTCTGTGGGCCAATTAAAACAGATATAATGGCTGTGACTGGATCACTGAGTTTCAATATGAGAAAAAAAGCACATGACAATGTCAGTAGTATATTACTAGAGTTCTGTACCAGATTTATATAACAAAAGAACCGTTATGAATTGTTAGAAACTGCTTTGCTTCATTTAAACTGTAACTACATGGAACCCATACTCCTGGGGTTATATTTTGAAGTGTCTCTCTTTTTAAAACTTTGGTTCTGTTATTCTGAGGGGAATAAGATTCAAACTGTCTTATGCTGTTGATGATGAAGGGGATTTTTTCAAATCTAAAGGAACATATGATTCCACTGCTTGATGAGAGTTTTGGTCTAAATAAAACTGCAATTCTAACAGCTGTCAAGGTTTGAAAATCAACAGTGAGAACTTCCTCAGCACAAAGGTCTTTACATTTTATCTTAATAAAGTTTGACTCAGCTACACAGCCAACACAATGTCAACAGTTTTATCTTGAAAATATTTTTTATGTGTCTTCTCTTTGCAGTTAAATGCATCCAGTGTTTCAATCACCTGTACAGCGGTTTTGCATTCATTTGAAAGTCTCTCTGAAATTTGTGATACTGAAAAAAAGGTAGCACTCATAGAACATCTAGTCACTGCAGAAAATAATGCACAGTCTCATTTGTTGCAATAAAAGGATAAAAATAGGATGTAAATAGGATGATTAAAATAGCAGAGCCAAAATTAAGGGCATGACTGCAAAAGCAGATAAGATACAGGTTGTTATGTGTCAACATGGTAATCCCATATAAGATAGATCCTGTAAAATTCTAAGTGCTTCTAATGACCACTCCTGCAGCTTCTGAGACAATTTAAAATGATATAATTGGGGAATTAGCACTTATTGGCTTAAGCAAAATATATCAAAATATAACAGAATAATTCCCCCCTAGCAGAAATCACATGAACACAATGTTAAGATGAATAAATGACATGAAAATAAAAGCTCTACTAAGGCTGATGAGGAGGACATAATAACATTGACTCTCACTCAGCAGCAGGACACAGATGATGCGGCACATCTTATATGTTGATGACAGTAACATGAGCCTCCTCCAGGTTTGACTTTTTTGTTCTTGCTGTTACTTTACAGAGTAGAGCTGTCGTCTTATCTTTGCCACTGAAGGACTGATACTACTGACATAAAATCAGTATTAATGGTCCTTTTGTATTGATTTGGCTACCCCAATTTTAGATTTTTCTTTTAAAGTATGTTAGAAAATATGTGCTCTCTCAGATGGCAAAAAAAAAAAACACTGCCCATTACTGCTATGGGTCCGATTTAATGGCTGGTGCAGTGGCACAATAATCTTAGTGGGAACTGACACTTTCCTCATCTAATTCTCACAGTCTGCTGGTGCTGCTCCAAACCAGAATGACATTAGGCTTTTAGAGATAACATGATTACCCCTGCTCTCCTTCATCACTGGAGGTGTAATTAGACAGGTAATGGAGAGGAGACTAGCTCCGGGTCCATCCTTCTTAATTAAAAGAGTCATAACAATGCAAATACTAACCCTTTGTTGACTCAGATGCCTAAAAGACTGATATCGTTTCATCTTTAAAGCAGGAGAGAGACAACAGAGCCTAGAAGAGACAGTGAATTCAGATGATGATACACACTTCTTAATTAAGGCGAGCAGGAAATTTATGAGTTGGCCTGAATGAATAAAATGGGTAATAATTTGGGAATGAAGAGCACCGACTTCCTGCTCACTCCTTCAAAGCCCATCCACCCACTCCTTCTCCCTCCCACCAAATGCCAGAGACCGTCTGCCTTTCTCCGTTTGGTCCTGTGTCTAAACTTCTCTCTCTGTCTTGCTCTTTCATTTTCCTTTCTTCCTCTACCCTCATGTCTTTCTACCTCTCTTCCCCCCACCCACCCAAGTCTGTCAGTCTCACTCTTTCTCCCTCTTATCAGACAAGCAGTGAAGCATGGGGGAAAGCAGTATGCAGCAAAGACAACAGTAGAGGAGCACAGGGCCGTGAAACACAAGAAACAGAGACTTCAGAGACTACAGGTCTGAGGCTGAGTGGCTGAATTAAGGCTTTTAGAATGTAATAAATGAGAATATTTAGACTTAAGGTCCAAGCAAAGGTGCAACAAGCTGAGCACAAGCTAAAGAGTGCTACAGGAGAATTCAGTAAATCTCCTTTCCTCTCAAGGCTGGAACTCAGTTTAAAAAGATTTTATTACAAAGTCAGTGTGCATAAATACATTGTCACTGTCAGATGGGAGACATTCTTATTGTCATCTTATTGTAGTGAAGTTGCACCAAAATTTCCAGACAAAGAAAAATGATTACCACTGTGAATGAATGGGATGGTCCAGAGTCTAAGCACCTTACATAAAGAAACAACATGTTCATTTGCAGAAAGATACTTAGAATATATTAATTAAACCGTTACAATTAGTGCAAACGAACAAACAACACAGTTCACATGTTCAAGTGTGGCAATTTAGTTCAGAATATTCAGTTGGAAGATTATAGCACACACAAACAACCAGGAGACATTAATACTCTCCAAAAAGTTATCAAGCACAAGGTTCAATACAAGACACCCGTGCTCTAAACTAAAAATGTTTTGCCACAATGTTATGTTGGTTATGGTTATACAGAAAAAAATAACTCCAACGTTTTTAAATTTAATTCATCAGAGCTTTGACAAGTAGTCAAGGAAAACCAGTAAATTAAGTGAGTCCCCTCACCTCACAACTCCAGGATGACATTTAATTTATTTATAAAGTCAAAGGAGAGAAATGCTCGAGGGAAGACTGCACTGAGTTACAGAATCAGGTAACCCAGAGGTGACACAGAGTATCGCGATTTCAACTTGTTTTCAAATGCACCTGTGGAAGTAAATATTTCTGTTGTCCAAGGTTATGAGAGCAAAGGGTCTATTTCCCTCAAAGTTGCACAAAAAAAACTGACTCAAAAGTTACTAGACTGTGTATGTAAAAACTTCAGCTGCAACTTGTAATTTAAGGAGAAACATGAACTCAGAGAGCACAAATTAACAGGTAAAGACAAAGTTATGCTTTGGAAAACCTTACATCAACAGCTTAAATCATTTTATTTTTAAGACTCTGGTTTCATTATGCAAACATGGTGCCATGGCCAAGTCCAAGTTACTGCAACAAATCGCCCTGAATTTGCTGCAGCTCTTATTTAAATCTCTGACTTGCTTCTTTTCCATAGCAACGGCTGGTGATGCTCCTGGGTATTACAGTAATTAAAGACACTGGTCACAGTCAACTTAAAGTACTGATAATTGTCCACGAGACTACTACGTCTCTAAATCAATGAACATTGGGGACATGGTTAAAAAAATCAGTGTAAGCTGGAATTTCTAAAAAAAATATTCCTACATTGCAACACTATTTAACTATAAACTGCTGAAAAATTGTCTATTTTGTCCTAAATGGATTTTAAAAGGAGTGTAAGAGGCTGTAAATGGCAGTTTGATAATATCACAGGCTGGAATTAAGCAATTTTAAGGGCAAGGTCACTGTGGCCTCTAACAAATAAAGATTTACTGGTCCACTTTGAAAGAAATGTAGGGCACTAAGGTCATAACCGAACAGCAAGTGATAATTGCAAAATAGTATAATCAACAATAAGGAGAAAATGTATTTAAAGACAGCACTGAGTTTATTAAACTGTAAAATTAAATAACTGACTTTTTCACAATCTGCTGATTGTTTGTTCAAAATGTGAACAACTCACATTTATTGTTAATGCTATACTGTAATGATAACATAAAGTCTATAAATGTGGGTGATAAAGATAATCGAACCAAGTTTTAACATGCAGTCATGCAAATCACATATGGGGAAGTGTTCAAAATACACACACACAAACACACAAACATTACATACTCAAGTTTGAAACTGAATTCAATTAGCTGATAATTAGCCTATTCAGCCACTGTCTGACAGTAATCAACAAACACACATTATAAGCTTGTAAACCATTCATCAGACTAATAACTTACCATAGTTTTCAGTCTGATTGGTGTTTAAAAACTAAATCTGCCTCACCTTGATGTCCAGTGTGGTAGCAGTAACTCTGGGAAATGGAGTTGTTTATCTGTTGCCTCACATGCTATTTAAAATGAGGAAATCTATCATTTTCCTTAAAGTCACAATGGGCAGATCAAATGAGGGATGCTAAGGTTGCCAAGTGGCAGGGGAGACATTATGGCCACACTCCAGGGCATACACAGCGCCAGGCGTTTGGTTGATATTATGAGAGCAAAGGTTTTTCAACATGAGCCCAATCTGTACACATCTGGAATCTTCTTTTTTTAAACCAACAAATTATTTTTTTGTTTAATCTTCATATGTTATTATACAGCTTTGGCATTCGCTAATTATTAGGTTACACTATAGGCCTAACATGGCGTTACCAAGGCAACGGTCAACAGTGAGTAAATGAGAGTATGATATTATTTCAACACAATAAAGATGCCCTACAGCTAGAGCACATTGAGGCAATAAAGAGATGTGTGTGTGTGCTTGTGTGTGTGCACACGTGTGTGTGTGTGTGTGTGTTCCTCATGGGGGTTCACATTACTATGGAGGACAAAACACAAGCCCCCATAACATTAATCACTGAACTTTAGGGTGAATACTTGGACTAAGGTCAGGATTAGGTAAGAGTTAAGGTTTAGCTAAGGGTCATTATAACGAATATAAGTCTGTATAATATGCTCTGAGGTGATGGAATCACGACTGTGTGTGTGTGTGTGTGTGTGTGTGTGTGTTGGGAGACTAGAGGTGAAATTAAAGAGAAGATTGAAAGAAGATGGAGTAAAAAAAAAAAGGAGGATGAGGTTGAGAAAGCAAAGAGATAACGCTCCCTGTGGGAAAATAGTCTGGATGGGAGGGGGTGGCTGTAAAAAAATTGAATGTGGACCTGAAGAGAGATGAGTTTCATATTCTAATGAAAGATCTACCTGCAGGTATTCATCACACAGTATCTGAAAGCATATAATATCACATGCAACAGAGGAACAATGACGTATACTGGATGTTTTTTTAAACACATAAGCTACCTGTTGCTGTTGTGGGAGCTAAATATATTATTTTGACTGAGACAACCTAACTGATTGACACTGCAGTATATTTCAACCTGGGTTTTATTCTCACACTTGATGTCATTGTAAGTACATGTCATGCTAACTTTGCATTTACATCCTCAGTCATAGAGCTGACAGACTTGGAAAATTCATACATTTTCACAAATAAGAGTAATCTTAACTGTAATACAACAAAAAGTTTGTGACTCTGATCTTAATCATATCAAATCAGCTGGAACACAGGGCCAACCAGAACAAATGGTAAAGCAATCAAAGCCTTTAAAGGACATTTTTATTACACCTGTTTACCTCTCTTGAACAAATGTGGCATGTGTGTTCATCTTGTGTGAAGAAAGAAGATAGGATGCTTGGAAAACATTCTCAATTTGTAGCAAATTATTTCTTTATCATTCTTAAAATGTTTTTTTTTTAAGGTTGGGTTTGGAGGTTGAATACTTCATGACTGTAGATTGAGGTCCTATGAAAGAGTGGCAGCACCAGTTTGGTCATGGGTTTCCTGCTATGTCTTGGTTCACGCCCAGTTAATGTCTGCACAGTCTTTTATTAACTCTGAAAAGAGGGCACAAAGCTTTAATCCTGTGTTTAAAAAAATCAAACCACTGAGCATGTTGTCCGTTTCCTAAAACCGGGGAAGAGGTCACAAGGTCAGATTGGATTACTATCCAAATTGCCAACTGCACAAAAAGTGTCTCATGACGAAGTGACATGCACAGTCACAAACATTAACAATAGCTTCAGGCTCAAATTATGAAGCACTCACACGGGTCTATTATTTACACTTTGTCCTGTCTTTGAGAGTCTTTGTTTTGTCACTCCAGCTGTATTCAGTTATTACGTCAAACATGCCACAAAGGTCACACATGTATTGAGTAGAACCTTAATAATTCAGCAGACACCACAGTGCATCACACAGATAATAAACAAAGCCTGAAGTATGTTTTCACAGTCACTTACTCTGTGCATTCACCATTGAGAGCAGGAGGTTTTCATGAAGAATAACCTGTTCTCAGTTCTCTGGAAGCAGGTTACAAAACATACACTTTTACAAATGTGTACCATTGTCCATTTTTAAGTGTTGAATGTGGAGAATTTCAGATTAATTTAATTTTTTAGTGAACTGATTTGATTTTTATTAACTCATCTGTCACTGTACGCTTTATGATGTTCCTTACTGATAATTTTTTCAAAACTTGATCAAATGAGGCACAAAAACTGTGAATTTCATTGACTCTGAGCACATTTATATTATTGTGGAGTCTTCCTCTTTCTTCTATTAAGCTTAGGACCCTCTTTAAGTGCTGAAAAGCTTTATGAACTATTTTAAGAGAGAGTGAAGGATGAGGAGGGAATGGTAAGGAATGTCTGAATAATTGTGACCTTCGAGGTAACTGAAGATTAAAACTAGCCTAAGGCTAACTCTGGTACAGTGTTTTAAATTGTAACATTAAGATGTAGTGTTGTTATTGGTCACATACAACAAAAAAACACTGAGACAAACAGTTTTAGTATCTGTTGAAAGTTTGTGAAATGTTAAGCCACTGAAAACCAGATATATTGTTAAGCAGGTTTTCACTCTAGCCCCAAAAAAAACAGATCGATAGTAAAGTAACCTGAGGAAATTAACAAGCTCTCTTCATAAAATAGCAAATGTTGGTAAAGCTCAAAGCTTTTGTTTGGCATTTATAAGAAACAAGAGATAACATTTTGTGAACAACAAGTTATTAAAAAAATCTGTTAGACTACAGCATAAAGTGCATATTTGTTGATAAAGCATCTCAAATTCTGAGACAATTTGTTATTATAATTATAAAATACACTAAACCTGAAACACTTTAATCAGCTCTGCAAGGATGCCACAAAGTGTGACCTTTTAGCAATGGGTATTCAAGACCATAAAAACACATTTGAGTAAGTGTTTCTGAATAATAAATTAAAAATGAAAACCAAAATAAAACGCAGTTCATTATCTGTATTAATCAGCTGCAGCAGTCTTGCTGGCTCATCTTAATAAATGGTACTTCTTTTAATTATGAATGCTGCTGCACATTAGTAGCTTTTACATTCTGCCTCATATTTGTGACAGTGGATTCTTAAAAGCTGCTGCAGTGTAAGGTGAAGCGTAGTCTGAGTGCTAAAGTAGAGTGACAGATTGATTAAGCCAGGTTGCAAAGGAAATCTATACTCCCTCGTCTGTCTGCTTTTTAGAGGCACATGGCCCCCAGCTCTGCAACGAAAAAAGGCAAACCAAATCTAAAGCTAATCCTCTCATCGCTCTCCTAAATCTGCAGCCAGAGACCATGTGATCAGATGAGAGAGGAGGGCAGAAAGGAATGAAGAGAATAATACAAAGAAAGAAAAGAAAAAGGAGGAAAGGACCAAATATAAAGAGACAAACTAGAGACTCAACAGGTGAAGATATAGCATCATAATAAAAATATTTTTCTTGGCATTAAAACATATACTTTTTTACAATGTACACTTAGAGACTATTTCTGACTTAGACAAATTTGTCTAATGTGTTTGCCAGTCTTTTCAGAGTGACTGTTTTTGGCGATCACCAAGACAAAAATTGATCAAGACACAAGTGTAGTATCAATCATCTCATCAAACTCTTGACAAAGACAGAATGATTGTATTTCCCAGTCATATTGCATCAAGTATTTATGACTAAACTATTGGTGTTGTGCAATTGAAGCTGCACAATATATAACATTTCATGGTCAAATGTAATCAAAGCCATGACAGCATCCTTTAGGCCACAGGAGATACTGTCCATTGTGTCATCCACCATCCATCTGAAAAAACAGATGACCCCAGAATGTCCAGCCATTTGTCTCTGCATGTGTTCAGGATTTCAGTGGACACTTATACGCTGTGCCAGTCTGTCTAACACTGAACTGCATCTTTAGAAACACCCCATTTTCCCTCATAAACATCTAACATGGTTTTTCTTTTTTACTTTTGATAATGTTTTGCAAGAACTATATTAAATAATTGCAAACAGTGGTGTTGGGCTATTACAGTCAAAAAGGAGAAATCAGACTTAGCGAGCTGAAACCATAGCTATCATTACCATCACATCTAATCCCAGAAAGCAACTGAAGGTCTGATTTCTCTGCCCCTCACAGCTTTGTGATCAATCAATACATGTAAGCCCCTTTGTCCTAAGCAAATGAATAAATACACTCAGGGCAAGAAAGGTTGCTCTCTTCCTCCTGAGAGTCATGAACTATCACAGCCATGAGGAGGACGGGTTGGAGTTGTCTGAGTGTGTGTTATGTGTGTGTGCCTGTCTACTGTGAAAGCTAATCCTTGAAAAAGAGGATTAAGAAAATCAACAGAATATGAAATCTCGATCAATTTCAAGTTTTTTAGCAGTTTTTGGCCACTTTGGGGGTAATTTAACAAGCTGCAAATAAAGCACTGACACATTTATACTATACAATTCTTAAAATTATAAATGTTTTAGTACACAATTGCCAATTTCACATCAAGCAGTCAAAAAAGCAACATTGTTCAATAAGGGCACATCATTTTTAGAGATAAAAGCTACTCACTGCTGCTTAAAATAAGTGCGATGAAAACAGAGATGAGACTGAACTAAAAAGTAAAGTTGGGCACTGTAAAACCAAAATGATGAGCTGAAAGATGCTGAAGATGCTAATGGTCAGTGTGAAGTTGCATGATAATTATCTATAGCTATAGCACTATCAGCACCCCTTCTCATGCTATGCGTAGACATTTGATCCTTGCCTCTTAAAATAAGTACATGTATTTGAGGCAGTGTGACAAAGTACTTGAAGTCTTTTTGATGATATTGATACTCTTTCCTGATTCTTGCAATCCTTACTTGCTCCAGTCCTTACTCTGTAAATCTAGAAGCAAAGATGGATCAATAAAGTGCCGCCCACCCTAATCAATTCACTCAGTGATTATTAGCAGCTAAAATAGGCCCTAGCTGTGACGTGTTAAAGGAAAAGCAACTTCACTTCCTGTGAAGTCACTATGACATGTACACTTTAGGAGCATGCGCACTCTGACATAAAAAGAAATGAGGAGGATTTTCTTTTCTTCACACCCTTCCCTATTACCAATTGTGACACTTGTGCTTAAAAATTCAACATGTTCTGACACCATGTATTCGCAGTTTCTCTTGGTGGTAACATTGTGACAAAAATCTATTATTCTAGACACTCAGAAGTTATTTTTGCAAGTTAGTGTAACCTTAAGTATTCAATGAACCAGCAACCAAAATGGCTGCACAACTGGGTGTCAGGGTGAGAGATGCTGTTAGGAAAGGCAAACAAGCATATTCTTACCACAAGCTGATAACTTTAATGAGGGACAAGGTGTTTCTTACCTGGCTGACGAGTTGGATGTTGTAGCATGTCATCCACAGCTTTTCATGTAGCAACTCACTATGGAGGGTGCCTCTTGTTCCGTTTCACCCTGCAATGTTTCAAATTGTTTCACTGTCAAATGATGAAAAAATTATTGTTGTTTTGCTTTATAGATGCTTTTTTGATGAACGACAGACATAAGAGTTAAGCTCACTGACAAACTACATTTCCTCCGACTACTTCATAACACTACTTTTACTGTGAAGCTGCAGCAGAAGAAAAGGTTTGGTTTGGAATTGGCAGTACCATATTATAGAGGTTGACAGATTATGTAGAGTGTGTTCAGTGACACTGGTGTTTATTAATCGGTAGGAAAATTTCCTCACAGTGGAATCCAAAAGTTCACATAGTCCTAGAGGGTTGCAATCACCGGGCACCTAACAATTTAATTTGATTCTGATCACAGGAATACAACTAATGATAAAAACAATTACACAAGCATTTTGATGCAACAAAATGTACATGTTTTTGCACTGAAATACTTAAAGTTGACAGAAAGAAAGGAACGAGGAGGAAGCAGAGTTCTCTGCTGTGCTACTTACTTCATGTCCCTTAGCCCCGGGGAAAGCCATCGTTGTACAAGACACTGAGCGACCATCTGTGGGTCTCACTGCATGAAAACCTATCAACATCAGCATTGGTCTGAAAAAAGTAAATCAGTGAAATGCGTGTTTGTACGACTGAAGAATGCACGATTCTGTTGAAGTGTTTGTGGTTATGGATGAAGGAAGTATCTGAAGGAGTTAAGGATATTCATTTATGACAACTTAAAATTAGAGAAGGCAAAGGTGCCTTAAAAGTTAGCCAAGTTCACCATTTTATGGACCATGTTTGGAGCTACATGGACAATAAATCTGGCGTTGGTGGAACAGAACAGTTCATTACAGTCTTCATCCTTTGTTTCCTGTTCTCATTGGGTGAGACAAACAAATCTAAACAATTATCATTACTCAACACTCTATTCTTGTCCTCCTCAGCGCTTATCCAAGTGCCTGCCCATTACTGAGACTTTATTTAGAGGTAATATCACGTTTTCAGGGCCTGATGTGTGTTAATGTGTGTCTGTTTGCATAAATAGTTCATTCATTGTGTGTCAGTTGCAGATGATGAAGGTGTAGACTTTATGAATGATCTCTATTCACAATTGCTCCCCCAATTACAGTCTTTGTTGTGGTAATCACGATCAGGGCTTCTGAGCCTTGTATTGTCATCACTCACGCTTCAGCTATTACACCTCTTTACTTTTTTTCAGCTACAAGGACTCATCAACACTGAGGTTTAAAAACATCTCTGTCAAATTATGTACAAATCAGATTATTTTCATAAGTTACAATTTCCATGTCAGTCATAGTTTGTCTCAAAATAAAGATCTTATTTTTGTTTTATTGAACTGAGGATGACACTCATATTTTAGAGTGATTTCTTTTGTTTGCCCTCCAGTCATTCAGCCACATGTAAGCAGTAGCTAACTTTTGTTGTGGAAAAAAAGCAAATATTTATCTATATTTTTTTGTCAGAAGACCACATAGATATGCACCATAAAGCAGTAAATGAAATGGTGTTGGATATTGGAAACAATAGCAGACAGTGGGTTAAGGTTAGATGTGGGTATATCATGAAAAAAAATCTTTAAAAAACAAAAATGTATTTCCTATCCTATCATTGGAAGGGTATGGTGGGGTCTGTATCAGTGGGGACCTTGCCCTCTAAATAAGTGAATAAATACATGTGTACTTACATAAACACTGTTCGACTTTAAGTGTCTTGGCGACAGAGGGGTCTCTGACTGTGTGATTCGACTCATCGACTATTTGATAAAATTGCTTTGTTTTGTATTTAGTCTTCAGATGGGGAATTTAATTAGTTTGGTTTCAAGATGTTTACCAAATTCATGAATAAACCAGAATTAAAACCATACCAAAAAGACAAGACCATAAAAGACAAAAGCTTAACCCTAAAACCATGTTTTGCTGGGGACTCACCAAATTTCCCCTAAGAATAACTCAAATGACAACCTGTGGGTTTCAGCTCACTGTACTAATCATCTTTCAAAATCACTGGACATAATTATGTTTTGTGAAATTATATTGCACATAATTAGACAAAACATTTTTATACCATATAGTGTTTTTACAATATTTCTGATTTCTTCAAAACAACTGGCATGCAAGATATCTAGAAGAGCACTTGAGCTTTTAAAAATTCTGCATTTACATATATTTAAATGGACTGCATTTATATTGCTCTTTCCAAGTCCTACCAGCCACTAAGAGCCCTAATCAGCATTCACCCATTCACACATGCTTGCACATTCATACAGGAGCAATGCCCAATCCAACCCCCCACTCCCACCCAGCTCACCCCCCAACACACACACACATACATACACACACACACACACACACACACATACAAACACTTACAGTAAAATGGGGTTCAGTATCAAACCCAAAGACACTGACATGTAAACTGCAGAGGGCCAGTATCAAACCATCTCCCTAAGGTACGTGTACAACTTGTTCTACCTCCCTGAGCCAAAACTACCACAGTACATTTAAAAAGCCCATCTCTTAAATTTCCTGCCAGCTAATAATAAATATTAAAAGGCATTACAGTCTTACACACACACAAAAAAATGTGTCTTCAATATTTTAAGGGCTTAAAGAAAAAAGTTTAGTGTATCTTCATGCTTTTTGCTAAAAACAGCTCTTGTCTGGTACATTAACTGTCTTAATAAGCACCCTCCAGAGTATCCATGAAAACCCTCTCCACAGGAGCTTTAATGTCAATTTAAAAACCCTCCTTTACTTGCTCATTGAAAGAGGTGACAGGCAGAATAAGGGGCACCAATCTGACATTTTGCGCTACATAACGCATGTAATTAATTGGGCAATAATGAAAAAATACAAGACAGTTAATATTTTGCTTATATCTAAATCCTGCAGTTCACTTCACTTTATTTGCCTTCAACTCATCAACAGAAGGTAAAGGAGGCTTAAGGTTGTAACTAAATTCATAACTCATAACTGACTGCTAAGCATTTTTTACTATCCCTCTAATAAACACTACCCTGTTGTCACTATGCATTTCAGTACCATGAAAAACTGGATCAAATCTACCTGGGGTCCAGATCATTATGATAATTAAATGTTAACAATAAGATCAATGAATAATTCGTCAAGGCAAGATAACTAAATTGACAACTCTGTGTTGTCTGTTAAATATACAATGGGGGAGACACAGCACTTAAGGTACTTAGAGAAATTCAGATATCAGTTTACAAGTAATGGAAGAAAGTAATTTGTAAAGTTATGGGATCGATAAAGGAATCAGCAGGACTGTGAAGTAAATGAATAAATCAGCAATCCATGAAATGAGTCATGAGCACAAAGAAGAAAAAGAAATTCCACAAATGGCAGTGACGAATAACTTGTCAGCAGGAATGAAACTGATTTCACATGAATCAGATGGACACAAAGGACACATTTTCAGGGTTTTAACAACCTCTCTGTCACCTCTATTTTAAAAGGCTGAACTACTTAAGTCAAGGAAATAAAGCATTATCAAAGCATCTGAAATTGACTCGTCCTCATCTGAGGCGGGTACCGACCAGGTTCAGGTAAGGTGAGGCATCACCGAGAAGACAACCATCATTTTAATAAAAATATTTTGAAAAACTGCTTTGAGGAAAGGTACTGAAAATATGCCTTTAAATCTAAACTCAGGCTTTTTGCAGTACTTTGGAAGCCAATACACTGTTAGCTTGAGCAAAATGCACAGTTTGTAAAATGCTGCATTCTAGTTTCACATTTCATACCTTTAATTCATCATGATTTTAGAGGATATTTATACCTTTTGGCACTCACCAAGTACTTTAATAGAAACATCCGTTCTTCATTATTGTTAAGTACTGCAGCTAGAATAAGTATTGAAAACACTGATGCAACTGCAAATTTTAAAAATACTGTCAAAAGACTGCGATACTACGTCACAATTTTCCAAATACATCAATATTGTGAGTCCTGAAGACATACAACCACAAAATATAGCTGTATGAATAAGAAATAAAAGGAAAAGTTGTGTTGGAAGTTTTTTATGTTGTATTGTTAGTGCAGGTCGACATAGAAAGCACAGCCACAGAGTGAAACACATACAGAGCATATCCCAACCTGACGGAAAAAAGCATAGTCCTTGTACTTTGGTCTGTTGGTTAAATAAATTAAAGACATAACAATAGGTTCCATGAAACTGTGATGACCATTTTTAAAAATAATTGAAATTTGACACAGACTATAGACCATCCAGGCACATAAAAAGTAACTTGAGTTTGTGTAAATGTAAAAAAAAAAACCCTTCTTGCTCAATCTGTCAATCCCTCTCTTTATCTCTTCCTCACAGTGTCTCAAAATGACACCTGTTCTTTGAAAGCTAATTCACTTTGATTTTATAGAAGCAGTTTGTTGATGAAGGGCTGGGAAAACGCACTGAATCCTGCTCTTTCCCTGCGTCTCTAATTAAGATCCTGGTGCTACAGCACTCACGTTACTTCACAGGTGTCTGCTGCCTGCCAGTCACCATGGCAACCTCAAGGTATGCCATCTAATCCGTAACAGAGGCACGTTTTTTTTTTTTCCCCTTCTTTCCTCCGCCTCTTATCAAGACTGATTAATCTGGACATCAAACAATGCCCGAGCAACCTGAGGCTGATTTCTGCTGAACAGGAAATTGAGGCTGTCTGGTAAAAGTCAGATCGTAAAGTGCATTCTGGATTGTAAACAAACAGTAAAGGCTTGTTCAAGTAAGATCACTCAAGTCTCTCAGCTGCCTATCTTCACTAGATGTTTACTCATGCCGTGTAGAGTGGATCATCATAAATGTACTTAGCCATAAGACAGGAAGCTATACACTGCTTGTGACAACGCGAATGTAGCTTCAACTTACAACTAAACATCTCCTTCCCATTAACCCCATTCAACCTGAAAATGCAGAGATGTTATTGATCCGCATTGTCCATCCCTACTACTTAACACTACCTTTTCTCAGCTTGCCCACTATCATAGAGATAAAGGGTTGATTCGTTACACATTTACAGTTCATCTCAGTGTGCTATCCATCTCTTTCTTCAATAAGTAGTCTGCATCCTTTATTTATAATTCGATTCAAACTTTCTTTGTGTAAAATTCCCAGTCATAATATCATTACTAATTACTAAATCTTTTAAAATCTCCAGATATACACAGAACATATCTCATCAGTCATTAATTAATTTGGTTGAAGATATATAATTGTTCTTATTGATTTTCTTGATCTTTCTGACTTTATGGTGTTTTATTGATAAACAAAAAGATTTTTTTTAAAATTTTTGTCTTGTTTTAGCAAAGTTGTATATATGACACTGAAAAAATTGGGTTTTGTTATATTTCATGGTGTATTTCTGACACTGAAAAAGTCTTACAATTGGCTTTAAAACAGTTAATGTCAACTGCCCAGTTCAGCTGACTAGAAACATATAAAAAAAATGACCTTTCAGGTTTGGGGCACAGTTTGGTCAGTACAGCAGCTTTGTGTTAGACTGATCATTTTGAGCAACCAAATGGCCACAAAGACTCCCTTCCCTGTCAGTAGGGATGATCACAGGTGTTAAGACTCCAAGAGTCAGTCACAAAGCCATCTGTAATGTTGTTTTTACCTGTGAAGCTTTGAAAAGAAGAGATAGAGATTGAGGTTTAAAGAGAGTTGTGCAGTAAGAGGCTGAGGGTATAAACAGGAGTGTGTGCATTTGTTGATAAGGACATCGTGGCAGGATGTTGTCACTCTGCTGGAAGAGATGAATAATTAACTGCTTTGTGAGAGAACAAACAGTACAGTACTTCCCTCAATATCATTCTAATATGACAAGAGATTGGGGAGGAAAATAGCCTTCGCCCTTGTCTGCAGGGTGTTCATGACGAGTTAATAAAAGTGTTTTCATTTCCTTTTATCATCATCATTTTCCTTTTCATCCAGCTTATTTTTCATTAGAAAGGGGAAGCTGTAGCATATTTCCATCATAAAAATCAATAGAAGTGTGCCTTTTCATGTCCTTTATTTCCCAGGGAGAAATAAGGGAAGACAATTGTACATAATGTTTTTCATCACTGTACTCCTTCAGCACTGCAGTGATGCTTTGGTAAATAAAACAGGTCATTAAACTACAATGAATATTGATTGTTCTGTTTCAATAAGCCATAGCTTAATGGTAAATCTATATCAGTTAGTATTTCAATTGTTATAGTCTATAAAAATGCACTGATATGAGAAAATGATTAATGACATCAGTAGTCTTCTCTGTTGAGTTATATATGTATCCCACCAATTAATTTGAGTGGGAATGCAAACATTTCTAATAGGTGAATATGTTGTTTTGAGATTACCTGTTAACTCAATACAAAGATCTGCAACACTAAGAGAATTTATCAACTAGTCAATCAATAAAAATAAATTGGAAACTGTTTTGCTCTTGTCTGGCTCATTTTTTGTTGATCTAAGTGGTAGCTATCCATCCCATACATAGAAACAGAAATCCCTTAAGTCGTTGAGGCCTTAAGGCCTCCTGTCGAAGATTTCTGTTCTCTATCTTTGCAGTAGAAAAAGAAAAATATCTAACAATTGTTAAATTCACATAAGCCAATGAAATGCTACTATCCAACAAAGTAGCATCACTCTATTAGAGGGGTTTCAGGTGTTAACAGTTTCGAGCAAAACATCCATACACCTAGACAGTTTCTCTGAATATAGACTACTTTTGTATAAAACATACAAAAGAAAAAAAAAGAAAAGAATAAATATTCAGAACTTGTGACTGGTTACACTTTGCAAACATTGTGTGGACCACTAATTAAACATCACACCAAATTTGAGCTTTGGTTTGAGAGTTATTGCTAAAAGAAAAAACAAACCATGCCACAATTATATTGGGGGGTAATTTAAGCTGCAATACTCAACCACCCACTAGACACGCACACACGCCTGCACACCCACACACAAATACATGCACATACACGCACATACACTGTCGTCTCATTCCTTCACTCAGAGAACACTATGCTCTGTGGTTGCCATAGTAATCTCAAAACCAATAACAGCCCTAAACCTTTTCTCCCTGAAGTCAGGGAAGCCGGGGATGAAAATTGCCCCAATTGAATTTGCCCTACAGAGTATTCATTCCTGCCATCACATCACACCCAGAACCTGCACCCATTCACAGACATCCAGCCTACATTGTGTTTTCCCCAATATTCTTCCCAACTCAGGAGAAGACAGCATTATAAATCAATTTACAAGCTGAGAAAGGCATCCGGCAGAGAATGAAAATGAACAATGGCAGATGAAGGATATTGGAAAGCATTTACTTGCTGCCACAATGAGCTGGTGCAGGTACTGGCAACATCCCATGTACAGCTGGCACAGGAAACCTGATAGTATTTTCTCGTCCGCATGCATATGTGAGTATTGAATTAGAGGCAACAGTAATAAGGAGAGAGGAAAAGGATTTGTTTAGTATAAGTCTGTTGCTTGTGTGGCATACTGAATAAAAAATAGTGGAAACACTCAGTCATATAATGGAAAGTTATGTGAAGTTATAAAGGTAAATAAGGCAAAAAGAAGGTGATATTTCAAATAAATCATTAGTGAAATTTATATAAGCTGTCACGAGTGTTTATGAGTATATGTGCTTTCTAGGGTTATTTGAAACGACTGAAATTTAATAGTAGATCATGAACTCATTAAAACACCACAAATTAAGCAGCTAACTTTTAGATTTAAGCGTTTATCATGCTGCCAACTATCCAACCAAAAAAATTTAAAAAGACTATGTTTTTTCGGAGTGTGTCCGGTTAACTTCTCTCTGAACTTGACAGCAGTTTAAACTGTTGCTTGCAAAAAGCTAACATTAATCCAGAGCAGGCACATAAGGATGCTTTTCAGAGTAACGTTAGCTTAAAAGTTGTAGAGGACAGTTGGAGGTTTTCATATGTTCGGTCATATCGTTTCAACAATTCAACGGCTTTCCCTTAAATCATTGTGATATTTAAAAAAAGAAAATCCTTATACAAGTTTCTGCGTTTCCATCAAATTTCTATCCTCTAGGTTGTGAGGTTAAAACTGGCAGCGTATCGTTTGCGTTTTATCTCTTCCCGCCTCCTAGTGGCCATTGCGTATTTGTAACACGTGACAGCTATTCAGGCAGATGATTGGCAGAGAATCAGACAGCAATTTCTAGGCTACACCATAGGCTACACCTGAAGTTAACAGATAGGGTACAGACCTGTCTATGGTCCAGACTAAAATGTATTAAGTTTAGCTTGAAGGACTTGAATGATCCCTAAATTCCCCTTTGGCACCATCATGAAGTTGACACTTGTGGTTT